>JAWZYV010013581.1:0-334010 GCA_038373885.1 Cheiracanthium punctorium | reverse complement strand
AGCAATACTGTACTAGAGTGGTCCGACAGCGTCAGCTACCTAGGCATTGCGATTGATAGAAACCTAATCTGGAAGAGGCACATTGCCAAAACCAGAGGCAAAATGACAGCGGCCTTCCAGCGCCTCTCAAGTCTCATTTACACGAGAAAACTAAACACACAGAACCAAGTACTTCTGTACAAGACAGTCGTGCGCCCCATCGCCACGTATGCTTCCCCTTTGTGGGCCTACGCGGCCAAAACCAACCTCAGAACCCTACTCACCAAAGAAAACAAATTTTTGCGTACCATTCGGTACGGTCATCAACACATTGCAAATGATATTATTCTGAAAGACCTTTGTATGAAGTCTCTCAAATACCATCTATTCAAGCTGTCCAAGAAGTTGTATAACAACATTAGGAACATCCCTAATGAAGTCAAAGCAACCCTACCTGACTATGAGCCCCCGGACCCAGCGTTTCGAAGACGGCCTAAAGCGGTTCTCCACGCCCTGCAGACTTAACATCTACCACGCAGCCTAGTAACCTGTCCGTGGAAGTTCACCATTTATTGGTGGAGGGAGGACTGGTAGGCACCCACTGGATTTTATTTTGAAATAAAAAAAATCTAATCTTGTTCTTGACTCTCTGTCTGAATTACTGCGGCCTCGCCGCAACTACATACATCCAACACAAAACATACCACACACAACACACCGGAGGTAAGCGCGCCGCGCAGGTACTCCGAAAAAGTTTACTTCAGGCAGTCAGTAAAACGGAAATCTATTGCAACCCAGCAGAAGTTCGTCGCTTTGACGACGAGGGGTTGACCATCGTGATCAGGTAGTTCTTCAAATTGCAACCTTTTTTAACCACTCTGGCTTGACTGAAAATTTTTTCTTCTTTTTTCATGAGTAACTTCGGTTCTCAATTTTTACTAAGTTGTTCTCACTTGTTTTTTCTTATTTTTCACATTTGATATTGCCCAATGATACTTACGCCAAAATGGAGGTTAGACATTTTTTCTGCCAGGTACTTCACTAAACATACATTTCAGTCAGTTTTAAAACGGAAATCTATCGTGGTTGTCCGGCTTAAACTGAGAAAAAAAAAATCCGCATGTACATGGACGTAGTTAAGGTGTGTGGGGCAGGAAAGAATATAACAAAAAATCTGAAACACTTTTAATAGTGCACTACCACACTTTCACTGTAGTTTCTGCACTGCACACTTTCAACAGTGCACTGCTGAAATGAAATCAATAACAAACATACATTCTTTAAGTGAACCTAATCCGTTATACGGAAAAATCATTTCCAGCACCGTTAGGAGAGAGGAAATATTCCTTCCAATACTTTGTTTCCTTTTCCAGTCCACCAGGTCGTTTCGTAAGCTAAGCCCACTTATTTTGCCGCAAAGCGCTCCAATCGGAAACAAACTTGTCAGAGATGAATGAAGCAAGCCATTTACTTGGGAGTCCTCTCCCGTTTCAACAAGGCTATGTGTGGTGGAAGGCAAACGGTCCTACACCAGACGTAGTACGAATTGGTGAAATGTTGAAAAGGGCCAGCGCAACCCCTACTAACACGTATTGAATAACACCACTATTTTTAAGCAGTTATTTTTGTAAAAAATTTCTTAGAATGGCAAGTAATTGATCAATCCTGCCACACCCAAAAATTAAAAATACTTTGCAGAATGTGGTTAGTTATTTTCCTATGTATTGGTTAGAGATGGGTGGTTCGACTCATTTTACTGATTCGAATCTCAACTCACAAACTACTTCGATGATTCGAATCAGTGATTCGAATCTTGAATCAATAAAACAACTAAAGAAGTTTTCCCCTCTCTCTGCGCCGAAAGCCGTACACCCTTCACCCATTCATCGGGTTTCTTCTCCGCTGAGTTCTCGGGCAGTTAGCATCTCTCTCTCCTTGCTCGAGTAAAACTAGTGTTTAAACTGCCCGAAATGAAAATACAGGGGAGCTTCGTATGACCTCCTGGGCCTGTAAGATTAAAAGGTTAAGTTTGGTGTCAAAGTATTCGAAATTTTATGTATCGATGGGGTTACGTCTAGGGGGGGTCGAGAATCAATAAAAACGCGCTCCGGTGGATAGTTTCCGAGATATACGTTAATTAATTATGGTAATTAGACTAATAAACCATGGAGCTGTTTTTTCCGCGATCCGGCATCGTCATCAACGGAGAGAAAGCAGTAGCAAAAGCATCACAAGCTGGTATTGATCTCAGGATTTTCTTATCGCCGGCCTCAAGGCGTAGCCAAGGGGGGGGTTAGGGGGGTCATAACCCCCCCATGAGGAATTTTTTGCCATACAAAATGTATATTCTTCACTACATTATCACACACACGTATACATATATATGAGTTGCAGTAGTCATAACCCCCCCCATGAAAAATTTCTGGCTACGCCCCTGGCCGGCCTGTATTTTTGACCTTTATCGAATTCGAGATTTCACTGAAATGAAAATGGGAATATCGGATATTTGATGTTGAAATAAAACCGATATGTCGATATTTATCGATTTTTGGCCCAGTCCTACTGAGGGGCTGCTGCCCCCCCCAAAAAATGGGACCCTTTACTTAGCTTACAATTGAACTTTATCTTTAAATTTGATACCCAGCCCACCCCGAAATAAAATCCTGGCTACGCCACTGTCAATAACACTAACTACGCCACTGCTTTAGACCCTATTTTGTATTTCTCTGAATTACGAAAGAAAATAAAATAATTCCCCTTAAACGACAAACAAGGTAAAAAAAAATATCTTAAACGAAATCTGCAGCAATAAAGCGAAATGTTATTTTGCTTACTACAAAGTCCTTTTGTGAGAGCGCTTAATACCGCCCCTGTATCCTTCATTAAAAGTGACAAGCACAATCCTAACTTTATTTCATTCTATTTCCCTTCACATGAAAACCCGCCACCATGTAAACTTAACGTTCCGTTTTTTTTTTTTTTTTTTTTGAGGGTGGGGGCAGGGGGACATATATTGAAGTTAAATGTAGAAAAGGGATGTTTCATTAAATTTTAAACAAATATTAAACCAGCCAGACAAGTTGGAAGGAGGGAGTCCCCCCGAGGGAAAAAGGTTTAAACAACTTCGAGACACCCCCCGCTCTTCCACGAGCATTGGCGTAAATTGGCATGTAATATTTGGATGGGGTGACAAAATGTTTCCGATTGTAGAAAATATCATTATTATAAATAGCTCTGATACTTGAATTTTCTTAATTTTTTTTTCGGGGGGGGGGGGGATTGACCCCTCTTGCCCTTAGGAAGTAACGCCTATGGCCCCCGCCAAAAGCAAACGATGTTCGACCCACTCCACACCCACAGACAGATGAAACTTTAAATCCGACCACCAACCAAGAAATGAAACACCAAAGATTCGAAAAAAAACCTCCAATTAAATGAAACATCCTTTCAACTCTTTTCGACTCCTTTCGACTCTGAGTCAATAGAAGATTCGAAAAACTAACGAATCTCAACGATCCTATACAATCACCGAAACAGAGCGAAACACTGAATCAGTAAAGATTCGTTGCTGCACCAACTCAGTGACCAACTCACCCACATTTTCATGTTCATACTTTATAATTAAAAGATAATTTAATTTTTTTTACCCTTTGTAATTTCATTGTAAAACTATAACAGCCATGTTCTCAAGAGCGAGTTCAACGAGTTGTTCAGTTTTCCCCCTCGGATTATCTGGGAGTAAATTTCTGATGGTATTCACCACAGCGGATGGAGGCGAGCCTCAATAAGCCAGGAACAATCCCTGTTTCAAGAAGATTCTAGTTATTTTCTCAGGGGGTGGAAAGTAAAACTCGCTCTGATTGGTCGGTATATGTCACGTGGTTTGTGTTTGTAAGCAACATTGACATTAGATGTCAATGGTAAGCAAGCACATGGTCTCTGCTCATGGATAGATTTGTTCATCGGCACTATAATTTGCTAGGAATTCCATCTTTTGATTGCTATTTTATTAACATATTTTAGCTGCCTTTCTTTATATTGTTGATTTTTATTCCTTGACAGTTACTCTTTTTCCGTTTATTGTTTATATCATAGTCCTTTCATTTAACATTTTGTTTTTTTTATTTCTCTGACGATCTGCTTGTTATTTTTTGAGTTATGGCTACGAAAAATTTCTCAATTTTAGAAATTGAAGCTTTGTCTGATTTAGTAGACAAATACAAAGACATAAGTGAAAATAGAATGGAATGGAAATTATATTTTCACTTTAATTTTTGTACTTTGTTGTACTTTATTTGGCTCAGCTTTTATTTTTATTATTATTTTCCACTTGTGGTTTCTAATTCTTGCTTTTGGCTGTTATATTTTTAATGCCAGGTATGTCTTATTTGCAGTATATCTTGTGTTTTACTTATTAGTTATATTCTATTCTGTTTGTCATAACTGAATTTATGCGTTACAAATAGGATATCTTATCAATACTTAATTATGGATGCTTGATTTGAATCTATATGCCATTTTTGCATTGTTAATTATTATACATATATATATAAATTCAGCCAGCATTTCCTTTAAGTTAATTTTGATGACAAGTAAAACTTGACTTCCAATATTTTTTTTTTTGTTAAATGTCACAATTTTTCAATAATAAAAAAAAGATATTTAATAGAATTATAGCCAAAGCTTAGACGAGAGAACCACTTGACATACACAACTAAGACGAAATTTTTATTGCTCTAATTCTGAATTTATATTGCTCTGCAGCACCAAACTCACTGTCACTAATATAATTCGGTATGCATCATTTGTATATGATGATGATGGCATACGAAAGAAATTCTCAACTGTCCTTCTCTCTCACTTCCTCCATTCCTTCTTGAAACCAGATTTAACCTGTTTATACCACTTGTTTACAGATATTAAGAATTTCCTTTGTACCCTGTGACCTTACCTTCAATGAAATTTAAATGCTACACAGGCTTATCGTTTTACAAGGTTAAACCTGGATTCAATACTTTTGCATAATTAAAAACAGTATTTAAGAATAAAACACTACATAATTAATTAGTATGGGTATGTATTGTGTTAAGGCAAAATTGCATGAGGGGTATATTCGTAGGGGTGTAGTTTAGACATTTTAGAGAGGTTCTACACACATTACATCTGGAGAAAATCACTCAAAACTTCCGACCGTTAGAAATACAGCTTCACGGTAGGCCAGAAATCTGGACCTTAACAGACCAGTGGCGTATTTTAGAGGGCCGCCGGACCACCTCTGAAAATGTAAAACAATTCTTAAAAATATTAGAACGTCATAAGTATTATTATTATTATTATGCTTCATCCGATTGTTCTTTCAGACTTGTAATTATTACCAAGGATGTAACGGATATCCGGCTGATTTTTCAATATCGTAATTATTACCAAGGATGTAATGGATATCCGATTCATAACTACTTCATAACTACTGAATATCTGACTTTTTTGCCGGATATCCGGCTATATACTATTTTTTCCCGGCTATATATACTATATTTTCTCCGTTGTAGAAAGTGCCCGATTTCTATTCGTTTGGGCAGACAACTGGTCGCTCAAAATACGTATCAGCTCTTCGACGGTACTTTTATGAAATCTGTTACAGATTACGTCGAAAAATCTTATGAAATCTTGTGATTACAGTCGTCGACGAAAATTGGAATATTTTCGCTGATATATATATATATATATATATATCGACGAAATATTATACTTATAATTATTATTATTAATCGCAAAATAATCGCCGATTATTTTACGCGTAGACATCGTATCTTCGACGAAAATTTACGTCATCCAAATCATTGTTTCTACAATCATGTATTATTAAAATTCTTCGCCGTTCAGTAAATTTTAACATTTCTAAATCTTCGAACGCTTAGACATCGTATTGAGCAGCCATCTTGTTTGCTTACAAAACAGCGAACAACCTTCGAATAATCCCCTCTCAGAGGAGAGTTGAATCCGGTATCGAGCGCGAGTAGAATCTAGGAACAAGAGCGGGTAACTCCCTATTGTGAATAAGGATAAAACGCCATTCTGTGCTTTTCGCCTTATCCAGGGACAACTCTCAGATTATCTTGTATTGAGAATACGGCAGTAAAAGTGTAAGGTGTAAGATTTTTGGGCCATAAAATCTGTTGGCCCTGGGCAGCTGCCCCGTTAACCCTGCCGGTAATACGGCACTGGTATTGATTTAGCTATAAAAAATGAGACGCAATCAAAAATTTGTTCAGCGAACTGGATGCATTTGCTATGAAATCACGCTTATTTCTCAAAAAGTAATGTTTCCAGACATTTTTAAAAACTAAAAATTATTTCCACAATGGTCTTATATTTGTATTAAATGCATATTTATACAAAAACTGCACACTTTTCCTTTCATTAAGGAAAAATGAGAGTATGGCTAATTGGCTACAATAGGCAGTGAAGGCTGACTGTGTTTCGCTGATATGTTTGTGTAACTTATGTTTTAACTACCACCCGTTCGTAAAATGTTCCATTTATTACTTCATTTCAAGTAACGCAAAATCTGTAATACCTGAAGCAATCTTTGGTAGGTAGTGTAACAACTAAAGAGCCATTCTATCATACCTTGGATTGGAATTAGATTCAAGGCTTGGGCTGTAAACTTGTCCGCCCCTTTACGGGGCGTAACATTGGCCGCCCACTAGGTGCCCATTAATAAAATGAACCCAGGAGAACATGGGGACGGAGCTTATCGTCTGGGCTACCGCAGGACAGCTTGAAATGTACTATACGAAAGCAAATTTTACTAAAGGATATATTTTAGGGGTCTCACAAAATAGCCTAAAAGCTTTGTCTCGTCTCGCAAAAATCCCTATATCGTAATGTTAAAAATTTGTGTCTCGTCTCGCAAAAAAGCTGTAAATCTCTCTCTCGTCTCTCAAAAAAGTTGTCTCGCGTCCATCCCTAATCTATATAAATAAAATTAGACTTTTGTCTGTACATTTCTTGGAATTCAAAAATTTTGCGATTTCTATTCGTTTCAAGCACCCGGGAATCCGATGCGACCCTCAAAAAAAAGTTTGTCTGTCTGTCATTCTGTCCGTGACGCTTTTTTTGTTTAAGCATCACGTAAAAACGACTGAAGCGAATGATATGAAATTGGGTGTCATGATAGGTGGTCACTCAACTTAAAACATAGGCGTCGAATTTTTAAAAAATCTTGATTAGATTTTCAATTTTGCGAAAATCGTTTCAAACTGCGTAAATTTGTGTTCAAGCATCACGCAAAAACGACTGAAGCGAATGATATGAAATTGGGTGTCATGATAGGTGGTCACTGAACTTAAAACATAGGCGTTCAATTTTTAAAAAATATTGATTGGATTTTGAGATTTTGCGAAAATCCTTTCAAACTGCGTAAATTTGTGTTCAAGCATCACGTAAAAACGACTGAAGCGAATGATATGAAATTGGGTGTCATGATAGGTGGTCACTCAATTTAAAACATTGTCGTCGAATTTTTAAAAAATCTTGATTAGATTTTGAAATTTTGCGAAAATCATTTCAAACTGCGTAAATTTGTGTTCGCACATCACGTAATAACTGCAAAGGTGAAAAAATGATATTTGGTGAAATGATAGGTGGTCACTCACATTAAACTATAAGCATCTAATTTCAAAAAATCGATCAGATTTCGAGATTTTGTGAAAATCGTTTAAAACTGAGTGAATCTTTGTTCCCGCATTACGTAATAGCGACTAAAGCGAATGATATGAAATTTGGTCACACGATAGATGGTTGCTCAACATAAACTGTAGGAGTCCAATTTTTTAAACATTTTTATTAGATTTTGAGATTTTGTGAAAATTCTCTCAAAATACGTTCAATGATGATTTCTTCAAACTTCACGTAATAACGACTAATACGAATGATACGAAATTTAGTGATATGGTAGGTAGTTGCTAATCTTAATTTATAGGCGTTGAATTTAAAAATATTTTGATTACAGTTTCAGATTTTGCGAAAATCGTTTTAAAATGCTGAAAATTGTTCCAGCATCACGAAATAAAGACTGCAGGGAATGAAACGAATTTGGGTGACATGATAGGTTGTCACTCAATTTAAATTCTAGGCTTCCAATTTTTCAAAATGTTGATTAAATTTTGAGATTTTGCGAAAATTATTTCAATATGTGTAAATATTCATTCGCGCATCACATAATTACGACTAAAGCGAATCAAATGGTATTACTTAGTTACTCTCTAACCTGTAATATTTTAACAATACATAAAAATTATAACTTCGCTTTCTTTACTTTGGCAACATACTACATTCATTCTGTGCACTCCTACAATGCTGACGAAAGTTCTTGCTTTTTGGATATTTGCATTCACTAACCCGTCGAGGACGGGTACTTCAGCTAGTATTTTTATATAAATAAAACCTACTTTAAGCATTTGTTCAACATTTGGGTAAGTTTTGATTGGATAGGTTTGTAAAATTGCTCAGCCGACAGACGTTTTCATCCTCCCAAGCACTGGCGAAGCCGGTGCAGCTTCACTTTCCGTATTCTTATGGGAACGGAGCTCAGCGACTAGGCCGCTTCGGGACAAGTGAGAATGGTTTCATTTGTATTTTTCATCCAGGCATACACCAGAACAAATGTCGATCCCTAGTACAGCTTTCTTTTTATAATAGCTACTTTATTACAAAAACTAGCCCTCCCCCCCAAAAAAAAATTAGTTATATTACCAATTTATCTTTGTTGTATCTCATAACTCGTGACCAAAATATATTGATGAGGTCAAAGAGTCTTTTCGTAATGGGGGCAGGGCCCGATTAGCCTCTGAAGTGAGGGGAAGCTCAGTCTCATTTCGGGCCCCTCATCCCCTTTTTGTTTGGGAAAAGTAAAGTTTTAATGATTTTTTTTCATAATATTTTATTTATAAAAAAGAAATTTCATTGATTTAATTAGTTCTAATCATTTCCTTTGATAAATTCATTCTTTGATTATTCATTAATTTGACATTTTCCTTTGAAAAAAATATTTTATTCATTAATCTTCATAATAGTTTAGTTCATTGTAACAAGATTTTACAGTATTTTTGAAATTACTTTAAACATAAACAAATAACTAAAAACTTTACCTTAATGCAACAATAAACTTTATTAATTTAGTCCTATTTCTCATTAGACATGGCTTTCTTTCAGGAAATCTTTGTTTGTTTTGATGACATCATAAAAATCACAACACAGAAGTTGAGAAATAATTTTGACATTTAGAAGATGTTTAATATTACATATTAAAACTCTTCCGCTTTCTGCCGGCCAAATAATCCCCATAATCGAAAAAAACTGTCAACTACAGCAGATGTCCCAGGCAAAGACATTGCAAACAACCAATTTAGAAATTTTGCGACATGAAGTATCAAGACTTCTGAAAAGCACCACTTCTCTTCATTAAAAATGTTTACAATAACTTAAAAAAGATCATTTAAAAACAAAATTTTGAATTTTTATCACAGTTTTTCAGTCATTTTCGGGCCCCCCTTCAAATTCTGAGGGGAAGCTCAAGCTTCCCGAGCCTTTTCAGTAATCAGGCCTTGAATGGGGGGGGGGGCACTTCTGTGTGTTTTACGTGAATACGTGTACATATCGAATAATATTTTCTTTAACTTTCAGTGGAGTTTATGAAAGAAATAAAGTAAATAAATAATTACTGCGTTATAACTTAATTAATGATAATTCTTTAATACAAAAAGTTCGAAACAAAATGACGTACAGGATCCATCGAGATTTCTGGTATACGTTAAATCAATGCAGGTATTACCAAGCGTTGCTGGAGAACTTACGATGTCAGAGAAGTTAAACTCGCTGAGCATGAAGTCGCGCAACGAGCGGTCCTGCAAGAGATTAAAGTC
Source organism: Cheiracanthium punctorium (assembly GCA_038373885.1). Classification (NCBI taxonomy): domain Eukaryota; kingdom Metazoa; phylum Arthropoda; class Arachnida; order Araneae; family Cheiracanthiidae; genus Cheiracanthium; species Cheiracanthium punctorium. Next base: position 324,105 of record JAWZYV010013581.1, on the reverse strand, counting down.
TCCCGCCATCATGATTGGTGTAATGAAATCTGGCTTTGTAGTCGTGTATAATCTTAACTGTGTTTTTAGAATAATAGCAATCGTAACATACACAGAAAAACTTCTGTTAACGCTGTACCCAAATGGATGCGCCCGAGTTACGAATTTGAAGGTGTCATTGACTGTAACGTTGCATACACAATATATCTATTCACAATAACCATTTCACATTAATTATTTTATGTACGACCTCTTGACGAGAGCTGATGATTGAAACATTATGCGACGCAGCGAAATGACCTCGAAATGACGGCTCTTCCGTTTCCGTCACAAGCGTTACGCCACAGTCCTCACTTTACGCAAGGAATTTTTTTATCCTTTAGATATCAAGTGGCGCAGTTAAATTTTGGATGTACATGATCGTATGTAGATGCCACTACAATATCAAACTGCACCCATCGATTTTGTTATCATCAGTTTTCTGAATTACTTCCCACTGTGGAAACAAAATTAAAGATGTACTCACGTTAAAAAATGTTGATTTTAATGTGTATTAAAATTATGAACGGGCTCTCTGACCCAAAAATAATTTCTTATATGAGAATGAATATTGTAATAGAAAAAAATCTAAGGTGATTTTGCATATTGTGATAGAGTTATTCACTAAGTTCCATTATGTGCGAATGATTTACCTCGTGAATCAATAAACGACAATGATTATATATACCGCGAAATATATAATATATAATGCGAAATTTTTCGGAAGCGACCACCCACCGTTCGGCGAAAAAGTGGTTGTTAAGAGAGGTGGTCACTCAAAGTAGCATAAACATTTGACATAGTCAAGAATAGGGATCGGCCGCCTATAGAGGATTGTGCGGTCTCTTCTATACAACCTTTTAATATAAAGTGGATAGGGTAAAAAATGCGTTCCTTAAAGATTTGGTCGTTGGGAGAGGGGATCGCTTAATATAGGTGGTCGCTCATGTACAATGAATTTCGGAAAGTGCTTCACATTCTCGAATAAATCTAAACGTATAAAATGATTGGTCATCACTTTGAGCATTTCACAACAGCTCTTAATGTCAACTTTAATATGACAATTTGAATATTTTAGAAATTAGTACGGAAGCATAAAATGCTTAAACAAAAATGTATGTTTCACGAGCTAAAACCAGTACCCTAAATCAGCGTTTTTCAACCTGTGGGGCGCGACCCCCAAGGGGGGGGGCAGAGCGCTTGCAGGGGGGGCGCGAGAAAAACCAAAAAGCAAGTAGTGATGCATGTTTTTAAAAAATTATCTTATTTATTCTCATTTTTGCTCAAAAATATATCTATTTTTGCTTAAAATGTTCATTCAAATTTACTGATAATATTATTTTATAGAGAATTCGACTAAAGTTGGTTGTTAAAGATTAAAAAACTGAATGTATTCTGAAAAATGTGAGGGGGGGCGCCACCCTAAGTTAGCCTTTGTTGAGGGGGGACGTTAAAAGGTTGAGAACCGCTGCATTAAATGCAAACGCCGATTCCACAAACTACACGAATTTCTACGTTCCTGGAATTTCCGCACAATCAGACGATGGTGATAAACCCCACTTCCAGTTAGAGTATCAAGATTTGTATTTAGCTCTTGACGTGATCATAACTTTGAGCGACTTCGTTTTACTTATTCCTAACCGTATGGTCAGGTTACCTAGACTTGAAGACTGAATCAACGGAATGATACGCTAGTAAGGAATCATGTGAACATATTTTATTAAAAACAAATATCTGCATTTTATTTCTGGTTGCTAAAACATTAAAAAACTTATTTCTTTGAATTCGTTTCCTGGAAAATAATTCATTTTACAGTTCCGATAAAATAGGGAAAATAAGAGTAACTTTTAAATTGGCGTAAGTTGTCATAAAACATTGAGGGGAAGGGGGGGGGGAGCAAAATGTTATTTTATTCCAGAAAATAAGGCCCGATTAACCTCTGAAGTGAAAGGAAGCTCATTCTTGTTTCGTCCTCCCTTCTCCCCTGTTTGTTTGTTAAAAGAAAAGTTTTAATGATTTTCTTACATAAAAATATTTTCTTCGTTAAAATGAAATTCCATTGATTTAATTTGTTCTATTGATTTCCTTGATATTAATATTTTTATTAATTAATCTGAAATTTTCCTTTGATGAAAATATTTTATTCGTTAATGTTCATAATAGTTTAGTTCATTGTAACGAGATTTTACAGTATTACTTTTCAATTAAATTATTATATTTAAATTACTTTTAAAAACAAGCTAAAAATATTACCTTTCTGGAGTTTTAAACGTATTTTTCATTGGACATTTTTTTTTCCCAGAAAATCTTTGTTTGATGGCATTATAAAAATCATAACATGAAAGTTCAGTATTAATTTTGATATTTAGAAGATCTTAAACATTATACACTGAAAGTGTCTAACCGTTTCTGCCAACGAAATGTTCCCCATAATGAAAAAACCAAAGTGCCTCAACTGGAGCAGATGTCCCAGGCAAAGACATCGCAAACTGAACTAATTTAGAAATGTTGCGATATGAAGCATGAGACTTCTTTAAACCTTAAAAATAGCTTTCCACTACTCTTCCAAAAAAAAAAAAAAAAAAAAAATCTCTAACAGGATCGTTTTTAAAGAAAAATTTGGAATTTTTATTGCCGATTTTAGTCACTTTTACCCCCCCTTTTCAAATTGAGTGGGGAAGCGCGGAAGCTTCCAAAGCCTTTTCGGCAGAGCTGCCAAGTCTCCGGCTTTTTGTGGGAGATTTCCCAAGACTAATTTTTACTTACACGTTTATGCTTAAAATAAGTCCAAATATTTAATCCAAAATAAACTGTCTAAAAATTGTGGTGGGAAATCTCCCGGAAAAAGCCGGAGACTTGGCAGCTCTGCTTTTCGGTAATCAGGCCCTGCTTGAAAAGATTTTCAGATATTTCAATATTTTGGGAGGACAAATGTCCCCTTGGCTCCAGTGACTGAAGCCTACGGGCGGTAATACTCTTGACAATTAAAATGTCCGTCGAACGAAACTCTGTTGCATGCTAGTAGTGTGGATAATGAACATGCTATTCATTTGGTATGCTGGTAGGTTTTTTGACGTGTACAGGGTTGTCAGCTGTGAAGAAAACCGAAAAACCTGAAATAATAAAGAAATTTTACTTGAACCGAAATTTTGTTGTACTTTTTGACGAGGTTTAAAAAAATAAACTTTTAATCTCTATGTCATCTTTAATATAAGAATTTGAATATTTTAGAAATTAGTACGGGAGCATAAGATGCTTAAACAAAAATGAATGCTTCACGAGGTAAAACCAATACCCCAAATGCAAACTACAATTCCACAAACTACACGAATTTCTGCGTTCCCGGAAAATCAGACGATGGTGATAGGCCCCATTTCCTGTTAGAGTATCAAGATTTGTATTTAGCTCTTGACGTGCTCATAACTTTGAGCGACTTCGTTTTACTTATTCCTAACCCTATGGTCAGGTTACCTAGACTTGAAGACTGAATCAACGGAATGATACGCTAGTAAGGAATCATGTGAACATATTTTTTTAAAAACAAATATCTGCACTTTATTTCTGGTTGCTAAAACATTTAAAAACTTATTTATTTAAATTCGTTTCCTGGAAAATAATTCATTTTACAGTGCCGATAAAATAGGGAAAATAAGAGTAACTTTTAAATTGGCGTAAGTTGTCATAAAACATTGAGGGGAAGGGGGGGGGGAGCAAAATGTTATTTTATTCCAGAAAATAAGGCCCGATTAACCTCTGAAGTGAAAGGAAGCTCATTCTTGTTTCGTCCTCCCTTCTCCCCTGTTTGTTTGTTAAAAGAAAAGTTTTAATGATTTTCTTACATAAAAATATTTTCTTCGTTAAAATGAAATTCCATTGATTTAATTTGTTCTATTGATTTCCTTGATATTAATATTTTTATTAATTAATCTGAAATTTTCCTTTGATGAAAATATTTTATTCGTTAATGTTCATAATAGTTTAGTTCATTGTAACGAGATTTTACAGTATTACTTTTCAATTAAATTATTATATTTAAATTACTTTTAAAAACAAGCTAAAAATATTACCTTTCTGGAGTTTTAAACGTATTTTTCATTGGACATTTTTTTTTCCCAGAAAATCTTTGTTTGATGGCATTATAAAAATCATAACATGAAAGTTCAGTATTAATTTTGATATTTAGAAGATCTTAAACATTATACACTGAAAGTGTCTAACCGTTTCTGCCAACGAAATGTTCCCCATAATGAAAAAACCAAAGTGCCTCAACTGGAGCAGATGTCCCAGGCAAAGACATCGCAAACTGAACTAATTTAGAAATGTTGCGATATGAAGCATGAGACTTCTTTAAACCTTAAAAATAGCTTTCCACTACACTTCCAAAAAAAAAAAAAATCTTTAAAAAGATCATTTATAAACAAAAATTTGGAATTTTTATTGCCGATTTTAGTCACTTTTACCCCCCCTTTTCAAATTGAGTGGGGAAGCGCGGAAGCTTCCAAAGCCTTTTCGGCAGAGCTGCCAAGTCTCCGGCTTTTTGTGGGAGATTTCCCAAGACTAATTTTTACTTACACGTTTATGCTTAAAATAAGTCCAAATATTTAATCCAAAATAAACTGTCTAAAAATTGTGGTGGGAAATCTCCCGGAAAAAGCCGGAGACTTGGCAGCTCTGCTTTTCGGTAATCAGGCCCTGCTTGAAAAGATTTTCAGATATTTCAATTTTTTGGGAGGACAAATGTCCCCTTGGCTCCAGTGACTGAAGACTACGGGCGGTAATACTCTTGACAGTTAAAATGTCCGTCAAACGAAACTCTATTGCATACTAGTAGTGTGGATAATGAACATGCTATTCATTTGGTATGCTGGTAGGTTGTTTGACATGTACAGGGTTGTCAGCTGTGAAGAAAACCGAAAAACCTGAAATAATAAAGAAATTTTACTTCAACCGAAATTTTGTTGTACTTTTTGACGAGGTTTAAAAAAATAAACTTTCAAATCTCTATGTTGTTTTTTTATTTTTTATCAAATCTTTCCATTTTTAATCTTTATTTACAGAATGCAAAGCTCTCAAGATATTTAAATGACGTGAAAGTTGGTAAGAAATTCCGTATATAGTCATTTTCCTATTTCAGCATAAATTCTAAATCAAAAACAAATTTTAATTACTTATAAAAGTTTTATTCAAAAAACAGAAACATTTATTTCTACCTTGCAGCAAGATTGCATGAATGCATGTTAATTTATTGCTTTTCTATACACTGTGATAATTTGAAAAGACTGCTAATGATCTTCAGCAATGTAAATTATCGCCCGACTTTTTTTTCCCGCTGATGTTATTGTGTTGCAATAGTTGGATATTGCGCTCTACTTGCCAAATTATCATTGTAATTTGTTTTGTTTCCTAGTTATTAAACGATAGACACATTTATGTTTTGTTAACAATTCTGACTAACACGGTCATTTTAAATTTCTATGGCCCCCAATGTTCTTGATCGTCAGTAATGTCTATCAACAGATTATTACAATAATGAAACACATTTCCTATTGAAACTCGGGTTTTAATCTCGATGGTATGATTTAGACTTCAAAATATAATTAAAAATATTTTCCAGTGACTTGAAAATAAAGAAATATTATCTACAGTGGAACCCGTCTAATGCAAACACATCATAATCCATGAGTGGGCAGTGTTTGCCTTTCTTTTTAAATTAAACGCATCTTTAGAACCGAAAATATTAAAATCACCTACTAAAACTGTTCACAACCTTCGCCAAGCATGATCCAGCTATCCTCTATCATTTTAAATACTGCTTGAAAAGTGTATCTATGTATGTACCATGTTTTCCTTCCTTGTCCCATAAAACACTTCTTCGGAATTATCTATATTTAAATCACCTTCCAAAACAGTTTAACAAATTTCTACAGGCATAGTCAAACTATACTTCACCTTTATAAATGCCATTTGGAAAGTGTATCATAATAACAATGGGTGTACAGTATTTGTCTTCTCTGTTCCACAAAACACTTCTTCGGAAATGAAATTTATATTAAAATCCCTTACCAAAACCGTTTTTAGAATCTTCGACAGGTATTTTCTAACTATACTCGTAATATATTTATAATGAATTGCTGGGTTTTGGCATACGAAACTAAGCCATCCATTATCAAAAATTGCAAACCTTGTGCGACTTTCAACATTTTATTTACGTCCCCACTCCTCCACGTTATCTGGCAAACACATCTGAAAAGACCTTAATCGTGGCAGTTCATATCTACAAAACCTGTCTACAAGATCGCGTAGACAAAGTTCTGGGATTGAGCGAAATAGTACCCTAGTGCTAAATAAATAAATAAAATTAGACTTTTGTCTGTACATTTCTTGGAATTCAAAATTTTACAATTTCTATCCGTTTCAAGCACCCGGGATTCCGATGCGACCCTCAAAAAAAAGTTTGTCTGTCTGTCATTCTGTCCGTGACGCTTTTTTTGTTTAAGCATCACGTAAAAACGACTGAAGCGAATGATATGAAATTTTGTGTCATGATAGGTGGTCACTCAACTTAAAACATAGGCGTCGAATTTTTAAAAAATCTTGATTAGATTTTCCGATTTTGCGAAAATCGTTTCAAACTGCGTAAATTTGTGTTCAAGCATCACACAAAAACGACTGAAGCGAATGATATGAAATTGGGTGTCATGATAGGTATTCACTCAACTTAAAACATAGGCGTCCAATTTAAAAAAAATCTTGATTGGAGTTTGAGATTTTGCGAAAATCCTTTCAAACTGCGTAAATTTGTGTTCAAGCATCACGTAAAAACGACTAAAGCGAATGATATGAAATTGGGTGTCATGATAGGAGGTCCCTCAACTTAAAACATAGGCGTCCAATTTTTAAAAAATCCTCATTGGATTTTGAGATTTTGAGAAAATCGTTTCAAACTGCGTAAATTTGTTTTCAAGCATCACGTAAAAACGACTGTAGCGAATGATATGATATTGGGTGTCATGATAGGTGGTCACTCAACTTAAACTATAAGCATCTAATTAAAAAAAATCGATCAGATTTCGAGATTTTGTGAAAATCGTTTAAAACTGAGTGAATCTTTGTTCCCGCATTACGTAATAACGACTAAAGCGAATGATATGAAATTTGGTCACACGATAGATGGTTGCTCAACATAAACTATAGGAGTCCAATTTTTTAAACATTTTTATTAGATTTTGAGATTTTGTGAAAATTCTCTCAAAATGCGTTTATATTTCTTCAAACATCACGTAATAACGACTAATACGAATGATACGAAATTTAGTGATAGGATAGGTAGTTGCTAATCTTAATTTATAGGCGTTGAATTTTAAAAATATTTTGATTACATTTTGAGATTTTGCGAAAATCGTTTTAAAATGCTGAAAATTTGTTCCAGCATCACGAAATAAAGATTGCAGGGAATGAAACGAATTTGGTTGACAGGATAGGTTGTCACTCAACTTAAATTCTAGGCTTCCATTTTTTCAAAAATGTTGATTGAATTTTTAGATTTTGCGAAAATTATTTCAATATGCGTCAATATTCGTTCGCGCATCACATAATTACGACTAATGCGAATGAAATGATATTACTTTGTTACTCTCTAACCTGTAATATTTTAACAATACATAAAAATTATAACTTCGCTTTCTTTACTTTGGCAACATACTACATCCATTCTGTGTACTCATACAATGCTGACGAAAGATCTTGCTTTTTTGGAAATTTGCATTCACTAACCCGTCGAGGACGGGTACTTCAGTTAGTAAATAAATAAACGGGATGTGATTGTGTCGTGGACACGGCCCTGTGTTTTACATGAATACGCGCGTGTAATGAAAAATATTTTCTTTAACTTTCAACGAGTTATGAAATAAATCGAGTAAATAAGTAACAAATGCGTTATATAACTTAATTAGTGTTAGGTCTGCGCTACAAAAATTACGAAAACGAATGGCGTACTGGATACGAGATTTCTGGCAAACGTTAAATCAATGCAGGTATTACCTAGCGTTGTTGGAGAAATTTCAATGTCAGACAAGTGAAACTCGCTGAGCATGAAGTCGTGCAACGAGCGATCCTGCGAGAGATTAAAAACTCCGACAATCATGATTGGCGTAGTGAAATCTGGCTTTGTAGTCGGGTGTAATCTTAACGGTGTTTTTAGAATAACAGCAATCGTAACATACAGAGAATAACTTCTGTTAACGCTGTGCCCAAATGGATACGCCCGAGTTACGAATTTGAAGTGGCCATTGACTGTAACGTTGCATCTATATAAATAAAATTAGACTTTTGTCTGTACATTTCTTGGAATTCAAAAATTTTGCGATTTCTATCCGTTTCAAGCACCCGGGAATCCGATGCGACCCTCAAAAAAAAGTTTGTCTGTCTGTCATTCTGTCCGTGACGCATTTTTTGTTTAAGCATCACGTAAAATCAACTGAAGCGAATGATATAAAATTCGGTGTCAGGGTAGGTGGTCACTCAACTTAAAACATAGGCGTCGAATTTTTAAAAAATCTTGATTAGATTTCCAGATTTTGCGAAAATCCTTTCAAACTGCGTAAATTTGTGTTCAAGCATCACGTAAAAACGACTAAAGCGAATGATATGAAATTGGGTGTCATGATAGGTAGTCACTCAACTTAAAACATAGGCGTCGAATTTAAAAAAACAATCTTAATTGAATTTTGAGATTTTGCGAAAATCCTTTCAAACTGCGTAAATTTGTGTTCAAGCATCACGTAAAAATGACTGAAGCGAATGATATGAAATTAGGTGTCATGATAGGTGGTCACTAAACTTAAAACATAGGCGACGACTTTCTTAAAAATCTTGATTAGATTTTAAGATTTTGCGAAAATTGTTTCAAACTGCGTAAATTTGTGTTCGCACATCACGTAAAAACTACAAAGGTGAAAAAATGGTATTTGGTGAAATGATATGTGGTCACATTAAACTATGAGCATCTAAAAAAACCGATCCGATTTTGGGATTTTGCGAAAATCGTTTCAAACTGAGTGAATTTTTATTCACGCATTACGTAATAACGACTAAAGCGAATGATAGGAAATTTGGTCACATGATAGGTTGTTGCTCAACATAAAGTATAGGTGTCCAATTTTTTAAACATTTTTATTAGATTTTGAGATTTTGTGAAAATTCTCCCAAAATGCGGTTATATTTCTTCAAGCATCGCGTAATAACGACTAATACGAAATTTGGTGATATGATAGGTAGTTGCTAATCTTAATTTATAGGTGTTGAATTTTTAAAATATTTTGATTACATTTTGAGATTTTGTGAAAATCGTTTAAAAATGCTAAAACTTTTGTTCCAGCAGCACGAAATAAAGACTGCGGGGAATTAAACGAAATTGGGTGACATGATAGGTTGTTACTCAACTTAAATTCTAGGCTTCCAATTTTTCAAAAATGTTGGTTAGATTTTGAGAGTTTGCGAAAATTATTTCAATATGTGTAAATATTCGTTCGCGCATCACATGATTACGACTAAAGCGAATGAAATGATATTACATAGTTACTCTCTAACCTGTAATATTTTAACAATGCATAAAAATTATAATTTCGCTTTCTTTACTTTGGCAACATACTACATCCATTCTGTGTACTCCTACAATGCTGACGAAAGTTCTTGCTTTTAGAAATTTGTATTCAGTACTAACCCGTCAACGACGGGTACTTCAGCTAGTACACAATATATCCATTCACAATAACCATTTCACATTAATTATTTTATGTACGAGATCTTGACGAGAGCTGATGATTGAAACGTAAACGAACGTTCCAGCTTCTTCGAGTCAAAATTTATGCTAAACGGACATTATGTGATGCAGCGAAACGACGTGAAAATGGCGGCTCTTCCGTTTTAGCCGCAAGCCACAGTCTTCACTCTAACGAATTCTTTGATCCTTTAGATATCGAGTGGCGTAAATTAGTTTTGGATGTAGATGATGATACGTAGCTGCAATTGCAACATCAAACTGTACCCATCGATTTTGCTATGATCACTTTTCTGAATTACTTCCCTCTGTGGAAGCAAATTTAAAGACGTATTCACGTTAAAAAAAATGTTGATTCTAATGTGTATTAAAGTTATGAAAGGATTATCTGACGCAAAAATAATTTCTAATGTGAGAATGGATATTCTAACAGAAAAAAATCTAAGGCGATTTTTCATATTATGATAGAGTTATTCACTAAGCTCCATTATTTGCAGATGATTTACCTCGTCACTCAATAAATTACAAAGATTTCATAATATACTAGCTGGAGGCCCCGTTCTTCGCACAGGAATGAATAGATTTTTTATGTTATGTTTTGTTGTAATTGCTCTTTATCATAATAAATACATATAGCAAAATGGATATCGCATAAATATTATCTGTGTTTAAAAATCATGCTTATAGAATTTCATGGCGATCGTTTGAACGGTGAAGTAGATGATTCGGCGGAGCGCCATTTACTTTCAAAGCTATTGCAAAATGGATAGCATCAAAATATTCTCATTTTCAACTGTCTATGTGTACCAATTTTCATAGGAAACAATTTAACGGTCAGGATACGCTGCAGCGTCATCTAGTGCCGAATTAAAATAATAATGCGCTAGAGCGCCATCAATAGGTGAGTTATAGCAAAATTGATAACGCGCAAATATTCTCCGTGTTCAAATATGTATGTATACCAACTTTCAGAAGGGTCAGTTGACCGATCAAGAAGTTGATTGCTGCAGTGCATCTAGTGGCGAGTTAAAGTAACAAATCGTTGCAGTGCCATCTAGTGGTGAGCTGCAGCCAAATGAATACAAAAAAAAAAAATATTCTCTCTGCTCATATGTGTAAGTATACCAATTTTTAAGGTCGAACGGTTTTAAAGTTGTTGCATGCATCGTGATGTAGCGACAAGTCATAGCAAAATAGATAGCGTAAAAGTATTCTCCGTGCTCAACTATCCGTGTGTACCAATTTTCATCGAAATCAATTAATAGGTATTTTCATAGCATGCGGTTGAACGGTACAGCAAAACGGATGCGGCAAAAATATTCTTCCCGTTCAAACATATGTATACGACTTTCCGTGCGATCAATTGAGTGGCCCTGAAGTTATTGGTTTGAAGTAACATCTAATGGCAGCAAAATGGAGAACGCCAAAATATTCTCCGTGTTCAAGTATCTAGCTCCCAGACAGCACATAAGCTTAAATCAATCTTTACATTTCTTTGAATTGGACGTATTAATACAAGCTTGACAGTACAATTCATTTTAATCTTGCAGCAAGCTTGGAGAAGACATTTGAACTGTCAAGCTTGAATACAACTTGATTACTGCTTGATTTGGAAAGCCACATCCACATAACAAATAATTTATCATCAGTCATAAATGTACTTGACCATAGAATTAAAAAGAAAAGATTCTATATTTCCAAATATGGAAATTCTTCCAAATAAAATACAATTATACTACGAAATTGATTTCAAAATCAGTCGTTTGTCTCGATTTTGGCCAGTATTGCCCAACATGAGTGTCGTGATATTGAAAGTTTTGAAACGTGTGCTGCTTTTAAGTTTATATTATGCTTATTTCCCTATTAGTAGAGTCTATAAATCACACATAACATTATTTTAATTTTGATTCATCCCATGGAAAAATAAAAGAAAGAAATCGGCATCGGGCACTGATCGATCCCGCCAGAAAACGGCGTGACAACCATGACAGTTACTTCAAACTTTAGTCGTGCCAGCGCGAGGCAGATTGGCTGAACGGTTAGGACGCTGGCCTCCCAACCCTTAGGTTCGGAGTTCTATTCCAGCCACGGACGCTTGATGGAAACAGATAAAATTAACTTGAAATTTCAGCTTAGAAGGGAAAATGCGTGGAAAAATAAAGTATGTGGGGTGAGTTCGCCGACGGGCGCCCCGTGTATTTAAGAAAAATTTTTAAGCTTGAAATTAAGCTTGCTATGCCAAGCTTAATGCAAGCTGGGCAAGTGTAAACTTGAACACTTGATTCAAACTTGCATTAAGATTACAAGCTTGAAATTTTCAAGCTTAATTCAAGTTTATTGACTTGATAAATCAAGCTTGCTGCAAGTTTGCTGTGCTGTCTGTGCTATGTCAGTTTTCATGGCAATTAGTTGAGTAGTCTTTATATGCTGCGAGTTACAGCAAAATGGATAACACGAAAATATTCTCCATGTTCAAGTATCTGTATATCAATTTTCCTAGAGATCAATTGTGCGGCCAAGAAGTTGGCGCGCTGCATTGCCATATAATGGCCAAATAAAGTAATAATGCGCTGCAATGCCATCTAGTAGTGAGTAACAACTAAATGAATCGTCAAAGTGTATTCTGCATGCTCAAATGTGAAAATATAAAATTTTTATAGCGACCGGTCCAACGGTATAGAAGTTAATGGGCTGCAGCGCCATCTACCGGCACGTCTAGCAAAATGGATAGTGTAAAAATATACTCCATGTTCAAATATTCGTCAAGATAGGTCAAACGGTATATTCATAGCAAGAGGTTGAGTAGAATTCGCCATTCTGCAGCGCCACCTAGCGGCGAGCTAGAGGAAAAGGGATAGTGTAAAAATTTTCTCCATGTTCAAATATCCATGTGAACCGATTTTCATCAGAATCGCTTGAACAGTATTTTTATAGCACACAGTTAAACGGAATTGAAATCGACGTTCTGCAGCGCCATCTAGCGGCACGTTAGAGCTAAACGGATAAAGTAAAAATATTCTGCACCTGTATATCAATTTTCATAGCGATCAATTGTGCGGCCAAGATGTTGGCGCGCTGCATTGCCATATAATGGCCAATTAAAGTAATAATGCGTTGGAATGCCATCTAGTAGTGAGTAACAACTACATAAATTGTCAAAGTGTATTTTTCATGCTCAAATGTGTAAATATAAAATTTTTATAGCGATCGGTCCAACGGTATAGAAGTTAATGGGCTGCAGCGCCATCTATCAGCAAGTCATAGGTAAATGGATAGTGTAAAATTATTCTCCATGTTCAAATATCCATGTGTACCAATTTTCATCAAAAGCGCTTGAACGGTATTTTCATAGTACGCGGCTAAACGGAATATAATTTGACGTTCTGGAGTGCCATCTAGCGGCACGTTAGAGCTAAACGGATAATGTAAAAGTATTCAGTGTCCTCAAATGTCCATGTGTACTAATTTTCCTCAAAAATGGTTGAACGGTATTTTCATAGCAAGTAGTCCAACGGAATGTAATTCCACGTTCTGCTGCGCCATATAGCGGCGAGCTAGAGGAAAAGGGATAGTGTAAAAATATTCTCCATTTTTAAATATCCATGTGTACCAATTTTCATCATAATCGCTTGAACGGTATTTTCAAAGCAAGTGATCTAACGCAATAGAATTCGACGCTCTGCAGCGCCAACTAGCGGCAAGTTATGGCAAAATGAATTGTGTAAAAATATTTTCCATGCTCAAATATTCATACGTACCAGTTTTCGTCAAGATAGGTCAAACGGTATTTTCATAGCAAGAGGTTGAGTAGAATTCGCCATTCTGCAGCGCCACCTAGCAGCGAGCTAGAGGAAAAGGGATAGTGTAAAAATTTTCTCCATGTTCAAATATCCATGTGAACCGATTTTCATCAGAATCGCTTGAACAGTATTTTTATAGCACGCAGTTAAACGGAATAGAAATCGACGTTCTGCAGCGCCATCTAGCGGCACGTTAGAGCTAAACGGATAAAGTAAAAATATTCTGCACCTGTATATCAATTTTCATAGAGATCAATTGTGCGGCCAAGATGTTGGCGCGCTGCATTGCCATATAATGGCCAATTAAAGTAATAATGCGTTGGAATGCCATCTAGTAGTGAGTAACAACTACATAAATTGTCAAAGTGTATTTTTCATGCTCAAATGTGTAAATATAAAATTTTTATAGCGATCGGTCCAACGGTATAGAAGTTAATGGGCTGCAGCGCCATCTATCAGCAAGTCATAGGTAAATGGATAGTGTAAAATTATTCTCCATGTTCAAATATCCATGTGTACCAATTTTCATCAAAAGCGCTTGAACGGTATTTTCATAGTACGCGGCTAAACGGAATATAATTTGACGTTCTGGAGCGCCATCTAGAGGCACGTTAGAGCTAAACGGATAATGTAAAAGTATTCAGTGTCCTCAAATGTCCTTGTGTACTAATTTTCCTCAAAAATGGCTGAACGGTATTTTCATAGCAAGTAGTCCAACGGAATATAATTCCACGTTCTGCTGCGCCACCTCGCGGCGAGCTAGAGGAAAAGGGATAGTGTAAAAATATTCTCCATTTTTAAATATCCATGTGTACCAATTTTCATCAAAATCGCTTGAACGGTATTTTCAAAGCAAGTTGTCCAACGCAATAGAATTCGACGCTCTGCAGCGCCACCTAGCGGCAAGTTATGGCAAATTGGATTGTGTAAAAATATTCTCCATGTTCAAATATTCATACGTACCAGTTTTCGTCAAGATAGGTCAAACGGTATTTTCCTAGCAAGCGGTTGAATAGAATTCGCCATTCTGCAGCGCCACCTAGCGGCGAGCTAGAGGAAAATGGATAGTGTAAAAATATTCTCCATGTTCAAATATCCATGTGCACCAATTTTCATCAAAATCGCTTGAACATCGCTTTTCATAGCACGCAGTTAAACGGAATAGAAATCGACATTCTGCAGCGCCATCTAGCGTCAAGTTACAGGAAAACGGACAAAGTAAAAATATTCTACGTCTTCAAATATCCGTGTGTATCAATTTTCATCAAAACAGCTGAACGCTACTTGCATAGCAAGCGGTCCAACGAATAGAATTCGACACTCTGCAGCGCCATCTAGTGGCAAGTCATGGCAAAACGGATAGTGCAAAAATATTCTCCCTGTTCAACTATCCATATGTACTAATTTTCGTCAAGATAAGACAAACGGTATTTACATAGCAGGCGGTTGAATAGAATTTGACGTTCAGCAGCGCCACCTATCGGTGAGCTAGAGTAAAATAGATAGCATAAAAACCTTCTCCTTGACAAAATACTTAAGTGCACCAAATTTCATGGTGATCGGTCAAACGGTTTCGGAGTTTTTCGACGTCATACACACCCACAAACATTCATTTATATATATATAGCTACCGCGTGGCCATGATTAAACTGCAAGTGTTCAAGGGGTACTGGAGAGGAAACTACCGGGAATATTCCATAGAAATATGGTATCTACACGTTTCAGAACATGCGAGATAAAAACTATTGCTCAAGGTGCTCCATTAAAACCCCCCCTATTAAGTCAGTCAGTCAAGTCAAATATGCAAAAAAAGATAATCGCCATTTTCACCCGATAGATGGCGTTGTACCGTATTTCAAAGCTCACTGGTGGCATATACAACTTCCAAAACTGATAGGCAGAGCATAATGGCATTCTAATAGGCACATAAACAATAAAAACATCATTTACAATTTATCGAAATTCCAGGTGAGGTGTTTTACACCAGAGATTTTAAATGAGACGGTGGACCATGCTGTTTTACGTTTTCAGCATGTGGTTGCATCTGGTGGTTCGCATATTGAGCACATCAAGTAATAATTTCATTGAATAAATAATGGTTCAATTGTTTACCAAAGCGTCTTTATGAATTGTTTAATTTGTGATCTTAATTTATGTTTATTTTTTATTACATGTTACTGTAAAAATTTAATTACTGATGCGAATTCTACGGAATTTTGATAAACCGTAAATGATGTTTTTATTGTTTATATGTCTCTTAGAATGGCATTATGCTCTGTCTATCGCTTTTGGAAGTTGTATATACCACCGGTGAGCTTTGAAATACGGTACAGAGATTTTCTTTTTTTGCATATTTAACTTGCGCATGTTTTGAAACGTGTAGATACCAAATTGCCCTGGAATATTCCCGGTAGTTTTCTCTCCAGCACCCCTTGAACACTTGCAGTTTAATTATGGCCACCCTATCCTTGGATTTCACACGTTCCCGTACGATTTCACACATTCAGTTTGAGTTTTGAACAATTTAGGCTAGTCTAAAAAGTCTAGTGGCTCCATCGGAAAATTCAGTCTGGAGCCGTAAACATATAAAGGCCCTTATGTTCAGAGTTATAAATTCTTAAATCGTCGAATGATTGAACTCTGCTTGCTGAGGTGTACCACTGAACATACATAAATCTTGCTGCCTGAATAAATTTGCTCTTTTATTGAATGGTAGTCCTTGAGATTAATTTACTGTCTTCGCAAATGCAAGTATATTTGGAAATTGAGTTTTTTAAAAGGATATGGTAAAATAGTAGCAGGCTATTTTATTAGTGGAATTAAGTCTTTTATTGTCTGTAGATTTCAGTTCAAACTGTACAATCAATAACATTACCACAGCTACCAATACTCCAGATTTTCCCGGGAGATTTTTCACCACTAATTTCTACTCAGAAACATATTCTTATAAATCCGAATATATACAATGCACAATAAAACTGTAAGAAGATTGTGGTGAAAAACCTCCTGGGCAACTTCTTATGTGTGTTTTTTACAAAGTTTTTTAATTACTTTATCGTTTAACACCAGTATTTTGAGTGTTTTTTCATATATAAACTTAATGTGCATTCTTGTTCCATTGACTGATGTTTCCTTTTAATTTAAGTTTCTGATTGTTATAACGATGCAAAAAACTTTCAATACTAACTTATGTGGTGGCAAAATAAGGTATTTTTCGGTTAGCCAGACGCATATCCCGTTGTTTTCTTCTAGGGAGCGTTTAAAGAAAACAACGCTCTGTTTGGGGGGACAAGAAAACTGTTTGGGGGAACAACAGATCTGAAACACTGTTGTTCCCCCAAACAAAGCCGGGAATTTTAATCCGTATATAAAATGGTATTTATAAGAATTCAATGTATACAAAAATGCCAATATACTAAAAAGAAATTTGTATGCTTATTGGTTACATAATGTGGAATTGGGGAAAACGTGTGGAATTAAATTAAAATACAAAATTAAATTAAATTTTCAAAATAAGGAAAGGGATGTACTGGAAATCGCTTTATATTTGTAAGCATTTGGCGCAGATCACAATTATTTGGAATTTTTCACTTGCTCCCGGCTAACTATTCTACTTGTTGCAAGCTCAAGTGTAAAAAGCGTTTTAAACATAAAAGAGAGTACGAAAAAAACATTCAAAATACTGGTGCTAAATGATAAAATAAATAAAAACTTTGTCAAAAAAGCACACATAAAAAGTTACTTGTAAGCATGCCCAAATGGGAGGAAGGCTCTGAGAAACGAAAACAGAATGTAAATGTAATAATGATAATTATAAAGGTTGACGTTAAATTAGAAAATATTGACAAGTTGGTTACAGGAACAAAATGACTGAGATATATCGAACCGAAATAAACCGATACATTTTTTGTTTCACTTCCGGTTTTCGTTCCGACCAAAATTTCGTTTTCGGTTTTTGGCTCAGTTCCGGTTCAAAAGTCGCGCAGCGTGTGGTCCTGCTAAAGACTCCTACCATCATGATTGGTGTAGTGAAATCTGGCTCTGTAGTCGGGTATAATCTTAACGGTGTTTTTAGAATAATAGCGATTGTAACATACCAAGCATAACTTATGTTAACGCTGTGCCCGAATATGAATTTGAAGGTGACATTCAATGCTACATTGCATACACAATATATGTATCACTGTAACCAGTCGCGTAACTTTGGGAGCCTCCAACTCTGGGAGCAAATTTAAAGACGTAGTCACGTTAAAAAAATGTCTATTTTAATGTGTATTAAATTTATGAACGGGTTATCTGACGCAAAAATAATTTCTTATATGAGAATGGATATTCTAATAGAAAAAAATCTAAGGTGATTTTGCATATTGTGATAGAGTTATTCACTGAGCTCCATTACGTGCAAATGATTTACCTCGTGACTCAATAAATTACAAAAATTTCATAATATATACAGTGAAACTTCTCTGAAGTGACCACTCACCGTTCCACGAAAAATTGGACATTAAGAGAGGTGGTCGCTCAAAGAAGTATAAACATTTGACAGTCAAGAATCGGGATTGGTCGCTTATAGTGGATTGTGTGGTCTCTTGTAGAGAACCTTTTAACATTAAGTGAATAGGGTAAAAAATCGGTGCCTTATAAAATTGGTCGTTGGGAAAGGGGGCCGCTTAGTAGAGGTGATCGCTCATGTACAATGAATTTCGGAAAGTGCATCACACTGCCGAATAAATCTAAACGTATAAAATTATTGGTCATTACTTTGAGCATTTCGCAACAGCTCTTAATGTCAGCTTTAATATGAGAATTTGAATAGTTTAGAAATTAGCACGAGAGCATAAAATACTTAAACAAAACTGTGTGTTCCACGAGCTAAAAGCAATACCACAAAAGCAAACTCCAATTCCACAAACTACACCAACTTCTACGTTCCCGGAATTTCCGCCAAATCAGACGATGGTGAAAAACCCCGTTTCCTGTTATCTTACAGCATCAAAGTTTGTAATTCTTGACGTTGCTTTTTAGTTATTCCTAACCATATGATCAGGTTTCTAGATTTCTGATAAAGGAAAAGTGCTCAATTACTAACCAGTTTTTAATTTCTAATAAACATCTCTTTATTTCATTTCTGGTTGCTGAAACATTTAAAAACTTATTTATTTGATTTCGTTTCTTTGAACGTTATTTATTTTACAGTAACGCTAAAAAAGAAAAAAAAATAGCGTTTTAATTTAGTGGAAACATTGAGGGGAGGGGGTGGGGGGAGCAAAATATATTTTTGTTGTAGAAAATATTTTCAGATATTTGAGCTGTCTAGAATTTTTTTTTTTTGGGGGGGGGGGCAAATGTCCCCTAGCCTCCAGTGAGTTAAGCATACGGGCAGTAATACTCTTGATAGTTAAAATGCGCGTCAAACGAAACTCTATTGCACGTTTTCATACAAGTAGTATGGATAATGAACATGTTAGTCTTTCGGTAAGCTGGGAGGTTGTTTGGTGTTACAGGGTTGTCAGCTGTCAAGAAAACTGGTAAACCTTAAATAGTAAGGAAATTTCACTTGAACAGAACTTTGTTGTACGTTTTGACTACGTCCCCCACCTCCATTGAGCACTTACTTATCAAGCATTTTGCCACTACTAAAGCCCAAATTAATGACCATTTTATTATGGGAGCACTGAATGAGCAACCAGTGTTACCCCCTATGCATTAACAGGACAAGTTAACACTAATGCGCAAGCCGGAATTCGAACACGGACACAAGGCTTGATAGAATGGATCTTTAGTCGTTACATCACCTGGGCGGTAGCATTTTGACTAGGGAAAACATTTTTTTTTTTTTCTCAAATTAGCCCCTACCACAAAAAGTTAAATTACCTAACTACATTTTGTTTAGATCAAGATAGCATTTTTTGGAACTAGCATCTCGTTTACTTGAATTACGCATAGGGAATAATGCACAGGTTATTTTAGAAGCGTACTCCCCACCTCCCTTTCATAAAGAAATAAATAAAATCACTCTTTCAAAAACTGTTGGAATTCGAACAGAAAAGGAGAAACAGTGAATGATTTACAGAAAACTACCCTTTTTTATGAAGTTCGCTCAAGGTTATAATATATTATATAACAGAAGTTTGCATTTACGTAGCGAAGCAAAATTTCGATTAAATGTGGGTTTATTAATTTTTATTACTACTTTAAACGGATGAAATTATCCTGAATTAGGAAGAATCACTACCTATATTATGATTGATGACATGACTAAAGATGAATTTGAGTTACTGTTTTCAGGAATCTGTTTAAATAATTGTAACACTATCTCGTTGTAGGCGTGTCCTCACATATTCTTTTAATCAGATAGGCAGGGGAAAGATGAACCCTTCAGGCATAGTTGCTATTTTGTTCAGTAATTCCGGAAGATTGCTCACCACTATTTTCTGAGTGGTTTTGTGTTGATTACATAACTTAACTTTTTAATAACAGAACAAACATCGCATTTTTGTCAGCCAATGGCTCAACCAATGGAAAATTGCAGTCAACATCGACAAAACAGAAGCAGTTCTCTTTTCTACTGTTTCCCCCCGTACTAAAAATGAGTACAAATTAATTTTTAATAATACCCCTCTGCCATGGTCTGAATCCTGTAAATACTTAGGAGTAATTCTAGACGCGAAACTCACTTTTAAAGCTCACATTCAGAACACGATACAAAAATTCCGAGTGGCTAAAGTCTTTTATTCCCCTTACTGGCTCGGAATAGTGCTTTATCATTTAAGAACAAGTATCTCGTTTACACTTCCTTCCTTAGACCTATCCTCACGTATAGTTGTCAAGCATGGTCGTGTGCGGCTAATTCTAATTTAATTAAACTTTGCCAAGCCCAAAATGGGGTAATCAGACAAATTGCGGACGCCCCATACTATGTTAGAAATACCCACCTCTACAGAGAAATTGATATCCCCCCCCTCGCAGTATTTATTGAACAACTAAATAATAACTTTTTTAATAACATTCCTAATATTAATAACGAAGCTCTGAATCAACTACCAACGTACGACGCCCATGCTTTGACAAATAGACGTAGGCTTCGCGCTGGCACCATTATTACTAATTATATTTAATCGCTCTTTTATCCCAGAATTTCTTGTTTATTTGTTACATCCAGGGGCGTAGCCACGGGGGGGGGTTAGGGGGGTCATAACCCCCTCCCAATGAGAAATTTTTTGCCATATAAAATGTATATTCTTCACTCTATAATCACACACACCCGTGTTTTACCCTGCCCCGTGTTTTACCCTGGATAATTTTATTAATCCTACGTGCCAGCGTTCTAGTTTTTTATGCTTCTTTTTTAATTTTGCCTTTATAGTAATCTGTTTAAGTAAAAAAAAAATATTATAAAAATGTTTTAATTTCTTAAAATAACCAAAAAAAAAAAAAAAAATTCAGATTTCTGACTTGAGGGTTACTAGCAAATACTACGGTATTACTAGCTAACCCTTTATTGTATTTTTCAACTGCATTGCACTGTGTTTTTGTACCTGTTTATTTGAGAAAAAGTTCTAATAAATTCCTCTAATGGAATTAAACTTAATTTTTACTGTTTCAAAGTGTATATCTATGTAGTGAACTCAAGCATCCACTCTTAATACTTGTTTACTATTGTTACTTTTCATATTTTTCTCCCCCCCCCCACTTTGCTATTGTAATTGGGTACTGTGTTATGTCTACCATATCCCCTTTAATATAGCATCATGAGCACAGTAGAGGGCGCAAGGCGCCCAGGAACCGTGGAAACACATAAGAAGCGAAGAAGCTAACGACAGAAACCAATTGCAACCCAGGCAAAATTCGTCGTTGCTACCTTTCTATGTTTGGCTTGACTGACATTTTTTTTAAATTCATGAGTAACTTCGGTTCTCGATTTTTACTAAGTGGTTCTGACTTGTTTTTTTTCTTATTTTTCACATTTGTGTTGTCCAATGATACTTACGCCATATTGGAGGTTAGACATTTTTTTCTGTTCGGTACTCCACTAAACATACTTTTCAGTCAGTTTTAAAACGGAAATCTATCGCGGTTGTCCGGCTAAGCCTGAGAACAAAATATCCCCATGTACATGTACATGGACATAGTTAAGGGGTGTGGGACAAGTGCTACGGGCGCTGAATGAGAATTTGCGCCAAAAAGGAAACTGCAAATTAAACCTGTGAAAGCGATAGTTTTTTTAAATTTTATTTTGGTTTTGGCCCATATTGTTTACATGGTATCACACGCCCTGCTATAAAATTCAATCTTTGTTTTACATCTGACGCCTAAAGTACTTGGTTCCCAAAATTGCTGCATTCGCACTCAAAATTTACCACATTGCACATCTAAAGTAAGGAGAACCATTTCTCTCGTTTCTGGAAGATGCTATCTTGGGGGCGTGGTGGGGAAGGAAAAGGCTGCAGCAGTGGTCATATGACAGAATTCTTAATAGCGCCCATTCGACCATGGACAAATCCATCCTTAAAGAGAGACTTCAGGACAGAAGTCAATAATTAGGTATTAAATTTGTATTAAATTGTTGGAAATTCACAGTTTCCTTTTTCGATAAGGGAGGGCGAGAACTATTTACAAGAATCCGAAAAAAAAGGACGAAAATGTCACTCCTTAATTATAGTGTGAGTGAATGCAAACGACTAACGTACCCAGAGGCTAATCCAGAAAAAAATTCTCGTAGGGGCTCAGTTCCCCCCCCCTCTCATTTTTCTTCTAAATGCATTTGAATCTACAAAATAAGTCTATATAGTTTAAACTTATTTCGTCTGGAAGGGGAACATGCCCCCCCCCATCCCCCAAGTATAACTTCATGAAAATTAAGGAGAGGAATTTTTTCTTAACCGAGCATTATTTCTGACCTTATTTTGAACATTTTTTCAATTTACATGACCCACTTATCTCTAAAAGATAAAGAATTAAAGCCCGTTACCACATTTTTGGGACACCCTGTATAAACTTGATAAGCAAAATAAGTAAATACGTATTTTTTCAAAGTAAAAGTCCGGAAACTATTCTTATCTGAAAATAATTTATGTTTATTTGTGCACTGTTTTAATTACTTATTTTGCCCCTGGCAGAAGGATCATTGATTTTAAAATGAATAAGCGGAAGAAGCGGATATTTTATTTATTTATTATTTTTTTTTTAACTGCGTCTTCAGTTTATTCTTTCGGAATCAGCTATGCATAAAAAGAAACAAGTAATAAAATAGAAACGTGTAACTCATAGGCTTTTAGTCATTAGTATTTAAATTGTAATCACGAGTAGAAAAAAAAAGTAAAAGATAATTAACATACATTTTATTATCAGAGCAGTGCAATGAGAAAAAGATAGAATTTAAATTTTGATGTTTAGATCTTATAGCAATAAGGTTATATATGCATATAAAATGAGTGGAATAAATGATGGAGGAACAGGAAAAAAAAATAAAGGAAATACGAACAGAATGTATAAAACAGTGAGTGTAAAAAATTCATGACTCGTAGAAGATAATCAGAAACTTGAATTCGCATAAATAATTCAATTAAGGTTTATAATTTTTTTTTGTACATTATGGATATGATATAATTCGAAAGAAAATATATAACAGAAAATATTCTTTATGCAATTTAGCATAAAAATATTTAAAAATTGAAGAACTATGCATTTTTGTCAGTACATAAGATGCCTTTGAGGCTTTCCAAATTGTAAAAATGAGTTGTAAAATATTAAAATTATCCGTCTGTAGAAAAGAATATAATAAAAATCTGAAACACTTTTCATATTTTAAGTACAAACTAAAATGCTGTATATATTAAAAGCGTATCATAGTCCATACGCCGTCCCATTTTTCTTCCTTGTTCCATTAAGTTGTAAAGTGTATCATTATTCATAAATGTGCCGTATTTTTTTCCTTGCTCCATAAAACATTTATTTGGAATCGAAATCTGTATTAAAATCGCCTACTAAAACCGTTTTACAGTATTTACAAAGAATATTCTAACTATACCTTATCATTATAAATACTGTTGTGATTATGCATCATAATCCGTAAGTGGGCTGTGTTTGTATTTTTTATTCCACAAAATGCTTCTTCAGCATTGCAATCAAATCTAATTAAAATTGACTACAAAAACTGTTTAACAATCGTCAGGCATATTCCAACTATACTTCACCTTTATAAATACTACTAGCAGCGAAACCCGGCGTTGCTCGGGTTAAAATACACCCCATGTTTAATGGTATAAAAAACATTTAAAGATCCATTTTTTAACGTAGATAATTTAGATTTCTATCTTAGATATTGAGAGACTTATTCGACCATTAAACATGCGGTGTACAGAAAGTATATCAAATTATTTAACTAATTGAAATAATTATAAGTTAAAATAAGAAACATCTTAGTAAATCGAAAATTTATGTTTTATTTACATATTATATTGTACATTTACACTTTTTATTTTTATTACATTTTTTAAAATTTCTTTTTACAGTACTTGCTTATAGACTACATTTATGGTTTTATTGTCCGGACTGTAAATGAACAAATTTCGAGGTGATCCTACTCGTGAGCATGCAACGTATAATTGGCCGTGTGCAAAGCATGGTTTCTTCAAGTCAACGCCACAGTATTGGAATGTTTGGCCCTGTGCTTTGTTGATAGTCATGCTGTAAGCCAACTTCACCGGGAAATTGTAAGCGTTTAAAAGTAAAGGGCCATCTATTTGATATTAAAGGTATCCGTGGTATAAATACTATTTGTCCTGACATAAGTTATCGCATCCTGAGCATATTGATGCATGTGACGTAGACTTCCAGTAAATGTCGATGGCAAGATGTCCGATTTTCCCATGGTATCGACGTTTCCATCATTTATCATTGCATCTCTCAAAAATGGATGTATTCATCCGAACGCAACTTTCGTTGATTATGGCGAATAAATTCTAATCTTTCCGACTCAATTTTAGCATACATGTCTACAATAAATTGTTGAAATAACTGCCGACAGTTTAAAATATGGTTATATTCATCATTTGTAGTCATAATTCGATAAGCATAAAATTGCATAGCTTAGTTTCGACACCTGTAGCTGGATCCATTTGTTGAATATTGAAGTGATAACCATCCTAACCTTGCCAAAAAAAAAATAGCGGATACTGTAGTGCATCATAACTACTATGTGTTTCAGCAATACGTTGCAATTCATTACTTCGAGGTTGAATAATAATATCACGACGACTACATTCGTTATCAACAATTACTACGGCAACTTCGTTCGTTTGAGGTGCAATGAACCTTCTTTCGTGTTGGCCGGCTGGTCTTTTATCTGCTCGAATAACGATCTTATAATTATCTGCAGCCATTTGGTCTAGAGAAGTCTTAAATACATTGATTAGTTGATTATGATTATGAAGTAGACGTTGTAATTTTTGAATAACATCTCGTTGTAGTCCCCGAATGTTAGAGCAACGTTGGTCTGTTTCAAGTTCTTCGTTACCAACAAAATATATTTGAAGAAATTTTGGAGTTTCATTGGACACCGGCAGGAGTGAGCCTACTCGGTGATAAATTTGGCCTTGAACCTTAAAAACCGGGCTGAAATTTTCTTCCTTGCATATTAATGAAGCTCCAAATGAATTCATTTGAAAACAGCAGTTGTATCGACATATATTTTGTAGAAAATGATTGGTATCTGGTGTTTTTTCAGTCCTATATGCGAGTAATTGTGGCGGTGGTACATCTAATGCTGGTAAACTGACTTTATCACTCTAACAGCACATACCAGCAGTTTTGCCTTTAAATTTCCGTGCTTGTCAATACTCGTATATCGTATCCATTTTTCCGATGACAATATTTGGATGTTCACTGTATTGTTTTTTGCAAACATTATGGAACGCCTGAAGTTCTAAATTCTCAATTTTACTTGTAGCAGCTCGTTTTTGTGCGTAAAGTAGCCATTCTTTCTTTACTCCTTTACGAATATTTGAAAGCCGTTTCTCTCTTTGTTCTTCTGTTTCAAGTTGACGTGCTACTTTTCTTCTTTTAGAATCCATTTGAGGTTTTGTAAATACTTTTTTATGCCTTGGCATTGTGTGCATGTAATGTAATAAAGTTACGCAAAATTAATCACTTGATTGCTATTATGGTGTCGCTGACGAACGCTCTAGAATATTCAGATAATTTGTTCTTTTACATTTGTCAAAATGACTTGAATTTGTTTAATTACTGTTCACTCTTAATTGAAATTAATCTGCACTCGACTGCAAACACGATCAAACTGACGAAATGTCACTGAATTTCGGTTTATATATCATAACAGGGGCGAGCCAGGGGGGGATATCGGGATATATCCCCCCCCCCGAAATTTTTGGATTAGTGATGAAACTCCGTCCATTTATACACATATACGTTCATATCCCCCCCCCGAAATATTTTCCAGGCGCATATCCCCCCCCCCGAAATATTTCCCTGGCTACGCGCCTGTATCATAACACATCGAAATTGCTAGTACCAGAACACTCTAGAATATTCAAATAATTTGTTCTTTTTCACTTGTCAAAATAACTTTAATTTGATTAATAACTATTCACTGCCCTATTTATTATCTGAGTGCAGGGGCGTAGCCAGAAATTTTTCATGGGGGGGGGGCTTACGACTACTACAACTCATATATATGTATACGTGGGTGTGACAATGTAGTGAAGAATATACATTTTGTATGGCAAAAAATTCCTCATGGGGGGGGTTATGACCTCCCTAACCTCCCCTTTGGCTACGCTCCTGTCTGAGTGTATTTGAATAAATTGAAATGAAATATCGTGTTTCAGGTAAAATGGTTCGCAGACGATAATTGCTTGAGATTCAGTTTTCCTGCTGATATGGCAACAGACGATAAACATTAAATTTTAGTATTTTATTGGCGTTGAAATTCAGAAGCTCTCATGAGCTAGAAAAGGACAAATATATATTTTTTCACATTTTCGCCACCCACAACCACCCACTTCCACCCACCGCGACCAAACTCCCTTACTTTCACCTTGAGACCAAGGGGTATTTACCACCCCAACAGGAAGTTAATTCGATTTGGTGGTGATATAGAAAACCCTATGTCTTTACAAACGAACATTAGCATTTTATATATATATTAAGATTTGGAAAGCGTATCATTACACATGAGTGGGCCGTGTTTGCCTTTATTGTGTCATAAAACACTTTTCAGAGCTGAAATCTATATATGTACTAAAACTATTTTACAATTTTCGCCAGGCATATTCAAACTATTGCAAGTCCAATTTTCAAATAGTAAGTTCGCTTAGACAACAGGAGTTTAGAATTAGCGATTATTCGTTTTTCCAAAACCGAATAACTAATATCTTGAAAATGAAAAATAATTAAAATGCAGTTTATTTTAAAGCCGGTTCTCGTCCAGCTGAATTATTTGCTACCAGTAGAAATATTTGGAGG
The DNA here is from genome assembly GCA_038373885.1 of Cheiracanthium punctorium. Classification (NCBI taxonomy): domain Eukaryota; kingdom Metazoa; phylum Arthropoda; class Arachnida; order Araneae; family Cheiracanthiidae; genus Cheiracanthium; species Cheiracanthium punctorium. The sequence continues at coordinate 297,024 of JAWZYV010013581.1, read as the reverse complement.
CGTTAATTATGCCATTATAGCAGTTATAGTACACTTTGGATATTCGCTAGCGCGACGAGATGGTATAATTCGTGGTGTTAAGTACGCCAATCTGCAAACGATTATGTAAATGAAAATATAGATAACGGTTATCCGGTAACCTTAAATGAACAGTAAATATAGGTTGTGAGCATGTGTAAATTGCCAAATAATGAAAAGTCGCCATTGGTGGCAGGCTATTCTATCTGTTCCGTAGCATTTATTAACTTTACATGCACGCAAGTCGCCAAATAATGAAAAATCGCCATGGGTGGCAAATTCGCAAGGTATCCAATAGGTTTTACACTATTAAAAATACAGCTGAAACAGATGTTCTGATTTTATTACGCTTTAGCTCCTAATTAATATAACTTTTGAATGGCAACATTAAATATCATTGTGTTTCTGAGGAGTGCAAATAATTTTTCCAGCGATTATAAGCGGAGTCCGCACTCCAGGTGGAGTATAGCTCAGGACCCGTACAACACGCATTCCCATAACAAAATATCTTCGATGCAAGAACCAAGCAATGTGTATCTCAGTAACATTCTATCTGATCCAATCTTCGGGTTTTGTCTGTTGAAATTATGTCTTTTTTACGAATAAGCCTGATTAGGGGTCGAATGCCTCATACGAAAAGCGAGCGTAGCGAGTCTGGGGGCCTTGGCACCTAGTATACAAAAATATCAATACACTAAAAAGAAATTTGTATGCTTATAGGTTACATAATGGGGAATTTCTGAAAACGTGTGGAATTGAATAAAAATACAAAATTAAATTACACTTCCAAAATATGGAAAGGGATAAACAACTATGTACTAGAAATCGCTTTAGGTTTGTAAGAATTTGGCGCAGATCACAATTATTTGGCAATTTTTCACTTGCTCCCGGCTAACCGGAAAAAAAAAACACTCACAGTCAAAGAATTTAAAAACTCTATTGGGTAGTTATTGATTTCATTGTCATCATTGCAAATTATTTTAGCGTAGCTACGGTGATACGTACTCTATTCACCAAATATTCGATTAAGCCAACGTTAATAAAAGTTCAATCATCATTTTTAGGTTCTATTATAACTGACTTCAATATGTTATCTGAGAGTATGTTTTCGGAAATATTTCCATATACTTCATTAACAATATTATTTTCATTCCCATTAATTGCTGTGGTATTTCTTCAATAATATTTTATTAGAAAATTTGCTTTAGCATACTGCCTGGCAGGAGAATATGAAGAAATTGTCGAATTGGCGCGTTTCTATCTAGCATCTCTTGGATTGCGACCTGCCCTACTCGGTTCGTTTTTCCCTTGGAGGAACGAATGGTAAATATCCTTCTCTCCTCCAAGGTTTTCCCACAGCTTTAAAACATGGAATTTACCACACTTCGCTCACTTATCACCGCCTAAAAAAAGTCGCTAAGCACGTTTTAGTCATTGGCGTATCACCAAACTGGAGAATAATTCCACTTTTTGCAAATTTTGTTGTAATATAACCCTATAGTACTGCTTAAACTAAGTGTTGTTATTTCGAAATTGACACAACAATGGAACCATCGTCTGACTTGGCGCGAAATACTGCGTGCCAAATGAATTCTCTAATTTCTTACGGTGCATTAGCGTACTACACAAAAATTTTAACATTTGCACAACCACCTCCATACGAACTTTAACTGTACTGAATTTCACGGTCATCCGTTTGCGCAATGCGCTACAAAAGGGACACAAAGGATTTGCTTAGCGAATTTATATATACATAGATATCAATTATATACACACAATTGACATAATCTCAATTCCAACTGTGATTGTTAGTTGAAAAAGTTCAATTTTATAAACGTTATAACTTGTATGGTGGAGAAACGTCCCCATCAAATAACGCTCAATGGCCGAGTAGATACACTGAACATAGTTGAAGTGTGAAGGTTCCTGGTTCTTGTCTATCGCACGGCCATCGATCTAAAGGTCTGCAGTTTTGGGTGGTTTTCTGCAGATGTAGTGGAGAATACGCGTTAGAAACCCTTAGAAAAGTCCTTCGGCCAAGGCAGCCCTCCTTGCTCAGATAGCCGCTGAGTAGCTTTGCCTTAATACGCATGGTACAATACTGTTCAAAATATTCTGCTAACTCCTGGGTTTGTCGTTCTGAAGTCCAACTGGTGCAGAAAGTTCAAGTAAAAGAGTCCACTAGTAACTAGTAGTAAAGAGTCCACTAGTCAGGATGGAGCACGAACTTGATTGCTTCTAGAACGTTGTCGAACAATCAGCTGTACGAAATTCGCAAGCACAAACAGACATTAACGTGCTTATAACCGTTCGCTTAGTACAGAAGCGTTCACAGAGGCTGTATTTCTCACACTAAATAAGACACTTCCGTAGGCAAAAATTCAGTCGAAATATACGAGGGATATCGCACACAGTCCCTCAAGACTCAGCAATGACGAATTTACACACAGCGCTTAAAAATAAAGCTTCAAAAATCAAGCGCAAATATCGCTTCTATAGCGTCATTACACAATCTCATGCTTTGGCAGAACAGCATCTGCTTCGCTTGTATGCTACAGCAATACTGAGTGAACTGGGCAACCAGCACTGCTTTTATAGATTAAGACGAACACAGGAGAAGCTTCCAGAAATAACTGTCCGTAACAGACTCGATTATGATTACGTAATAGAAGAGTAATATTAGGCTGTTATGCGTGTTAATGCAGAACAGGTGACTTAACAAGCCCCATATGTAAAAAAACTCCAAATGACCAAAATTTCGCCAAACTTGGCGACTTTTGGCGAAGTATCGATAATTTGGCTCCAAAAATAAATCCCCAAAAGTGAGGTTACCGAAGGCCTACGATCCATATTTCCCGAGATTTATTGAAATGCTATGGAAACCAATGGCGAAGTATAAAATTAAATATCTCGCGTTCTAGTTAACCAAATTTGATGCAACAAAAAGCAAAATTTAACTATTTGACGCGTAGAATACGAATTTTGAACTATTTTAAAACCCAGAACAGCGGGTTGCCCCGGAAATTCGTAGCAATACTATAAAACATGCGCATCTGCGTAAACGAAAATTAAATTAAATATACAAACCTAATTTCTCGACATAAATTCAAATGAGCCAAACATGTTGCAATAATTGTGATCTAATATGAATCATAAATTCCTCACAAAAAGCAAAAAGCAAAATGAATATTCAGTGTGATGCGGCTAAATTTCTGCTGTAGCTCCCTTTTAATGAAATCGGGGCAGCGCGTCCAATAACAACCTTTTGTCCCAAAGATTTTGAGTGATGGGACACGTGAAGGTCATTTTCCCTCTTGATGAAGATTAATGCCCCGCTGTTATCGTATAATCCGTTTTATGGAATCGATTTGCAATTATCTATATCTAGATAAGGTACAACGGGAACTACATTAGTGCTAACATTAGAAGCTGTTTTGAATGGTTATCAAATATTGCGGAGATACGAAGAAATGAACGTATTTGATTACGATGAATTCATAGCGTTTTTAATTTTATGTTAACTGACTTACATAGAATTACGTTCCTGCATAACGCAGTGATGCTAGATAAGAGGTTTTTTCGCTCAGTTTTAGAGGGATTTCCATCCTTCAGGGGGATAGCTTAGGGGGATTTTTTACGGAGAAAAATGAAATCAGGAGTGTTTAGGAGAATTAATTTTTTTTTTAATCTACACTACTGGCCAAAAGTATTGCAAGTTTGAGCAATTTAACCATCGTTTCATTAATAAGCCCCGAAAAAAAGACAGTAAATTTGCCAGATTTAAATACTTTTGAGAATTTATGTAGTATAATTGGAAAGAATACATCTGAATATCACCAAAAAACAAAATGAGAACTTCAGGAACCTATAATTTAAGTTGCCACCATGAAACACCGAAGGAAGTGTCGTAAAACATTGTGGAATCCATATCTAAAAGAGTGGCTGTTGTCATCAAAGTCAAGGCTGCTCAGAAACATAATAAATGATATTTAGTTTAATTGCATTTATTTATTGTCCTCTTTTTTCAGAATAACTTGAAATTAATTCTTTTATATAATTTTATTCCGGCGAGCCAAAATGGATTGTGATTTCTATAATAACCTATGTATTTTTAAGCTATTCTTTCAATAAATTAAATAATTATTTTTGTTCTTTAACTTAATGCTATGTTGTCTAACTACTAACTAATTTAACATGTTGACATTAAAAAATATCAATTATATTAATTTTTAATTTTTACGGGGGAGAGGGGGGCTTAATCTTGAAAAGGGTTAGATTTCTGAAACTTGCAATACTTTTGGCCTGTAATATATATGCCGCCAGATCGTCAATGACCAATGCAATAATAACTGAATTTATAGAAACATATTAAATTATAAAATATTATCATGTTATCGATATATTGAGTTTACTCTTTCACCAACAATCTAATCGCGAATGAAAGTTGGTCATTAATCAATGAAAATTGGTAGTCTGAGAAAGTCTGGCAACACTGGCATAACGGTCCCGTGTAAAGATAATTTTTTTAAACAACTTTGTAAGTTATAATATCGCTCAATTAGGAAACTAACTGGGTGAATTAATGAGGTGAACTAACTGGGATTTCTTTTACGGCAGTGAAAAGTTGAGACTTTATAAATTAAAAATTGCTTGAGATTGATTAATTGACTTATATAATTTAATCTTTTTTTATCCAGCAGGCAGACACTTGAAGATTAGGCATTGTCCACTCCAACTGACGGAAGGTACAGTGGCCATTTTTTTGATGGGGACGCGGCCAGCGTTGCCCTCTATAAAGGAATGGACCAGTTGATATCCATGACTTATCCAGGATTTGAACCCGGAACCGAGGTGTGATAGAATGGTTCTTGAAGTTGCGGCTCACTTGCGTTTTTATTCACACCCCAAAGCAGTAGCGTAGCCAGGAATTTTTTTTCGGGGGCTGGCTGAGAACTCCAAAAACCAGAATGCAATATTAACTTTTAAAAATCAATATATCATATCAATTGTTTTTAGGGAGGGGGGAGTTAAAAGTTTTCATAAATCGAAATTAAAATCTTTGCAGATGGATGAATTTCCAAATATACCAAGGGGATAACAAGAGAAACTTTCAAATTTATCCAGGAATACTAAGTTTTCTCTATGTCCTGCGTTTACTCATTTTGGGGGTGGCTGCAGCCCCATCAACCAACTCCTGGCTATTCCCCTAGCACGGGGTCTCCCAATATTTAACTATTTCCGGATGAGAGACGTATTACCTGGATTAGCACCCCCGAGGGTATCGTTTGAAGTGGGAGAACATTGGAAAAGGCACATATTTTACATGCAACAACTCCCATTCATGCACTCAGTCCCAATGTAGCCAGCAGAAAGAGGTTTTCAACCTCCCAAACACTGGCGAAGCTGGTGCTGCTTCAGTTTCCGTGTTTCTATGGCAATGAAGCATAGTGACTAGGCCGCTGAGGGACAGTAGTATTTCTGAATCTGCAATGAGTATCAAAAACCGTTCTGGAATTTAAAAAAAAAAAAAAAAGAACGTTCTAGGAAAGAGTGAAAGGCAGGAAAAGAGATAACAAATAATTTCTGAATTTTAGATTCTGTTCGTAAGCTGCAAGCAAACAATCCGTCAAATATAACTGCATAACTTTCCACTAAAGTAATCAGATGCCGTTCTTCTATTAATATTGGTAGGGAAATTTGTGATATAGATCATTAATATTAATTGTCAATTGTTTTCAGTTTCTTAAATTTAATCTATTTAAAATGAAGTTTAGCTTTTTTTTTTTGTTCTCATTTTGAATTACTTCGGCTTTCCAAATTTGTATTTCGTTTTTTTTTTCCCACAGTGCAATGTGCAGTTTCAGTTAACTGCTTTTCTATCCGAATTGTACGCTAAATCATTCTTTCACCTTTTTTCCTAGTAATAAGTCAAAGTCGGTTGCATTTCTTATGCTTTCCTAGCTGTTGAGAAACATATTTTTTTCATGCAAAACATTTACACTTAATTAATATTCATCTATGCTTAACGGTTTTCATCTATTTCTGCGCGCGCATAATACTATATTTCTTTCATTACCAAATATGGACTCACATTAGTTAAAATCTTGCTGAACTAATTTTCTATTACACGGGTTTACTGTAATTTGACTAGTTTTATTTTTATATTTGGGTGCCCTGCTCTCATTGTTATGTCTTTCTATCTTTTCATTGACTAAGATTATCCAGTGGTATTTTGGTGTCATTTATAATGAAGGTATTATTGGCTCTCATTTGGGCGTTCCTTTTACATGCCAAGTTTAACTTTTCGCCAACTTCTTGATAATTAATCGATTTGATTTTGCCATTTTTAGACAAGAGACTCATCTTTCAACCTCCATGGCTTAACATGTCCCAGCCACCACCACCCTGTAACTATGCATCATTTCTAAGAAATAAAATATCATTTTTTACAATTGTATCTCTTGTAATAAATAGTATCCTAAAGTGTGATATACTTGGATTATTGCTCTGCAACACAACGTTTTTCACTATACTTCATCACTTCGAAAGATTAACTTTAAAAATACTAAAATCACCCAAAAAAAATTCTATTTCTTCATCATACAGTCCCACTATTATAAATGTAGAGTGAAAAAAGTTCGTGAGATAGTTTCCTCACTGTGTGTTCAGCATCATAATTAACGTGAATTTTTTTAAATGTGGTGTATCTTAACTCCAAAAATTTTATAAGGCTAATGAGCAAAACCGTTATTTTTTAAATTTATATTGTTGAACCTACTACCCTTGTGATTGATGGCATGTTTTAGCATAGTTAAAAAACAAAACTCTTAAGATAAAACTATCGTAACGACGACAGTGTAACAGTTAAACACTATTGAAAGAAATTAAGTCAAAGCTTAACTACAGCTTGTATTCGAACGACGACAGTGTAACAGTTAAACACGAAAGAAATTAAGACAAAGCTTAACTACAGCTTGTATTCGAACAGTGAATTGGGAAGCTTAGCCAAAAAAAAAAATTCCAGTTTAGTTTCATTTATATTAATAGGAGCAGTAGTATTATATGGTGAAAATCTACATTTAAGTCAATTTTGCACTCAACACAAAATTTCCCCTGCTCACAATCAGAAATTCTCATTGAAGTATTTATTATAAATGACGTGTTTTGGTATCCAATGCTAGGCAACATATAAACGATATAAAAAAACACAGATATTGTCTGTTTCCGTTTCGAAGAACCCTCCACACACGCATGCTCAGCTGCTTGCATTTATAGAGCAGAGTAGTCGATTCCCACCGTGCCTCTTTTGCATTTTCTCTTGAAGAAAAAAGCGAAAGACGTACAATCAAAAAAAGGTTCGGTACTACAGTTCCCACGCAAACATCGTCAGCACACGTCGCGTTGCGTTTGCTCTTTTTTCAGATTTTGCTTTGAGCTTACTTTCCTTGTGGAAAGTAAACAATATACCTTCATTAGTTACGTCCAAATGAACATCATCAGGATAGACCATCAACTTCATTTGTTGCTATACATATACAAAAAATAAAAAAACAAAACAGAAGAAACAAAAAAGAAAGGAGTAGAAGTTAGTTACAGATATGCGAATTTCGTCAAGAAAAACGGTACAACGGTAGCGCGCACAAAATTTTTAGCTAAATTTTTAGCACCTTTCTCATAGTAGAATCTTTATGTTAGCCCCGCCCTAGTGGTACGGACAAAAATAATAATACTGCCCTGGCACAAACCGATTTAGGTTAGTGGTGACATACCGAAACCGGTTATACTTGTATTATTTGTGTTTTATTAAGTGTTTTTTAAAATCTATTTACGGCAAATTCAAAATTCCACATCATTTTGCTGTTTTCTTCCTTTTCTGACTATAATAAACTAACGCTCTATTCCATTGAGTAAAAAAAAAAAAATTATGTTTCCTACTCCGTGAAATGTTTCGCACCGAAAGGTAAATATCTCATCAAAATACACACTTAACAATTCCTTTACTCAAGTACTTTAAACGACGCCGTCCACTCTTTTACATCTAGAAACCCCTTTCAAGACCGCTCTTTTTAAATTTAAATGGTCTCGTTCACGCTCCATCAGTGCAAACAGAGTTCTTTAAAATTTAAATATGGTTCTCGGCAAAATGTAGCTCAAAGGAAAAGTTTCTTCCGGAAAACCACTAAACAAATTTGTGAATAGTTGGCAAATGTATACCGGCCCTTTAAAAGGAAAAAAAAAAATCCGCGTGGAAGCTTTCAGGGTGCATAAAATAAAATAAAAAAATCCTGCTTTATTTATAAAAGAGAAAATGATTTTTAAAAAGTCCGAACAGAATGTTAATCATTTTGTTTTCAATGGGTTCTTGACGTAAAACGAAGCAATCTGTTATTTTTAGCTTTAAATAACATTATGTCTTGACAGATATTTCTTTATATAAAAATTAAACATTGATTTCGCATACTTTTAAGGTAATTATATTTTATAACTTTTCTTATAATAAGAAAATCTACACTTTTATTACATTGCAAATTATAAACCGCACGGGTAAATTAAATTGTATTTGTAACGCACTGAATTATGAAATTTAGAAAATATATATATTTTAAATTTTAATATATGTTTTCAAAATTTATACAAAAATTTTTTTAATCATATATTGTTTTCAGCGATGAATTCAAAAAGTTAATATTTGGCTATGAATTAACGCTTGTGCGTACACTAGGGGGGGGGGGTTCAGACCCCCTAAGCCCCGTTTTTATACGTCCGTGTGTAAGTGAAATCTCCAGCCCAGTTTTTACACTTTTTGTTTTAAATTAAAAATAGCTTACAACAAATGAGACTAATTGACTTTCAGCCGTAGTTATTGTTGATGAATCTTAAAAAACAGACTTATCTGTATGGTTCAGAAAAGTAATAAAGTAATAATCATCATCATTATCATCATGAAATTATATGTATTACTTGAAGTAAACTGGAATGTTGTAGTGTTTCAACTTCCAGTAACTTCTCTTTCAATAATATTATATTAATGACTATGTCATTTTATCTCTCACCCCTTTATTGAAAATTGTCCGATAAATGTGTCCCGAAAGTGCTACATAAAAATGCGACATAATTTTACATATATTTAAATACTCTACATAACACACAGCTTTAATCTATTGGCCAAATTATTCACAACAGCTTGTACATTTTGCAACTATTGTCAGTAAAGAAAAGACATTGGATGCTTAAAAATATTTATTTAAAAGATACTATTGAAACATTATTATAACGGGCGGTGGTGGCTCAGCGAAAATAAAATGACGTCCTATATGGACAGCGAAATTAAAGTGGAATGACTTAAAAATTACTCCAGCAGAGAATTACACATTGGTGAGAACAATAACTTGGCTGAGATCAATAACGCCAATTCCAGAGCAACCCTAGCAGTTAATCCAATAAAATTAAAAATGACGTAATCGCAAGCAAATAATTTTAAAGACGAGATATGGCAACAAATAATAACTTACGCCAACGCTATGCCAAATGAGAGGAAACAAAAAGCCATTGATTTTGCAAACGGACGCAATTAAAATCTATTTTTAGCACACCGGTCTGAAGAGACGAATAACAAAAAGAATAGTGCATACGGGGAAAAGCAAATATACAGATTTAAAAACTGAAATGGCAGAAAAATGAAAACCAAAGTGATTTAGAATTCTTAAATTTTGGATAGATTACATTAAAGAAAACCAAAGTAAATGATTATTAAATTAGGCAGAGCGGGGTCTCCCCCTGACGAGGCTCGAACAGCCGAGTTTTATATATATATATATATATAAAACTCGCCACTGTGAGTCTGAAACCTATGGTTCTGGGTTGTGCATTTCCCCTCTGATGAGGACAATGCATTTTAACACTTTTTTATATAATACAATGGCTGGCATAGATTCCCACACGTCACTGATTATATAAATGCAGTCTTTGATATCGTCAGTTTTCCAAAATCCAATTATTGAAACTGCGCCAGATTTAGAATCTCCTTCAAAAAGTAATTTTTTGATGAAGAAAAAAAAAAGTGAAGAAGAAACCGACTTCGGTTAATGGAGAGTTTCGGTTAATCGAGGTTCGGATAATGGAGGTTCTACTGTATATACATAACTTTCAAAATTACATTGAATGGTCAAATTCTAATGCGCAAGAGCTAAACTCATATAAATTAACCAGGGGCGTAGCCAGAAATTTTTCATGGGGGGGGTTACGACTACTACAACTCATATATATGTATACGTGTGTGTGATAATGTAGTGAAGAATATACATTTTGTATGGCAAAAAATTCTCATGGGGGGGTTATGACCCCCCCTAACCCCCCCCTTGGCTACGCTCCTGAAATTAACGATATGTTTGAAATAAATTACTTTTTTCTGATTAAAGAATACCGGTTTTCTTGTTATTTGATAATTTTCTAATTAGTTAATGATCAAACAATTTTAAGGTTTTTTTTTGGATTACTTACTGATACTGTAATTTAAAATCTAAGATTTTAGATTATGCTACATATATAATTCAAAATAAAATTTAAATTATTTGTATTTTTTCCGATCTGATTTACGGAAATCAGAATCAGAACAGAAGAGTCAAAGTAGTTAGATGCATGTATGAAATGATAGGTTAGTTTTTCTTTTATTATTTTTGCAGCAGCGACGTAGCCTGGGGGTGGTTGATGGGGCTGCAGCTATCCCCGAAATGTGTAATCTTAGGATATGGAGAAAATTACATATTTGTTGAAAAATTTGAAAGTTCCCCTTGATATACCCATGGTACATTTGAAAGTTCTCCTTTAGAAATTTGAGGTCCTAGGCCAAATTAAAAGATCTTTTCTAATGTGTTTTTCCATCTGCAAAGATTTAAAACTCGATTTATGATTTTTTAAATTTTTTTTCTTTGATATTTTATGCAAACACTTTTAGGCAAAATAAAGACGGGGGTGGGCGCTTTACCCCGAGAAAATAAGATATATGGATTTTTATGTTATTGCATTCTAGATTTTACGTTCTCAGATACCCCCCAAAAAAATTTCTAGCTACGCTACTGCCCCGAGCTAAATCGACTTCCTCGAACTGGGGCTCATTAAAATGGAAACCGTCCCCTTTCGCCCATCGCTGTCCCCTATGGGGGATCTTTCATAAGGTTCTGGCCCAATAACAACAACTGAAACTCTACTTATGTGATTAGAGATAACTCACAATTCAGAGGTCGGGCCTGTTCTATTACCGTGTTACAGCTACTGAGTTAAAACTTTGGGTCTTTAACTGATCGACCTGTAAAACATTTTACCTTGGTATACAAAGGTATGTCAGCAAGTAACTTAAGAGTGTTATATTAATGGGACCAGTGGCGTAGCCAGAAATTTTTCATGGGAAGGGTTACGACTACTGCCACTCACGTAATTGCATACATGTGTGTGAAAAGGGATTGAAGAATATATATTTTGTATGGCAAAAAATTTCTCATGGGGGGGTTGTGACCTCCTATCCCCCCCTTGGCTACGCCACTGAAGGGGACAGATTGTTGTTGTATGGGTATGATATTGCTGCAATGGAAAAGGCAAGATCTCCTTAATGATATACAGACCTAATATTCAGTCAAGTCTTTATCATAAAATGTCAGCAGGACATCAATACAAAGACCATTCGAAAGCCTAGAACATTTGAGCGTCCTCAGGCGACGATTAAGATAAACTAGTCGGACCAGCAATAACTTCAGTCACTGCTGGTCAGGTTTGGAAGACACTATGTCTAGAGTATTTCCGAGCCTGATTTTGTGGATATCTGGATATTTAATGACAGCCGTTCCTTAATTCCAAACATAAGTAACTGGATGAATGTAGGTGACAGTGCTGGAATACCCATTTTGATAATATTTAAAAGCTTTCAGATTATTTCAATGTGCATATTCAGTGGATTTCCTCCCACGTCGGATTAGTAGCAATGAGATTGCAGATACCTCGGCAAAATCTGATACTTTGGAGTCTGTTCTACCGGATTTGCTTTCCACTTTTAAGGAGGTTTTTTGAGAACGCAAGAAATCACACAGGGACTTTTGGAATGTCCCACCTGTGCATTAGTACTCTAGAGTTCGCCATGGTGGAGCTCATGTTTTTCAGGATAATAGAGGTCAGGAAACTTGTGTGTGCATTTCACGTTTTGCTAGTGAACACTTGAGGTCTCTCTGCTATATAAGCAAAGACGGAAGATTTTTAAGTCCTGCAATAAGTTTATGACTTTCCAGGATTCGCCTGCTCATGTTTTAAATTTCATTGACTTTACCTTGTACGAGGTTTTTAAAACCTCTTCTCTTTTTAGATTTCCTGGAGATTTATGTATTTACGGACATGGTCTGAATTGGCAAGACCACTTGACAGATCAGCGACAACAACAGAAAGTTTGGAAGGCTCCCAGTGCTCGAACCAGCAATAGCTTGTTGTAGACAACTGTGTTATATGCCTGTTTGTGTGCTGTGCTATGTCAAAGATTCACAAGGGCTATCTGCGCTTGATGGGGGGGATGCCTTGGTCGGAGGGCCTTTTTTTGAGGGTTCTAAAGTGTATTCACGTGACATCTGGAGAAAACAGGCCAAAACTACCGTTACATTACCGCCAAACTTACCATTTACCGTTACTCCATAGACCGTTAGAAGAACATCAGCTCAACAGGTCTGAACTCAAGACTTTTTACACTTTAGTCGTATACCGTTTTGAGCGTTTTATCCAATCGACCATTATGGGGCTCTGTTATATCATAAGCGGCTGTTGGAAAAAGCTTCTGAATTAAATAGATGAAACTAATAAAAATAACTTCCGGTATAGAAAATTTTAAAGCTATATGAAACAAAAAATTATACTCCCACATGTAACTAACTTACCCTCGTACTTGGAATTAAGTTACTCTATTTTTTAATTCAAAGATAAAACAGAAAAATTTATTGCAAGAAGTGGTAAAATATCTTTATTTACAGAAAGAAGCGCTCAATAAGAGTAGAAATATTAAGCGTGACAAGCATTTATGCATCATGAAAGAAAAAATATATACAGCAGAAAAAACTTTTATCCACGCTGAAAGCGTCTTTGTGGCCCCAAACAACAGACTGGTGTGTGTCTGCCGTCAAATCACAAATTTGTTTACAGATTTTCGTAAGCTGTGCGAATTTTTCTTTGTGCTGTAAGTCGCCGTGAAGCATATTTAAATTTTAAAGAAGGCTGTTTGCATTAAAGGAGCTTGAACGGAAGCTTTTAAATTTGAAAAGAATAGCCTTTGAAGAAGTTTTGAGATAAAAAAGGTGGGATGGGAAGCATTGGCGTTAGCATGTTCAAAGAAGAACTGCTATTCGTATATTTTGATGAGATATTTTATGTCGGATGTATAAATGTTTTAGAGTAGAAACTAGAATAGCGTTTTAATTTTCTCTTTCATTTGCTTATAATATGTAACATATATTGTAATAAAAATTGCGTTTATGGCTGGACTGCTGTTCAATTGAGTACGCTTATGGTACACTTTGAAATGGAATCCGCTTCCTTTTGCCCATCGCCGTATTATATGGAGGCTCTGTCACCGCCCAGAGCGCATTTGAAACAAGAACGTATTTATCTCATTCCTGAAAATTTATCTCCTCTCTTTAAATGCTTTAAAAGTTCAAATTGTACTTAGAAAGAACTTGTTAGTTTCGATTTCTTTATCATTTGATCAGTCGCTGATATTGAAAAGTTTGCTGGGGCGATCGAAGCCTTTTGACTTAGCATGTGGTTGCGCCGTGAAACCATTTTACTTTGAAAGCTGATTTCAAAGAGCCACATAGGATGCAACGCCACTGAAAGAAAGATAGTTTATCTGTAGCGTCTTTCTAATGATTAGACCGAACAGGTTAAACGTGGGTTTGATAGTAGGTTAAAGTGCGCTCAAGGGGGCTGTGATCACCCCCATCTACCTTTTACTCCGTCGTATCTACAACTGCATTACGAACTGTGTAATTAAAAAAAAACTTTTAGATGTTTGTGCAAATTTTATATTTTCAAAAATATTTATGATTAGTGGAATATACTGGGCGTTTTGAAAAATGTTGTAACATGATTTAATTCTGTATCTACCATAGATAAGAGGGCAAAAAATATTCAAAATATGGTAGGAAAAATGACTAAAAAATTCCTCTCGTTAATTTTTAAAAAGTTAAAAAACTCATATGCAACCATCGTGCAAAAAAATTACAAATTAGTAAAATGTGCCCAAATAAACTAATGAGAGGATGTACAAAATTTCAGCCTATAACATAAAACTGCTCAGAGATATCTTTAAACAATGACTGGGGTCTCTACATGATGCTGAATGTAAACGATTATTGCTACAGAGGGAAAAAAGATTTAAAAAAAATCTGTATGACCCTGAAATGTGATCATTCCACGGGATTTTTTTCCCATCGAGGACCATTCAAAAGTGGTTCACAAGTCAGCATTTAAAAAAAAATCTTCATATAATCTGTCACATTTCAAATAGAAGGGGTCATTTTAATAGAAGGGGTACATTTTAATAAGTAGATTTTTTTTGTAGGAAATCGTATATAACTTTAAAGTTACAACTTTTAGAAAATTAACTTAGCATGTGGTGTGGAGAAGTCTTTTCATAGCGTAATATTTTTCTTGCATTATTTTGCACATTTTTTTTTTTGATTTACGTTAACCACTTATCTCTAATAGATAAAAAATTAAATTTAGTTACTTAGTTACCACCTTTTTGGAACTGCCTGTATATAGAAAAATAAAAAAAAACATTTTAAATTAGATCACTCCTAAAAATCTAGTACCTACACTGTCCCCTTTAATACGTCTCATGTGTCATACAAAATGTGTCACCGTTAATGAGAGCAAAATTCATGAGTACCACTCCGTGACCGACCACGCTTAGCTCCACGTCAGTCTCTCACGCTGAGTACTGCTTATTAGCGCACGTCACACTTTGTCATTTCTATGTTCATATGAAAGACGGAATTACGCTGGAAATTCATTTGACAAGTGTAGAGCTTAAATCCTATTCGCGGACACAGAAATGATACGCCTGTCAATCTAGTCACGGCTGGATGGGTTTTCAAACAGCGAATTTACGTTCGTTTCTCGTATTTTAGTAGAAATAATGTTTAAACTGAACAAGGAAAGTTCAGATTTGTATGATATTTTCAACTTTTACTCCATTTGGTTTTGATCGTTTTTGAAAAGTTCTGTTCGTTGGATAAAATCTCTTAGGTTCACAAACTGTACGTTATTATGCACAACTGGAATTCAAGGCCCGTAGGGGAGGCCATTACAACGGGTGCTAGAATTTAATCTTCGTCCACCTAAATAAATAACTTCGCATTCAATTGATCTAACTGTCTGGAGTGTAGCGGTTTTTTCTATAGGTAACGTGAGTACTTTAGAACCCATTGAAGTGCTTTTCCTTAACAAAACGATATTTCGATTTTCATTATTCTTGATATTTTTACTTCCCGAATTTTAATTGATTAAACTGATAGTAATGATTAGGAGCAGTAAACTTACTGTTCGAATAATGTGTTGATAGTTGTTAAATAAACTCACATGTAAAAAAAAATGGAGTATTAAAAATTCACATTGCTTTAAAGTATTTCCACAACAAATTTTGCTTAACTACAATCACTCAGTGTAGATAGTTGAACATATATTTTGTTTTCCATGCCTGTGATGCTTCAAAGCATAAGTAATTGTTAAAAGTATACTAAATATGCAATTCAAAACTTTGAACCGAAGCTATTTAGTATGTATACTACGTACAATTTTATTCAGCAGTAAGAAAATGCATGCACAGTACAAAATTGCACATAATGATTTTAAAGCTTAAGAATTAAAGAATATTTTGCAGAGGAAATATGATATTATGTACATTTATGTGTTATAACAAAAATAGAACAAAAATGTTCTTGGCAAATTATGATATTTTAAACTATATTTTTGTATGCTACCACATAAGATGCATTCCTTAGATTACAAGGCACCGACAACCATCTACAATTATTACAAATACTGATGAATTACGACAACACCTTTATTTAAATGACTTTGCCGCAGGGAATTGTAGTTAGATATATTTATAATTCAGTATTTTTCTGAGTAAGGCATATCCGGGAGTCAGAGAGTCTTATGTCATTATTATTAAAAAATTATGTATAATTATACACTTATTTTTGGACACTGTTAAAAAAGGCTACTTCAAAATGAGTACTTTAACGTACTCGTACTTTTTTTATTTGCGTCATGAATGAATACATGACATTCTTAAATATAACCCTTTAACCGTCGTATTATTTAAAAAAAAACGGTCATAAAAGTGCTTATTTCTTTTATTCCAGAAAATTGTATAAAACAAGTGCATATATAGTATATTTATTCATTTTAAGGTTTTGGACATTTTAAGCACTAGAGAAAAAAAAATAATTTTTAGGAAAAGCCAACATTCAGGGTCATTGTGACTGAATGTGTGTTTTGTAGTAAGCAGGAAATCATTAAAAATATATGTTTTAAACACTAGAAAGTTTTATTAAACTTACTACGTAAAATAAGTAAACATTTCTAAAATTTTCTTTGAACATAAATTAAAAAAAAAAGTAAGCTAAGATTGCATAATGCATATCACTAATACACGTGTGTTTGAGTACTGCTACCATGTATTTAAAAATAAACTATCTCCGAATTAAGTTAAAAATACTCTGGTATTGTCCTCTGTTGTGTAAAATTATATATTACAAAAAAATCCGTGCATCAGAATTAGAACGCTCTTATCTTTCTGGCGCATTTTTTTGAACAGTATTGCCCGGAAATTTGACGGGCACCAGAAATAGAGGGAGAAAGCTTAGCCCGTGATTTTGACGGGAGCGAAGATTAAGGGGTTAAATTACAATTCAAAAAATGAGTACAGATGTTGCTTAAATGTGTGAGAGTGAAGTACTCGCAGCTGACACAAGAGATAATAAAGTGCTCTCAAATGAGTACATTTAGCTTATTTCTATGTACCTGGTTTTTACACGCGAAATAAAAGTATTCTGTCGAATTGAAGAAAATTTTATTGATTCAACGAAACTTTGGTTGGTGCTATTTCAACGAAATATTTTTGTCGATTCTAACAAAATTTTGTTAAATTAACAAAATCTGTCCGTTAATTGAACAAAAATTTTTGTTGAATTAACAAACTTTTGTTGATTCAACAAAAATATGTCTTTGAAATATTTTTGTTGAATCAACAAAAATATTGTTGAATCTGTCGAATCAACAAAACATTTTTTTTCAGTTCAGTGTAATCTGGTATATATATTTTAAATGCATAATATACACTTATGTTTTAACTTGAGTACACTGTTAAAAAATATACTTAAACTTACTTTGACCTACTTTGACCTTGCTACTTTGACCTACTTTGACCTTACTTTGACCTTGATACTTTGACCTACTTGTAGTAGGGGTACAGGAGGTGCGATTGTCCCAGGGGCTGAGCTTTAGAGGGGTGTCCGGAATAGGTTTTGTGTATGTGGCCTACGGTAAATTTAAAGTGTATTAATTTTACACTGTTTAAAAAAAAATATGGAGCGAAAAGACTGAAGAATGCGCTCATTATAATGTTAATCTACAGTATATTTATATTTTATGTGGCTACAGTTGAACCCGTCGTAAAAGAAAAGAAACATAATCTTATCCTCTAATGAAACACAAATTATGTATTTGCATTATACGCCACGATTTCAACGATACAACGTAAAACCCTTAACAAAGAGTACGAATTCTGCTTCTGTCTGATCAAGCTCAACATTATGCCTATCCCTCCACAAGTATAACTTGTTAGCTCGTGTCATGTTTCTGCTGTTTCAGAGATCGTAATAGCTGGAAATTTCCACCTGAAACTCCATTCGGCAAGTGCCAAGAGCAAATCCCATTGGCTAACGTAGAAATGATAACACGCACCTGTCCGTATTTTCACGCGTGGCCGGAACTACGGAGCAGGGAATTCGCGTGCGTTTTCACGTGTTCGGCAGAATGGAATTTTATTTAGGCGAAATACCTCATGCGGAATTATAGCGCGTTCGATTTATGTTTCTCTACCGTGTTTTCGCGATAATAAATTCCGCCGTTTCCTCATAAGGCGCTCGTGCGAATTTCGCTGAGAGCAAAGGGAAATTTGGAACAATGTGGCTTTCCAAATTTAAATCGAAAAGTTGGATTATTGTGTACAGGGTATTCCAAAAAGGTGGTAACTGGCTTTGTTCCTTATTTATTTATTGGAGATAAGTAGGTAATGCAAATTTAAAAAAAAGTTTCAAAATGAGATGTTAAAAAGGACTGCGTTAAGAAAAAAATTCCTCTCGTTAATTGTCAAACAGTTACATACTTTAAATTTGTAAACGACCCCCCGTACAAAAAAAAAAAAAAATCCCTGTTAGTAAAATCTGCTCAAGACACCAATGAGGTGATGTACGAAATTTTGAGAATTATATTCCCAGAAGTGTCAGAGATATGAAGATAAATATAAAGCTGGCTTAAATAACTTTTCAATGGCTCTCGATGGGGGGGGGGGAAATCACGTCGAATGATCGTATGTCAGGGGTCGTACTGAAATTACGAAATAATTTTTTTTTTCACACTACCAATGAACGTTCACGTTCAAAGTATGTATAGCCCCAGATCAACTTTCTTGAAAGATATCTCTCGAACGTTTTATGATGGAAGGCTGAAATTTCGTACATCACCTCATTAGTGTGTGTGGGGTACATTTTACTAACCGGAATTTTTTATACGAGGTACATATACAAATTTCAAAAGTGGATTTGTTATCCTGTCTTATTTCCGACCTCATTTTAAACTTTTTTTTTTTTCAATTTACGTTACCTTCTTATCTCTAACAGATAATTAATTAAAGCCCGTTACCACCTTTTTTGGAATACACTGTAACGTATAGAGATAGTTAAAAAATATTTTGGGTTTTCGTTAAAGTAGTTTGGATTTCGTTTGCTTAAAAACAGGTATCTAAACTATACAGGTAAAAAAAACTATTAATCAGATTAATTTCATTTTTTCGACATTAGCTGTCTCTTGTGCTATTTAGTCAGTGTGCCAAATTTGGTGCAGATCCGACGACTGGTCCAGGCGCCTATAGCGAACAAAAGGACAGACAGACATACAAGCTTCTTCTTTTCTTACTGTATCTTTTACTTTCCAGTCATGCACGAACTTCCGCGCCCTTTTTCGAGGAGTTGCGTCATTTGTTTTTCGAGTCGTGAGACACATCGTGGCGATTCCAAAGTCTCATTTTCGTGGCAGACGTCATCATATAAACCGTATTAGATTGAATGACAGACGAGAGAGAGAGAGGTGGAGCTGATTCTCTGTCACCCACGTGGTTTCATTCGTTTAAATACGACAATAAGCTGAAACAGGCATCTTTCTACTATTTGCGCTTCTCGGAAAAACCTTCGTAATCGTAATCGTTACCTCTCCCCCCCCCTTCTTTCATCTCGTACCTTGTAATTTATAATCTAACTTTTACATAATATATTACGGAACCCCCCCCTTAGTTATATATATGCTAGCAACATGGCCCGTCGTTGCCCGTGCAATGGAAGAAAAAATGACCATTGACCTTATATATATAGATTGTAAAGGGAAGGAATGTGAATCCTCCCGCTGCAATGATAAAAAGGGAGATGGGACTTCTCGCTGCAACGAAAAAAAAAAAAATGAACACGACACCTGAAAGCGTACAGACGTAACGGGGAATTGGATGTGGCTAGACTTGAATGTGAATCCTCCCGCTGCAATGATTAAAACAAGGGCATGAGACTTCCCACTGAAAAAAAAGAAAACACGGTACCTAATAGCGTACAGAGGTTACCGGGAATTGGACGAGGCTAGGCTTGTCCTTTTCTACCTGTATGTGTTCTAACAGTCATTTATCGCTAATACTTACGCAACTACTAAAAAAAAAATAGAGTCCGGTCGTCGGTATGAGATTGTAAAGGGAAAGAATGTGAATCTTCTCGCTGCAAAGAAAAAAAGAAATGATTAGGGGACTTACCAGCGTACAGAGGTTACCGGGAATTGGATGTGGCAAGGCTTCTCTCTTTCTTCTTGTTGTGTCCTAACAGTCACTTATCACTTATACCTACGCACCTCATAAACTAATGATTTTTTATATCGAATGTTGTAAGAACCATTGGTGGAGGCAAATCCTTGGACAAATAAACTTAAGATAAAAACTTAAAATAATGATAGATGAATTAAAAATCCAGGTTTTTATAATTATTTTATTAAAAATCCTCATGTTTGTTTACATGTAATGTTCGCAGTGGATTTAATTTATTTATAAATATTTTATGAGGTTCTAATTATTTAGTAATTATCTTCTCGAGGAATTGATAATTCGTGTAAAATACTGTCATCAAATTTTTCGGAACTCATACTTCCTAATGCAACGATTTCAAATACATCCCCCTGTTTATTTCTGGATTCCCGTTTGAAGTGCAGAAACGACATTGAGAATGAAAAAAACCATATGAAAAAATGAACACCGTCAGTTGTCCTGGTAACGCTTCAACCGCGTCGCGCCACGCCCGTTTCCCCTCTCGTTTCTTCATTACCGGAGGCCTCCAAGAGGCAAAAAATGGCCGAAAACTGGACTAAACGTAGAATAACTAAAAAACTATTAATCAGATTAATTTCATTTTTATATTAGCTGTCTCTTGTGCTACTTAGTCAGTGTGCCAAGTTTGGTGCAGATCCGACGACCGGTCCTGGCGCCTATAGCGAACAAAAGGACAGACAGACAGACAAGATTCTTCTTTTAGATATATAGATATATGTGTGTGTGTGTGTGTGTGTATACATAAACAGGGTGATCAATTTAAAAGAGTAACCGATGGTTTTTCTTATTACTCTTAAATCGGACGGATGTGGCAACTATTCTAACACAGAAATATAATTGTTTAAATTTTGCTTGAGTGTGGGAGACAATTTCCAACACTCTTTGTCGGACTGCTACAGCTTTATTTGCGAGGTAATACAGAAATTGAGTCGCACAATGCTTCTTAATCCTGCGATAATTTTACTTTTGTAAAACATAATTTAATCCAATTTTTTTTTTTACATTGTCACTTCTTACGGCAAATGTTTTCACCATTTTGAATGCAAACATAAACACGTCCAACCAAATTTATTGACACACTTCGCAACATAGTTGTGCCATTGACGAAATGTCTTCAATTATCAGTTGTTTTAATTCATCGTTGTTTGCGGGAATTCCCTGGAAAAACCCCGTCTGTGCTCGAACATTTTCAAAATTTGCTGTAATGAATGATAATGTAAAAATTTTGAATTACTTTGTTTTTATAAAATATAATTATCACAGGATTGAGTAAAATTATGAGTATCCTCACTTTTTCACATCACAAATAAAGTTGTAACAGTCCAACAGTGTTGGAAATTGTCTCCCACACTTAAACAAGGTTAGAACAATTATATTTCAGTGTTAGAGTTCAGTGTTGGAGTGAAGGGACGCATAAGTGAACACAAAGCCCAAGCAAGGAATGAAGCTCTTACCCAAGTTGATGATTATATTTATTTACAACAGTATGAAACTTTACATTGTAGATTTTTTTTTCACGACTCATAGTATTTTCTCGAAATTATTTACATTTATTCATAAGACTTGCAGTTGAATTCGCGAATTTAACTTTTAATTTATAACCCCCCAAAATTAAATATATATCCCTGCGAAGTGTATTTTGGTGTGGTTAGGATAAAGTTTTTGCAGCACAATAAAACAGCATACTTATACACTCTGTATCTTGCTAGTACTCTGTACTAGCATCTGACAATGCATTCGACTGAGTTGAACCAAATTTATTTAAACACCTGATAAAGATCAAGTGTTCGGAAAGTCGAGTGGAGTTACTCCAGATTTTTTTTTTTTTTGGCATTCGATAAATCATGTATGAAACTTGCATTTTTTAAAATGAAATTTCGAAGTTATTTCATAGCCTTGTAAAAATATGGCAGTCCACTTAAACACGAACAATAAGCGTACTCTGCAAAGTGTACTATGTCCTTAATTTACAAAAAAAAAAAAAAAAAAAAAAAAAAAAAAAACGCGAAAGCCAGAACGCCAGTTTATTTCCGTTTTTTTACAGAAGTCTTCCATACATTTTACAGATTCTCAGTTTATTTTACGGAAATCTTTCGCATAAGGAAAAAAAATACGGAAGACTTCCTGAAATACACGGAAATAAACTGGCGTCCTGGCTGACAGTTTTTTTTTTCTGTCAGTTTAACAGACTTTTTTTTGCAGCATACAATTCGATTTAATACTGCAATTCTAGTCCAGTGTTGCAAATTTGACTGCAGCAAAACTGAAGAGTCCACTTCGCGTTTGATCACACTCAACGTTACGCTAGTGTCCCGACAAATATTATTCATAATGCCAGTCTTTGCAGTTTCGAAGTTAATAAGAGCTGGAATTTCACCAGGAATTGATTTGATGAGTGCCGAGCACACAAACCCCATTCGCTGATGTATGTTAAAGGTACACCTGTCCAACTTTTCAAGCGTGCCAGAATTACGTAAACAGCGAATTCGCGTGAGCCTTGTCGTGTAAAGGCAGAAAGGCATTTCATTAAGCAAAATACCCGAAGCGGAATGATAACACGACCAGTTTATGTAATCTGCATTTTCTCCGAGTTTTATTATAGGCTCAATACTGCAGAACTGAGCGTTAGTGTATATTTCGTGACAACTCTCACAAAATTGAAATAAGTCGATAACGTTTCTGTGCAAAGCTTACAATTTAGAAGACTAAAAGCAAGAAGTGGATATCGAAAAGATAAACAAGTATTTATTTTCCCTTGACTTGCAATCAATATGTAGAAAACATAAATTATTTTCTTTCAGTATATAATTCTTAACAAGATTTAGGATAGTTTTTATGCAGTAAAAATATTTCTTTCATGGTAATTCGTATATAAATGTAAAGCAGATCTGTCGTAACATTTAGTGCAAGCTCGCACAAATGTGAAATAAGTCAATAACGTTTCTAAGCGAAGCTTTGTATGATATGTATGAAGTGGAATATCAAAAGATAAGCAAGTATTTATTTTCCCTCGACTTGAAAACATTCTACACAAAAACATTTATTTTCTTTTAATATAAAATTTTTTACAAGATTTGTGGTACGTTTCATGCATAAAAATATTTCGTTCATAGCAATATGAAGATAAACGAGCTTGCACAAAACTGTAGTAAGTCGATAACGTTTCTAAGAGAAGCTTAATAATTTGGATGAATATGCATAAAAAAGACTTCTGAAACATAAAAATCTATTTCTTTTAACTCTTAAAAGGTTGAGAACTTTCTGATAAGAGAAATTAACATTCTGCTACAGTTTAAAATTCTCTACAAAATTTGCAATATATTTCGCATATGGCTGTAACGGCATATCACTAACTTCGGCAACAAGAAAAAATTTCGAACATTTCAATTTGTCTGAAACGAGATGGAAATTTTGTCTATTTTCATTATAGACTATTCGTTTTAACTTTAATTAAAACTATGAATAGATATTCAAACAACTTTAAGAAAGAAGTAACCTGTTAAACAAGTCACAAAAGAAGGCTATTAAACAAGTCACAAAAAATTCTGCTCTAATGGCTGCGGTTGATAAAAATATCAGAGTCCTACTGTTTTCTAATTTTTGTTTTGCAGTTATAAATATGCATATAATACAGTAGAGTTGGAAAGTATTTTATAATCAGTGTGTTTCATATGATGTAGCTTTATTTATTTTTTTTTTGAGCTAAATTTCAAGGAGTGGGAGAGATAATTAAAATTCATAAGTAGTCTAAACTCATAAACATATTGTGGAGTTTAAATTTCTACGATATCGTTCTGAAAATGACTCCGTTAATTCATAACGTAAAAGTTCCTTTGATATTCGTGACTTTTTTTGATATGCATGTATGGTATCTTTAAAATATAAAAAAGATATAAAAAAAGTTGCTTCCTACGATGCATACATAGCGTTTTCGTAACGGTCTTTAATCTATAAAATGTTGGTAAATATTTATAATCCAACAAGCTTGGTAGTAAATGATGAAAGTATTTTAATTACATTGAAAATATAAGGGAAATAAAAAAATAAACAAGACAAAGTTTCAAACACTTTTTATGCTCTTATTAAAAAAAAGTTAATTTATCGCAAACAAAAAATAACCATATCGCTGTGTTGTAATTATTGGAACATTAACTGAAAAAATAAAGGAATAAAAAAGGAAAGAAACAGCGCTATCAAGCATTCTTAATGCACTTTTGAAAATCCAAGTAAAACTTCTACTCAGCACTCATCAATCAAACTTTAAACCCTCTAATTTAATTTTCAAAACAGTATTTTTCCAGCAATTTCAATAAGGCATGTATTTTTATTTATTTATTTTTTTTTTCTTTACTCCAATAAATAGTCAGACACTTTACTTCATCAATTATAATTCTTCAACATTCTCGCTTTTTACATTCCCCAGGATTTTAAGGCGAAAATGTTCAGAATTACTTCAATTTTCAAACAGCATGTCGCGGTTGGACGTTGCTAATTATAAACCAATTACCGCATGCATCATTTTCTGTCAAAACGGCATTTTTCCGAAGCTGATTAATCGTCGAGAGTTGTAGAAATGCCCCGCTGTTTGACAACACGCCAGTGTCAACGGGACTGACGATTAATCTTTTGGAAACAGGAATTATGAATCGATGACAGGAATTATTATTTCTCCCCCGGAAGTGACCTCCCCCCACCTTTTGTGTTCCTGGTGATCAATACCGTTACTGCATGTCCTGCGTGAATTGCGTGCTGCATGTTTCATTGTTTTGGGCAATACATTACCGAAAGTTTGTGCGTCGAACTTGTAACCGCGATGTGTAGGAATACAATGGTACTTTTAAAGTATAACTCTTAACGCCAATTTTCCGTTTCTGTTTATTACTGCTTTCAGGTCGTTTCATTCGTTAAATATCATTTGTTACTGAAGGATTTAGCATTTTCCAAGTATTGAATCGAATGTAGCAACTGCAAAGTAATTAATGATGTTTTGCTGGTTCTCACTCGTTACTCAACAGTTTCTAAGGCCGTGGTAAGAGTATTTACCACCTATTATAATTCGATCAGTTGCCCAGGTGATGTAGTGGGTCTATTTAGCCTTGGGTCCAGGTTCGAATCCCGGCTTGGGGATAGAAGATAACTTGTCCGTCCCTTCATAAGGGGTAGCACTGGCATCCCAGTTGGTGCCCCCATAATAAAATTGCTGTACCAGAGATCGATGCAGGAGAAATTTGGGTCGGTTTCACGGCCCCTTCAGAAAATTTTAATTGATTAAAACGGCCTCTTCACAAAATTACAATCGATTAAAACGGCCCATTTTAATTCGTTTTATCATTATTTTAACGAAAAAAAAAGTGACTTTTATTAAAAGTTGGTATGAGAATTCACAAAGATAGATGTTTAAATTTCCAAAAGTAGATACTGAAATTCCCAAAAATATTTTTTTAAATATTTTAATTACTTTGGATTATTCGTCCGAAATTTTTTTCTCGCTACGTCCCTGAAATATGCAAT
Source organism: Cheiracanthium punctorium (assembly GCA_038373885.1). Taxonomy (NCBI): domain Eukaryota; kingdom Metazoa; phylum Arthropoda; class Arachnida; order Araneae; family Cheiracanthiidae; genus Cheiracanthium; species Cheiracanthium punctorium. The sequence continues at coordinate 271,322 of JAWZYV010013581.1, read as the reverse complement.
CTCTTTTTCCAGGCCGGAGTCATATTACCAACTCTGTGTTTCAAACTTAATTAGGAAGTGTTATAAAGAAAATATTTCAACTTTTAAATATGCAGAGAATAATAAAAATACGCTGAAATTCACGTGTTAATATGCTACTGTGCTTCTGTATTCGGAAATAAAGAGGAACAAATGCGATAAAATTTTCTTTGCTTAAATCAGAGAAGTGAGAAATGTTAAACGGTTTGATAAGAACATCAGGTGAAAATTCATCTGCGACTGACACTTGTCTGTGAGAATCTCTACTGCATGACGGGTGACAAAAAGATATCTTTGCGACACAGGAAACACTGTTTGAAATGTTCGCCTGCATTAAAATAGGAAAAGAAAAGTAAAGTATTTTTGACAGACGTCCATGAATGTTTGTGCTACTACGGTACAATTTTGGTTCAGTTGTTATTATTTAAAAGGCTTTAAATAGGGTTCCACTTTAATATAAACACGTGGGAAAGAAAGAGGAAGATTTAAATTAAATTTAAAATTAAATTTTAGTTATTTTAAGTTAAATTTTAGTTTATTTTTCTTGTAAAACTAAAAAATGTCGCCGCAATTTACAGTTTTTAAAAGTTTACGAACTTAACATTAGTTTTTACTGTTTTTAGTACTTGATATAACATTGATGTAGTTTATCTTTCTCATTTTGTTTTGTCTACTTGAAATTTTTTAGGATATCAACCATCTAATATTTTTTAGGAACATTGTATATCTTCTATTAAAAAAACGACATTGCAGTAGAATTTAAACAGCTTTAGCTAAAAATTTTTAAATCTTAAAAGTAGTCTAAAAAAGAAACAAACAACATTTAATAAAGTTTATAAAATTTTCACAACAAGCAATTTAAAAAAATTATTGGATACACGCAATCGCAGAAGCGCAATATTTGAATAAAATTTGCAAGTCGTGAATTTTATATATTATATTACTTCCAACAATAATCAATAGATATATATCATTACTTACATTAAATGCAATTGAAGTAGATAAAAATTATAAATTAGGACAAATTAAAAAAAAAGAGTATGTAAGAAAAAAGTGTATAGTCTTGCATATTATTTACATATTTTATTCATACCTCCACTCAAATATATGCAATTGAAAAAACTATACATTTAATCTTTTGACATCTGAGGTGTTCCACCATCATCGAGAAATCTAAAATTAGTTGCTGTAAGAGAGACTAAATCTGTCACGAAATATCAAAATATTTTCCCCCAACTCTCTTCAGAATAATTCGGAACATTGCTTTGAGTTGATAATCTAATTTCGGAAATGTCAAGCGAGTGACTTTGTTAACATCCACTTATTTAATTTACTCTGCAAGGGTATATAAAGGGTACGTGTTGCACAACTAAATTTAATACTTTAAGAGTGCTGTTCCGAACCAGGTTTGGCAAAAGAAAGTATTTTATGCAGATTTTTTGTTTTTTTGTTAACGGAATGAATAAAATAAAATGCTGTCATTTATGACACATTTTATAATTTTTAAAGAAAAAGAGAAACACTTTTCCAATATGTTGATTAGACGCCTTGTTTGAAAGTTTTCCTAAACTAATTTATACTTTTGAATTTTCGTTTATGAAGGTAACTTACCATAAATAACACAATAAAGGATATAGTTTTGCTATATCAACTTGGAAAAGGTAGTTTAATGTTTTACATTTCAAGTAAGCAGTCAATGGAAGAATCCGAAAGGAGAAAAAAAAAGAAAAGTAAATTATGCCAAAAGCATCGATTATGATAATCAAAATTTGCGATTTGGCAAATAATGTAAGAAAATTTGTATATTACCATTCAAGAAAATTTTCAAGAGCGGGAAAAAATATCAATCGTCTTTTACATCCTTTAAGTAAAGAGTAAATTGTTATAAATGCTTATATACTTGTTGTGTTGTGCTTAAAATCGATGAGTTTCTTTAAAGCGGCATAGACCGTAATGTATTGGAATTCTTTAGAGTGCTCCTGTAAACACATTAACCGTCATTTATATCCTTTAAGTAAATAGTAAAAATAGATATTTACTCTGTTGCGCTTAAAATGGATAAGTGTCTCCAAAGGGGCATAGATCGTAATGTATTCAAATTCTTTTGAATGAACCCATAGAAGAACTATATATGATGCGGAAACTATTTGCGGCGGTGAAAATCATTTTGAAATTCTTAATAATTTACATTGTCTTTTGTTTTAAATAAACAAATATCTCTAAAAAAGGCTTTTAAAAATGTCTGCCCATAAATCGTAATGTATTAGAAATATTTTGGGTGCCCCTGTAACGCTATATATTTATTGTTTTATATTTTATTTCTTAAATTCTTCTTTTCATGTACTTTGAAATTACACAGCAAATTTTATACATGGACCTCCTGGATCCAAGCATGACACTTGGCATTAGAGGAGATCCGATGGGGCATTTAACAAAACTATTTCCTACTCGTACAGCTTTGAAATTTTCAAAATAACATCTTGAAACATTTTAACATATTTAGAAAATATAAATGTGATGGTAATTAATAAATTTAGTGATATCGTTAAATTAATTTATTCATCCATCCCTTAAGTGAGGGAGGGATGAGATTTGTTTTTAAAAGTTCAAATTTATGCATAATTTTCATAAATATTCGGGAAAAATGACAAAGGCAGTGCATAATTTAGGTTCGTTTATTGTATATTTTAACATGCACTTATTTAACATATTGTCCAGATCAAATGGACAATATGCCTGTGCATGTCTTATTCCGCCAAACATCTTTGTTGGGTGCAGTCTAGCTGTAATATCGGACAATATGCCTGTGCATGACTTACTCCGCCAACCATCTTTGTTGGGTGCAGTCTAGCTGTAATATCTTCTTTATGAATGATGGAACACCCAATTTCTTGTGGAAAGATAAAATTTCATTTTTTCTAATCATCTTTCCCTTTAAGTGTGGTAGATAAAATTTCATTTTTCATTGTTCCATCCTTACTTCTATGCAACAATTCAATGAAACAATTTATTTCTAAAAATATGCAGCAACTGTTAATCCGATCCTAATTTATAAAAGTTGTATTTTAGGTCTACAAAACAAGGAAGAATTTTATTACTCACTGAAGATGAGACCGGAAACTTGCATCGAAAGTATAAGAAGTCAATATTTACTTTTGATGTGGGAAATCAACGTTTTTGTCACATATACTCAAAGAAATTAGTAACTGAGATGATTTACAGCAGTAACTACATGCTATGGCTACTAAAACTTGGGGGATATATCAGAATTGAAGAAGTAATGCTTCCTTTAGGCATACTTGATGGTGTCCGATCCCTCCCGCTGTCCCAGCCCTTTTTTTACTTTGTTTATGAATTTCTATTTTGATGTTTATGATTTTTGACAGACTTATAGGGTTTTTCATGGGTATTAAAGGACCGAAGATCATATTCTTTATTTTGAAAAAATCGTTCAAAGGAAATTTCATGTCGAATGAATTTGTATTATATGATTGCCTTTTAATAGAAATATTTTATTTCTTAAGTTTAAATATTCGTCATAACGAACATTTTACTGTAAATAAAGTGTTTCATCGGCTGAAATCCGAAATTAGCTTATCCATAGTTTTTATGATCTATTTTTCTCTAATAAAATAAAAAAATATATATTAAAATTGAAGAACTTCATTCTAAAAATTTAAATAAATATATTTTAAAAAATAAAATATTACATTGTATTGAAAAATTATATTTCCGCAAACCTTGCATACCTTTCATTTCTAAAAAAAATACAGTTCATCGCTGTACACCTTAAATGTTTGATCAGCTGAAAATTCAAAATTAGTTGCTGTTCTCCAGGAAGTCATTCTGTCATGAAATATCAGAATATTTTCCCTCCTGAACTCGCTTCGGAATAAGTCAGAAAACATTGCAAGAGCTGATAATCTAATTTCCGAAATGTCAAGCGTGTGACTAAGTTAACAATCACTTATTTAATTTATTTTCAGGGGCGGGAAGGGGCCTACATGTTGCATATCTAAGTTCGAAGGCGGAAAGTGTAACTTTTGCAAAATTGTCTAGCCAGAGGACGAATGTAGCAGCTGGCATTAATTTTATGTTGACATAATTTATTAATTTATTTGATGTCATTGTTTATTAAACTGGCGTAGTTAATGCTATAAATTTTAAGCACTTTTTTGTGAAGTACCGTATTTGAATTTAAAATTAAATAAGTTTGATTGAAGTGCACATAAAAAATTTGTTTACACCGTCATGCAAAAAAGCAAGTAGTCCATGTCACAGACAATTTTGTTGTAAAATCTTCGACTATTTAAGATTTCATCTAAGAGACCTTCCTTTACAGTTTTATATAAAATATTTTAGAATATTTAAAATCTACTAAAATGTCCAGGAACAAGAAAGCTGTGTACTTCAGATTTCTCTGACGACAGTGTGTATATTGCATTGAACACCTACTGGCTTTATATCATTGAGTGTTAACAGTTATCAGTGTTTAATGTACCAAATACTAAAATTATAATCTGTAAAAGGTATCTAAATCAGATATATTTTGGAATTTTTAGTCAATTCAAATCTAAATATTTAACTTTAAATTCGTAGTATTTTAAATAAAATCGCTAATCTCTGAGTTAATATCTCATAAATGTATATAAGTATTATAAGTAATGCCACTAATCGTGAGTTAATGTCTCACAAATGTAGTCTGTAATGTTTACTGGTTTAAACCAGTAAACATTACAGACTACCTCATCGTTACAGACTACCCTACAGAGTAGCATCAATGCTCAAATTAAGGAATGCTATGCCAATCCAGCGGGAATGGGATCCCGCATAAATGCGGTGCATGTTTGCGGGACTAGTCCCGGGGGATTAGTATCGTAATCCTGACGATTGAAACTGAGAAATAAATTAGTTTTATTACAATTTTAAGCCGCCTTCCCAATCATCAATTGACCAAAAATTATTGCATACGTATGTATCTTATCTCAGAACACATGAATCAGTAATCACAAATTTTAATTTAAAGTTTTAATTTTTCCAATTATTCTCCAATGGGAATCTGAATCAAATGTAATCTAAATTTTTCGCTAACTTTCCAATCTCCAAGTGATCAGAAATATTTCATACTAATTTTTCTCTTAGCGAACAACCACGAATCAATCATAAAAATTTTCCATTTGAGATTTTACTTAAAAAAAAAAAAATTCACGCTTTTAACTATTTTACTAAAACTAGATGAAGATTGTTAAGACGAGTGACTCTTTACAACACACATGCACGTTGCCTTTTTTAGATTCCTTTTTAGAAAGTAAGCGTATTATTTTGAATATCATAACTATAATTTTCATATTTCTGTAAGTTATTGTATTAATTATCAAATATCATTAAGTATTATTCTTAAACTTCATGAGGCTTAAAATCTTAGTTTTCTTATTTTTCTCTATGGAAATGAATTCTTAGCTGCAGGAAATGCCGATCCCACGGTATTGTGGGATCCGGCAGGATCAATAAGTCTCAATACAGAAATCCCGCAGAACGAAAAAAAAATGCGGGATTGCATTTCCTAGCTCAAAGACATTAATCTAACGTTTGCAGTTTTGTTCAGGGTAAACGTCATGTAAGTTTGCAGAGTAAGTGAAAGGTCAGCCAAGCTCCTGTTGGACGTTCTTTTGATATAATTTCGAAAAAGAAAAAAAAACTATCTTCAACGAATCAAGAAAACACAATAAAAACATTTTTTGAATAAAAAATATTTGACAGTTACGATTTTCGTTGAAAATTTTCAACGATGGGGTATAACATTGACTTCTAAAAGGCAGAGCCCGTTTCTCATGCGTTGTTTTTGCCGTAGATCTTTATGTATGCTTGAACCTACTTTTTGCTTATCCGTCAATTGCTCGTGAGAATACACCTTTACTAAAGTTTAGTGAGAGTAGTTTTTATTTCCTTTACACTCATACAAAGTTTGTTATTTCACACCATACACTCCCAACTTGGACTAGGGCTATGACAAAAACGCACTAGTAACACATTTTTTAAGCAAGAAGTAGATCTTAAACGCACAAAGTTCGGCCAGTCTCCAAGTAGGGGGGAAAAATCTATTTTTGTTTAGGATACCGATAACTTTAAATGTAGTGTTAGTAACCATATTTTGTTTTCTCCGATTGAAATTTTGATAGTCAATTAGTAATGTTTTCTGAAACATAAAAAATTCTCAATGTTACTACAGTGATAATTGACACAAGTGACTATTTTCTTCAAAACAAGTGTGCTCTTAAGGGATTAATTGAGGGATTTGTACGTTTTTTAAAAATGAATAACGGATCCCAGCATGGAGGAGTAGATAAGACATTGAACGAGGTAGATGGCTGAAGTGTGAAGGTCCCGGGTTCGGGTCTGTCGCGCGGCTGTCTATCTAATGGTCTGGAGTTTCGAGTGTTTTTCTCTAGATATAACGTGAATACGCTTTTAGAACCCCTTAAAACTTCCTCCACCCAAAGCAATGCATCAAGATATATGTCCCTCGTGTAGGCGTGTCATAACACAAAACAAGTAAAGTCTACAAAATTCCATTTGTCACCAACTTAATCCATTATGGAGCAGGACAGGTGCTTTAATTTCCCTCGGGTCCAAAACTTAGTCTGTCCTGTCCAGGGAAATAAATTAGCGATAAACTATTAAAATATTCCCGATCCGACCGCCGTATAATTTGCCGAACCCTTCACAAGTTAATATATTCTAATTTTGGAAATTTTCAGGCAGGCGACTTCGTTAATTCTGATTTGATTTACCTACTTGAGGGTATTTACAGGCCCCCGCACACTCATAAAGTAATCTTAAACGCCAAAAGCTGTCGGTTTGCATGATCTCAGTTGCGCAGGGTGAATCTAATAAGCAAGTGTTAATTCAAAATTAACCAAAATTATTTCGCTTAAGCCTTGATTCTTGATAATTCAAGAATACCTAGGCTGCAGATTAATTAAATAAAGTGAATTGGTTCTGTATTATTATGTACATTAGATCCGTATAATGAATTTAAATATAATCTTCTGCGCAGCATAAACGTAAAATGTCGTTCACCAATCTAGATCTGTTGATGCGATAGTTGAGAATATGATTTTCTTAGATTATGTATATATTTTTCAATTTTATAGTTTTAATGTAGTATTTAGAAGTGTATTTCCCTTAAAAATAGATTCATAAATACAAGTTTATTTTATACTTTATTAAATTTGTTTAAATCATCACAAGAATTTTTCCAAAATAAACTTTTTTCCCCCTTTTTAATCTTCAACTTTTATTATGTTTTAATGCATTCAAAGAGACTGAAGCTAGGAAGCAACGTTGACGGCTGGAGTGGAATTTCATTATTTACATTGCCTTTTCCATGAGAATAAAATGGCAAAACATGGGATCAGTGCAAGGGGTGGAGTGGGATTTTAACATCCCCACTCTTTTTGAACTGTATGAAGAATGGGGATAACTTTACATTAGTGCCATTTTTTTTCTATTTTCAATTGACAATAGTTAATTTTAAACATGTCTAAAACATTACCTCTACAGTGTAAAAATTCTCTAAAACTGGAAAAAAAGATACTGAATAATACCAAATTAAGAAAAACTTTCTGCATATTTCGAAATAATTATTTGGGACTGCTAATCCGAAAAAAATAAAAATAAAAAAACCACACATAAAACAGAAAATGGATTTTTAATACTCAATTCATTATATATTCATCATATGTAATTTGCAAAGGTTACAATAAAATATCATCCTTATGGCATTTCACAGAAAAAATATAGAATAAAAAGAAACTGATAGAATAAATTAAAAAGTTTCCCTAATTTGAATAAACTTAACATCTTTATAAAATAGAAAATGTTGAATTTGACTAAAATTGAATATACTTACTTTAAATGAATAATATTTTTCTTGTTTTGGAAAATTGGAAGATGTTCTGTAACATTCTAAAATTGTTTTAACTAGTAATAGCGATGTTTATGCAAATTGCATTTTTATGAAAATAGAACTTACATTCGCGAATATAAAACCATTTTTAAAAGAAATACAAATAGCTTTTGAAAGCCTTTTGGATACAACTTTGAACATAATTAAACAATATGTAGGTAAAATTCTGACTGAAATTGATATTTATGCTGAATTAAATGATTACTGAAATTCGTAATTACAATAAATTAGTGCGAGAACTTAAATAAACTTACGAGAAATACAAAAAATTAAGAACTTGTATAACTCATAAAATTTCTGGCATGAATATTTTAAACAGCTTTGTACATCTACTTTCATAAAAATGTCAGTTAATTACCGTGAAATTTTTAAAAAGATAGCAAATACTGAACAGCGTTTCAGATCTTTCTAAAAAGATTTTGTTTATAAGAAATTTTTCCACAAATTAACGTCTTCTGAAAAGTATCTGCGATTCACATGCAAAAAACCAATTTGCGGAAAAGTTTCACAAGCTGATGTCTAAAATCTTTAAGTATTGCTCACATTATAACGCTGATAATTTTTAAGTTTTCGCACTATTCTACTTAAGTTATTCATTTTTTTAAATAAATTATAGTTGAAATTTAACCAAAGTTTTCGACACGTTTTGCTAGTGCAAGCAGTTAGTTTTTGAAACATTTTTCAGTTTTCTGAACAGTTTATAAAAGTAGAAACATCCCACATGTCTTATCGAATGTGTGCCACTTTCTTACCTTTTAGAGACCGCATTGAGATCCAGGCATATTTTAAATTCGTTTTTTTTGTTTTTTTTTGTTGTTGTTGTTCATTTTGTTTTCTAATGCTTTAGGTAAAGTATATAAGTCATTTAAATGGGGAAAAATATATTATACAATTTTCACTGTGTTCCGATAGGAAGCATGGGTCATTTCTGACTATAATTTACATTGGCTTCAAAAATGGGATATATTGATGGGTAGTTTAAATAATAAGTGAAACATTAAGAATTAATGAAAGATTTATTTTTAAATTTAAGTAAAGGTATGGTTAAAGTTGGAATCCCAGCTACTCAATATTGCCATTTCTCAGTTTCTCAATAATGATAGCAATGCTTCCTTTTTTAAAAAATGAAGTAATCTTTTAACTTCTATCTGATAATTTTTCAAGTCAATATTGATAAAATTTAATTTTTGAATAATTTTTTAATTTAATGTTCCCAATTGGGAATACTGGCCATCTAAAAGGTTAAATTTGACAAAAAATACCTAAAGTTATGTATTTCATTTGTTTAGCTTTTTAGTGTATGCTATATTTAATGTTATATTCTTTCTAGTCTCTCGACACTAAGCACATCTGTTACAGCATGCTTCACAATTCCCTCCCAGGTATGGAAGACTTATAAATATATATATATTTATATTGCCAATACAGCAACAAAGTTGACTTTTTCGGAGAAAGAAATGTTACAAGTTTTATTTCCCAAGAGTCCAGTATGTGTCCTTTCGTGACAGCGACGGATAAATGCAATTTTCTCGGTGGTTGCGCAGGTAGTTTGTTGGTGAGGGCGCTTAGTTAGAAGATTCTGACATTTGTGAAAAAACTTGTAATGTTTCTTTCTCCAAGAAAGTAAACTTTGTTGCTGTATTGGTAACGTAATTTTTTTAATAAGCTTTCCTAAACCGGGAGGAAATTCTGACACACTCTCGAAATGTTAAGTGTGGGGAGATACAATTTGGGGATGGAAGAATTTGACTTAACACTTGATATCTGCTCCAACACGAAACATGGACGGACTGTAGGGGGTGGAGGGGCGACCAACCCAATTGGAAAAAAAAGAAAGTAATCCTAAAGATCCTTTTTTCTATAAAATGGATGTGTTTGTCAATCTTCTAACTAACCACCCCCACCGACAAACTAACTCCCCCCTCCTCACCCCCGACCAAAATTCATTAATTTCCCCGACAAAATTGCGCGGAGTGTAGGGGGGGGGCGGAGGGGCGACCACCCGAATTGGGAGAAAATAAAGTAATGTAAACGATCCTATTTTACTTCCATAAAATGCATGTATATGTCAATCTTCTAATTTACCGCCACCACTGACAAACTAACTCCCTCCCTCCCCCCCCCCCCGACAAAATTGCATTAATCAATCGCTGTCACGAAAGGTTCGCATATTGGACTTTTGTAAAATAAAACTTGTAACATTTCTTTCTAAAATAAAGTCAACTTTTTTGCTGTATTGGTAATCTATATAAATAAAATTAGACTTTTGTCTGTACATTTCTTGGAATTCAAAAATTTTACAATTTCTATCCGTTTCAAGCACCCGGGATTCCGATGCGACCCTCAAAAAAAAGTTTGTCTGTCTGTCATTCTGTCATTCTGTCATTCTGTCCTTCTGTCATTCTGTCATTCTGTCCGTGACGCTTTTTTTGTTTAAGCATCACGTAAAAACGACTGAAGCGAATGATATGAAATTTTGTGTCATGATAGGTGGTCACTCAACTTAAAACATAGGCGTCCAATTTTTAAAAAATCTTGATTGGATTTTGAGATTTTGCGAAAATCCTTTCAAACTGCGTAAATTTCTGTTCAAGCATCACGTAAAAACGACTGAAGCGAATGATATGAAATCGAGTGACATGATAGGTGGTCACTCAACTTAAAACATAGGCGTCCAATTAAAAAAAAATCCTGATTGGATTTTGAGATTTTGCGAAAATCCTTTCAAACTGCGTGAATTTGTGTTCGCACATCACGTAATAACTGCAAAGGTGAAAAAATGATATTTGGTGAAATGATAGGTGGTCACTCACCTTAAACTATAAGCATCTAATTAAAAAAAATCCATCCGATTTCGAGATTTTGTGAAAATCGTTTAAAACTGAGTGAATCTTTGTTCCCGTATTACGTAATAACGACTAAAGCGAATGATATGAAATTTGGTCACACGATAGATGATTTCTCAACATAAACTATAGGAGTCCAATTTTTTAAACATTTTTATTAGATTTTGAGATTTTGTGAAAATTCTCTCAAAATACCTTTATATTTCTTCAAACATCACATAATAACGACTAATACGAATGATACGAAATTGAGTGATAGGATAGGTAGTTGCTAATCTTAATTTATAGGCGTTGAATTTTAAAAATATTTTGCTTACATTTTGAGATTTTTCGAAAATCGTTTTAAAATGCTGAAAATTTGTTCCAGCATCACGTAATAAAGACTGCAGGGAATGAAACGAATTTGAGTGACATGATAGGTTGTCACTCAAATTCTAGGCTTCCAATTTTTCAAAAATGTTGATTAAATTTTGAGATTTTGCGAAAATTATTTCAATATGCGTAAATATTCGTTAGCACATCACATAATTACGACTAAAGCGAATGAAATGATATTACTTAGTTACTCTCTAACCTGTAATATTTTAACAATACATAAAAATTATAACTTTGCTTTCTTTACTTTGGCAACATACTACATCCATTCTGTGTACTCCTACAATGCTGACGAAAGTTCTTGCTTTTTGGAAATTTTCATTCACTAACCCGTCGAGGACGGGTACTTCAGCTAGTATATATATATATTTACAAGCCTTTCAAACTCAGGAGTGAATTGTGACGCACCCTGTATATCAAATATAGAAACTCAATGATTGAATTTATGCATCGCAGTTGTAAAGAGTTGTGTTTAGCTCTTACAGCCTTTTTGTAGAGGTTCTCAAAAATATATTACATAGTCTATACTAAGGATTCCCAGCCGGGGACAAGCAACTCTTGGGAGCCACGAGAACAACTGGTAAAGAGCATGCGATAATGCGTGTTTTAAAAAATCATCTCGTAAGCTATGCTTTTTGGGGTGTGGAAGGGGAACAATGTTAAAAGATTGAGAACCTACTGTCTATTTAAATAAACCATTCTTGAGGTCCATTTTAATTGGATTCTTCTATTTAGAGATACATATTCTATTAATGTTTTTAAAGGACATCAATTGACTACATTTATCGGCTTATTTATTTATCTGTCTTGCAGCACTACTTTAAATTTTAGTAATTTTATATACGCTAAAAGCTTCGTAAATGAAAAAGAAATATTATCAGAAATAGTGTAAACATCTACTTTGCAGGTATATCTATAGATACCGTACACAAATACTGTAAAATACTGTTTATATATATATTTGATAGATATTTTTAATTGTAGACATTACATTGGAATAATTTAATTAAAATGCTTTTGCAGGGTTGCCTTTTGGAAACATTTTTCGCTACGCTTTAATATTTTCAAAATACAAAGCATTTGTGTAGAAATTGTTTCGTAGGTGGGCATTTGACATGATTTATAGCTCTTGTTTTTAGTCGCTGAAAGTCGTAAAACTCAGCAAATTGTCAATAAATACTTAATCAACTCCCGAAGCTTTAAAAAAACGACTTTCCCCATAATCTGATAGGAAAGGAAACAAAATTTTCCCGGACCCAAAACTTGGTTATCTTGGGTGGAGGAAAACAAATTAGTGATGAATTATTAAAATATTCCCAAGGCGCCATCCGAATAATTTTGCGAGCCTTACACGAATTAATATATTCTAATTTTGTAAAATTCGGGCTTGGAACATCGGTTGTTTCCCTGATCTTATTTACCATACTTGAAGAGGTTTAAGCCCACATGAGAGAAGTAACTCTGGATTCAGCTCTTTCCAGGTTAATGTGGTTTCAATTGCAGCGGTGAACTTAATAAGCAGGCGTTAATTTAAAATTAACGAAAATGAGGATTTCCAGATGTATATTAGAGTTATGCGTTGGCGCTGCAATTATTAGTGGTGTCATTTTGTATCTTTATCCACTGCTGTGTGATAGGAAGTATGAAATATACTTTTTATTTAGCACTATTTCATTCACTGCCGGTTTTTCTGCAGATATATTTATGTGGGCGAATTTTTGATCACATATTTTTTTTTTGGAATGATTGGCGCCTCCACGTTTTCGGTGCATTTATCAATAGGGTTGCAAATGGAGCGGAGAGGGGGGGGGAGAGAAAATTTTTTGAAAGTCGTCAAGGTTTGCAATGTTTCATGATTTATCGGCAAGTTTGGCGCCAAAAAAATAATTCCCTAAAACTGAACCTAGGTTGGCGATATCTTCCATACTTGGCGAGAAACTGTAAAAGGCTACAGTTTGTTACAAAGGAAGAGTATATAGTAAGAATATGCCTGACGAAGCTTGTAAAACATTTTTATCGTAAGCGATTTTAATATAAATTTCGATTCAGAAGAAGTGTTGTATGGAAAAGAAAATAAATACGGCACACTCATCGATTATGATACATTTGTCCGAGCAGTATTTATAAAGGTAATGTATTTTTAAAATATCCCTGACAAAGACTGTAAAGCAGCTTTACTGAAGAATTTTAAAATATACTTTAGTTCCAGATCAATGATTTATGGAGTAAGAGGAAGGCAAATGTGGCACATTGATACATTAGGATGGATCTTTCCAGCTTACAGAACAAGGAAGACAAAAGGGATCAGCACAGATTATGATATACTTTGTAACGCAATGAAACAAGGAAACGCAACAAAGGGCAGTATGAATTGTGATGTATTTTCTAAAGTAACGAAGCGAGAAAGACAAATGGATTTCGACTAGCTTGTGATATACTGTAGCCTTTTAGTGCGTATTTATGCTGTAGACTTTATATATACTGTAGCCTTTAGTGCGTAAAATTTGAAAGCGTTTAAGATTTTATGATATATATATATATAATAAAATCTAGCGGTTTTGATTCTTATACATTTGTCCGATTAGGAATAACTGGGTAGTGTAAATTGAAAAAATGTTCAAAACAAGGTCGAGAATACGACTCCGTTAAGAAAAAATTCTTCTCGTTAATTATCAAGCAGTTATATAGTATAAATTTGTACGTCTCCGGACAAGAAATACCCACTTAGTAAAACGAGCCCCATATGATGAGTTGATGTACAAAATTTGAGAAGTTATATCTTAAAAAGTATCAGAGAGTTATGAAGATAAATATAAACCACTTTTAACCTGAAGATAACACTTGTAACCACTTTTAACCTGATTTAAACCACTTTTTAATGTCTGTCGAAGGGAAAAAAATTCCGTTGAATGATCGAATTTCAGGGGTCGTGCAGAAATTACGAAAGAAAATCTTTTTCCCACTCTAACAATAAATGTTTATTTTCAAAATCATGTATAGTCCCCGATCATCTTTCTTTTAAAGAGATCTCTGAGACGTTGTATGATGAAAGGCTCAAATTGGGTACATCACCTCTTCAGTGTATGGGGACACATTTTATTAATTGGTAATGTTGCTGTTCGGAGGTTCTATACAAATAAAAAAAAAGTGTTACTTTTTGAAAATTAACGAGAGGATTCTTTTCTTAACGAAGTCCAATTTCCGACATATTTTTGATTTTTTTTTCAATTTACACTCCCTACTTATCTCCAACCCTAGTAGCATAATTAATTCAAAAAACGTTTATAAAACGTTTTTTAACGTCAAAAAACGTGTTTCCAACGTAATTTAAACGTTTTTTGAACTAGTTGTGCTACTTGGGAATAGAATTTAAGCCCGTTAACACATTTTGGGACAACCTGTGTATATATTGATATATATTATAATACATATAATATATATCAATATATTTATCAATATATAAATATCAATATATATCTGCATTTCAAGAAAAAAAATTGTTCCGATATTTTTGCTGTAAATTACAGTTTTATTTCAAACCTTGATTTCAAGCAATTTATTTAGGGACAAGACCCTATGTAAAGACCTGCTGGTTTAACTACAAATTTCGTCGATTGAATAATTACAATAAATTTCTAAGCAATGTTTGGGTTACGAGCTCCAACAAAATTTTTAAGGCTAACAACAAGTTTCTACTCAGTTTTTATCCATTTTTACTGGTAAAATGACTGGTCTACTTAGTCATTAACATACACGACATGGCGGTGTATTATACATTTTCTTAAAATTATAATATTACTCAAACCAACCAATTTTACACTTTTCTTAGATAATGGAAAAACTAAAAATGTAAGAACCAAAGCTATTGATTTCAATGTTCAGTTACATAACCTATCGACTGGATATCAAATCAATGATTGCATAATCTACTAAATATAGTCAAATTCCTGCTGATTCCCTTTATAAAGTATCATCAACCTATACTTTACAACGCATCTTATCATTAACCTATATTTCTGTGCAGCACATAATTATCTGTGTCTGTAGATAACAAGTCAGAAGTATTAATAGTAGAATTTTACTGTAGAAGTTATCTATGTTAATTTTGTCCCATTCACTTATAAAGCAAGCTTGGTAACTAATCAATGGGTATTATATATTTTTACGTCCTATGATTTTAATCATGATAAATTTCAGTATTCAGATTTTTGACGAAACAGACGTTTTTGACAGGAAGGTTAGATTGAAAAGTAACTACCCGTACTTTTCAATCTAAACTTGTAGTAGTTCTACCCGTGTGGAATGTATGGCTTTTATTGCAACTGAAAAAGGGTGGACCGTTCGTACTACCCGAAACTATCATCCACTAAGTATGTTTTTATGTTTAGCTTCATATATTTTATCAGTGTTTTTACTTCCTTGTACGTAGTATAAGGAAGTAATGTGATCCCGAAAAATTTTGGGGGCCAAATTTCGACATAAAAACCGATTTTGACTACCTCTAAATTGAATTTTAAAAATTTTTTCGATGCATCTCATCGTAGGCTAGCATGCACGATCATATTAACGCGTCTGCAACTCATTTTGACCAGTGGCGAGTCTACTGTGGCCAGTTTTTCCATGCCGTCTGTACGTACGTACGTACGTACGTACGTATGTATGTAACTCGCATATCTCAAAAACTATTGGTCGTAGAATGTTGAGATTTGATATTTAGGATTGTTCTATGATCTAGTTGTGCACCTCCCCTTTTGGTGGCAATCGAATGAATAGTTTATGTACAGGACCGCCCAAAAGATTCGAAATACATTACGCTCTATGGGCCCAAATTCATTAAACTCGCCTAACGCAAAAGCTATTAGGCGTAGAATGTCGAAACTTCATATTTTGGATAGTTGTAACATCTAGTTGTGCACCTCCCCTTTTGGTTCCATTCGACTGGATAGTTTATCTACAGGACTGCCCAAAACATTCGAAATACATTACACTCAATGGGCCGAAATTCATTAAACTCGCATATCTCAAAAACTGTTAGGCGTTGAATGTTGAAACTTTATATTTAGGATTGTTGTAACATCTAGTTGTGCACCTCCCCTTTCGGTTCCATTCGACTGAATAGTTTATCTACAGGACCGCCCAAAAGATTCGAAATACATTACGCTCTATGGGCCGAAATTCATCAAAGCGTTTTTTAGAGGTATTGGGCTATTTCAAACGACTCAGAAGTGATATATGCTGTAAAGAGTTAGAAAATGAATTTCTCTATTAAAAAAAGTGTCTTTATCATTTATAGTTCTGCTACAGGAACACTCAAAAGATTTCCAATACATTACGGTCAATAGCAATTTTAGGGGCATTCATCCATTTCAAGCACAGTACCGTCCTACCACATAAGTTAGGTAATGGTCCGACCACGGTCACGTGCCTCCCTCAAGAACTATGCCAAAAGTCGCCAAGCTTGGCGACTTTTGGTGTACGTGTGTGCATATTTAACTCTCAAATCTCAAAAACTATTATGAAATTTCATATATAAGAATGTTGTAACATCTAGTTGTGCATCTCGATTTTTGGTTCCAATCTACTGGAGAGTTTATTTACAGGACCACCGAAAAGAATTTCAGTACCTTAATGTCTATGGACATCTTCATTATAATACAACTGTAGACAGTCATTGTTTGGTACATGCCCAAAATCTCGCCGTCTGTCCTCGACCTTGGCGAGTTTTGGCGAAATATCGCCAAATTTGGCGATAGTCAGTCATTTCGTCCATGCCTAAAGTATCGCCATTTGTCATCGTTCTTGGCGAGTTTTGGCGAAATATCGCCAAATTTGGCGATAATCTGTCATTGTTTGGTTTATGCTTAAAATCTCGCCAAATGTCGTCGACATTGACGAGTTTCGCCGAAATATCGCCAAATTTGGCGCCAAAAATTATTTCCTATTTTGTATAACTCTAAAACTTTAACCCGTAGATTTTTTAACTTTGTATTTAGAACTATTGTAATATCTAACTGTTTTCAATATCTTTTTTGACAGCATTCGACTGAGAATTTATTTACATGGTGAGCCAAATGACTTTGAATACATTGAGGTGTATAGATGCATTCAATTTATTGAAGGTCTGTGCTCACTGACTACTTTGGCTATCCCCAAAATCTCGCTGACTATCTCAAGTTTGTCGGCTTTTGGTGAAATATCGCCAAATAAAGTGTCAGAAGGAAATCTTTCAAATTGAACTCAGCTTGGCGATATCGAAATATTTGGCTAGAAATTGCTAAACCTTACTATTATTGATATTTTATCTCTTTCTAACAAATAAATTTAGAGGAAGTGCGTCGAAAATATTTTTGATCTAATGGACGTGCAAGGAAGTCATGTGTTGGACACATCAGATTTTTTAGTTAGTAAATTTATAGTTAATTTTAAATATAATAAAGAGTTGATTACATCTAAATATGTTTTGAAATGTTTTTGGTAATTTCATTTTTTATTACGAGACTGCACACAGGTTTCTCACTGCATGCCTGAATTTTGCCTGTCTAAACAAACAAGTTTTTTGTTGCCATCCGCAGAAAGAAAATAACTGAACAAATTAAAATCCCCGAATTAGAGATTATATATCGGTATAAAAACTTTTCATGCACTTTCTTAAAGTTTACGTTTCAAGTTAATTTTGCTATCCAGTAAATCATTTATGAACTATAAATTAAATCAGTATAACCAAAAATAAATTTCTTGGGAAATAAACAGATGCAAATAAAGTATTTCTTGCTTTTTCAGCATGTGTGCTAGACTGGACAGCATTTCCGAGATTCGTAATCTATGGCATGGTAGGAGGCCAAAACTTTCTTTCAACACTTTGAAGCGCAATGCTGAAAATTTGGGCAACCGTTCTTTTGACACAGCTGGCTGTGCATGCATAGCCAACTGTGTCAAATACGATCTCCAGATCTGTGGCATTCGATGAACAATTCGATCAACCGCCATGTTGCTGATAGTTAAATTGAGCGATGGCAACGGCTGCCCAATTTTTCAGCATTGGGAAGTCTATTGTTACGAATTTTCGGGGCAACCCGCTGCTCTGTGGCTTAAAATGGTTTAAAATTCGTATTCTACGCTTCAAATAGATAAATTTTGCGTTGTGTTGCATCAATATCGGCCAATTAGAACCGGAGATATGGAGGTTTCGGTTTGCCGTTGTTTTTCGATGGGGCTTCTAGAAATCTCGAGAAATATTGGTCCTAGGGCCTCTTTCCCTTCACATTTGGGGACATATTTTTGGCGCCCAATTTGGCGATATTTCGCCAAAAGTCGCCAAGCTTGGCGACATTAAAAACACGTAATAAACCTAACATTTCTCTTCTATGACGTAATCAGAAGTCCCGCTTTATCTGGAATCTTCGAGGACTATACTTTTCTAGAAACTGCTCGCAGCTTCTGCCTCGGATATATATAAATTCCACCAGCGCGCTGCCCCGACAGTTCAGTGCGAGTTGAACGCTCAATGTGTGAAGAGCTGCCAGTGAGAGTGCGCTTGCTTTGTGAAGAAAGCTGTGTTTTGCGCTGTTCGTGAAGCTTTGAATACAAGTGCTGTGTGTACATTTTTCATCGCTGAGTCTTGAGAGACTGTTAGTGTTATTTCTCGTATATTTTCACTGAATTTTTGCCTGTGAAAGCGTCTTATTTTGTGTGAGAAATACAGCATTTGTGAGAGCTTCTGACCCAAGCGGATTGTTAAAAGCACGTTACTGCTAGATTGTGCTTGTGAATTGTATACAGCTGATTGTTCTAGAAGCAATAAAGTTTGTGTTTCATCCTGACAAGAGACTTTTTGCTTGAACTTTATACACCAACTGGACTTTAGAACGACGAACCCCAGGAGTAGCAGAGTAATTCTGCAACACTATACAGTTCTTCTTCTATATCAATCCATTTCCATCGTATTCTCCAGTTTTCAGCAGATACCAGTGCTATCAAAAATAATCCTGACAGTTTTACACATAATCGACCATTTTTACGGGAATTAATGCGCTAAAAAGTAAAGGATTCTCGAATAAATGTCTCACCTTCAAGTATTTTTATAGAAATCATATTTATTCTCCGTGATTGGCAACAGTCAAAAAGTCAGAGTTTTTTGTCTTCACGGCGAGGTCACCGCGATTTAATGGGTTAATATAACCTGCGTGATCTCAGAATTTGAGTTTTGTATTATGGGAAGCCTACAACCGAAGGCATTTCATAATACAAAATTCAATTTCTGAGTCCTTATAACAGTCCGCGGCCGAGGTGCCGTCGTCGAAGGACTTTTTTTAGGGACTCTAACACTCAGCACGTTACATCTGGAGAAAAACAACCAAAACTATAAAGCAATAAATCGACAGCCGTGCGATAGTCCCGAACTTGGGACCTTCACACTCCAGCAGTCAAACATGTTCAGTGGCTTAACCACACGGCCCTAGTGGGTATCCCCGCGTGATCTCAGAGAAGAAAAGAGATATCCATAAAGCACTTGCTGCAAAATATAGAACGTCTTGCAGTAAATTACAATATCGTCCTCCAAGGAAGGTGTACGGGACAAATGGAGGAGAGTGTAACCATTGTTCATGAAAGAAAAGAAAAGTATCTTGTTTTGAAATCTAAGAAATATGAATTCCATCTATAGGCACATGTTGTTGTGCCTAAAATTAGTTGTTACAATTTAATTAAAAAGCCTCGTTTTTAATTGAGAACTTGTTGGAAATTTGTTTGTTTAAATTTTATAAAAATAATATAACTAATAAAAAATACGGCATTGCTTCCTGGTTTCCCTAATATAATTCTCATAAAACACCGTATTTAGAATACATAAGTATAATCAATTCAGGAACAATGCGACGAAAACGGTTTGAGTCCTCTCAAGCGAAATTTGCATCGCCGTGTACGCATTGAATACAGCGTAACACCCTCCACACCCCCAATTCCCGGGGATCCAAATTCAGAAATTCGCGAAAAGCAGGAACAATGCAAACATTCAAACACGAAATAATTGAAGCGCTCGCCGCTGTTCCAAAACGAGCCGTCAAACAATTTAGTCTGCATCACTGGAATCCCTTAATTTTAAAACTCTGGAATCGTGTGATTTTCAGCTAGTCACTGCTCCATGATTTACTTCCTTCGGGGTATATGATCACCAACAGAATTTCAATGCCCCAAAATCTTAAAAAAGAGTCGATGCACTTTGATGCGCTGTGTATATACCGGTTGTATTAATTTTCCTGGCTCTGAGTGAAATTTTATATTAAAGCATTGTATTCTAGACATTTCTTTAATTGCATAATTGCTACACAGATTATGTTGCAGGTAAATTATAATAAGCATTTTTCGAAATATTATTTAACGATGATGTTGAATGAATTTTGAGTAGGATTAAAATTAAATCACTCTAAAGGAATCTTTTCTGTATAATACAGTGAAATGAGCATATATTTTAAATTTCATAAAGTTAATCCACAAGAAAGACTTAATTTAAAGAAATTGCGTAGGACGTACACTTTTTTGCATAAAATAAAGCAATATTAAGGATTAATTTAGGGTATACTTTTTATATTCCTGTAAATTACGTCCAAATAGAGAGTAATTTAAAAATAGTAAACTTATTTATACATATTTAATTCCATAAGTAAGAGACAATATGAGTGGTATTTATAACTTGATGAGAGGAATTTATCTTTTAATTCCATAGAACATATTAGATTCAAAGTTTTTTAAACTGTATAAATTTTAAAGGTAATTACAAGGAACCGAAGTGCTTTTATGCTTAAAGAAGATTAATAAAGGCAGGATTATATGAATTAACGTCCTGATAATAAATAACCGAAAAAAAAAAAAAATCCAATTCTTATTGAATTATGTTGTGTTTTTGTGAGATTTTGTTTTCAGTTTAGCAAAGATTAAAGCAGTAATTAGGATTATTCAAAATAAACTATTAGCATTAATCACTGAAGATGTATTCAGTCCCATTTGATTCATTATTATTAGTTTAAATAAAGCCGTTAGAAAAAAAATTACATGAACCATAGTATGTAAAAAGGAAAAAAATATATCAGAAATTAGTTTTTAAGTCAGTAATATTTGCCGCTAAAGTTTTATAAATTTAAAGTGGGTAAGGTTACAGCTATGTGACAAAAAACAGTCTTATATAAGTTATCTGAATCGAAGCAATCCCAAAATTAAAACTGTTATCGTCGTATGACGAAAATAGCTCTTCAGAGCTATGCTAGAATACAAAGAAGCAATAACATAAAAAGTATATATATATCATTTAAAAACAGTTAAAAACGCATTAAAATCCGTTATGTAGCACTTTCGGTGGCAGCCACCACCTTCTTCAGCACTGGTTCTAAATGGCCAGCTTCCTCAGCAAGGCGTTCCACCCAGGATCTATCTGCGCATACGTCATATCATTTACAGCGCCATCTGTGGTTATAATCTGTACGGCTTCCATATTTAGGACATAATAACTATTTTTGTAATTGGCTCGACAGAGAGACGTATTTCTTGATATGCTATATTCTATGGATCCCAAAACCTCCACCAATATATATATATATATATATATATATATATATATATTTCCCCCCTCTGCCGGCTCAACTGATAAGCACGCCAGGTGGTTCAATGCAACGAACCATTCTATCACAGCTTGGAACCGCGTTTGATTCCCGGCTTGAGCTTGGATAATAACTTGCCCGTTTCTTCGTAGGAAGTAATGTTGAGCGACGAATGGGTGATCCCATAGTAAAAGCCTTACAAATTCGAGCCTTAGTAGTGGCAAGACCTAGATGGTCAAGCGGCTCGCTTTAAAAAAAAAGTTCAATAGATAATGTATTAAATAGAACTGTGCTAAGCCCCAATTGAATTATGCATATTCCGTATGTAGGAAACAAATGTGTCATAGCAAGCAATGGCAACAATTGAAAAATTACAGCCAGAGTATACAAATATACAAATGAAGCAAGATGAAACAATTGACATTTTTTGTTCTGAGAAAGAATCCAGTAATGAAGTTATGACAACCTTATTATAGCCACATAGATGCCTTAAAAAACACTATGCTAGGCTAGCGCCCTCTATTATTGAAAAATGTTTATGTACAACAATTTATGAAATTAATGAAAAAGTAACACTTGATAAAGATTTTGAGGATCATTAATGATAGTTTAAGTCGGGAATCTTACACAAAATCAGAAATATGATTTTCGATTATACTAATGAACTCTTTGTATTCTGATGAACTGTATTCATCTTTTCATTACACTGACTTTTGCTTTCATATCAGCATTGTTTAACAACGAGTAATATAACAAGACGAATAATATTACAATTGAACTTGGTGAAAGCGACAATTTCGTTATAAATTCAGAATGTGCTGTGTCCCGCAGTGGTCTGGGCACTAAACTCCCTTCCCATAAGAACACGGCAAGCGAATCAGCATCCGGATTGGCCAGTGCTCGGGAGGGTCAACTCTCTCTCGGCTCGCCTACTGTGGGAATCTGTACGCTGATGGCAGCTTGTGCACGTAAAATCCGTCGTGGCTCCATTGCCCTCTAAGTTGTTAAACGATACCTCTGGGGGATGCTCATTTCGGGCGGTTGGTCCCTCCTCTTCAATTGGTCCAATATTAGGGGACCCAGGGCTAAAGTCGGACTTCCTCCCACTGGGTCTCTCTAAAAATGGAAGACGCCCTGGTCTGCCCATCGCCACCCTACCTGGGGGGTATCTGTCACAGCATGCGGCGTTCAGACGGCATAAGTATCAACAACAACAAAATGTTCTGTACTGTTTTATCACTCGGCCATGCAGAGAGACATTCGCTTATAACGTCAGTCTGGTTGAAGCCTCATAAATAATATGGTTCTTTCATTGTCAGCATATCCGAGTTAAACTGTATTTTATGCTCAAGAATACATCTTTTCCCCGACTTATGAACTCAAGAATACATCTTTTCCCCGATGTATCAGTAAACGGAGTACAAAATACGGATGCAGTACAGATTAGGAACTAAATAATACGAAACATCAAAATACCGAACTTCGCTATAGTGTTCTCGTTTATAGTGACAATTTTATGACAACGTTAAAATATATTGTACCGCTTCCCCATTTTCCCAAAGGAAGAAACTCGCTTATAATGACACTCCAGCTAT
This sequence comes from Cheiracanthium punctorium, assembly GCA_038373885.1. Lineage (NCBI taxonomy): Eukaryota > Metazoa > Arthropoda > Arachnida > Araneae > Cheiracanthiidae > Cheiracanthium > Cheiracanthium punctorium. The sequence continues at coordinate 247,930 of JAWZYV010013581.1, read as the reverse complement.
AGCTTTTTTTTCTTTTAAATGCCGTTGTTATAACCAACTTCATCCGAATATCAGACTCCGTTAACATAACTTTTCGCCAACTTTGCAATACATATAATCAGGGTACAAGCAGGGACGTATCCAGAAAAAAATTTCGGAGGCGATCCAAACGATGGAAAAGGCAGAATTTTTCACATACAGCCTTCTTCATAATCATTATGTTAGCAAAAATCGACTCCTCGGATCATCCTCTTTTGAATATTACACGATATTACAAAATTTACAACCTTTTTTTCCTCAAAGAAACCACCATCGTAAGCAAATATTCAACAATTTCCTAATTTATATTTCATTCTAATTCAGCACTTTTCGATTTAATAATACTCGTGAAATGTCGAGAGCTGCAGTAATTCACAGCGAAGTATCGTGATTTAATTGGAGGTCCTATCAATGGAAACGTTCACACACATTCACATTTGACACCAGATATCTATTATTCCAAGTTCTTATTATTCTTTTCCTTCAACAAAGTGGGATGGGAGAGTGGCATCAGTAACTGGTTCAATTCGCCGCTTTTCACAGTGAATTCTTTTGGATCCAGATTTTCTGCGCGTTAACCCTTTGAACATCGGTGGTTGCTCCTTAAAAACAAATTATTTCAGCGTTTACATTGCTAGTCGCAAAAAAGTACGATTAAATGGTACCAACGCTGAAAAAGAGCAGCCGTTGCCATTGCTCCATTTAACTACCAAAAAGATGGCGGTCGATAGAATCGCCCATCTGGCCCCAGAGAACGAAAGAACTTTTATGACACAGCTGGCTGCGTAGCCGCACAGCCTAAACACGGAAAACTTCGAATGGGTAGGTCAACGGGCACGGCATGTGTTTAAACGAGGTACTTTGGACAACGGCCACTGGTCGGGCTGTGGTAATGTTAAGGTTTGGCGATATCAGTGGGACTTAAAGATTTGAAACGATATACTTCCAATAAAATTGCACATTGATTTTTTTTTTTTTTAGCATGTGGAACATTATAAAATTTTTGCACATTATTTTGGAGTTAGTAGCACCTTTTGCAGAAACATTCTTTGAAGAATTATGGAGATTAACATGCAAAACACTTCTAATTTATAATTAATTAAGTACTGCGGCAAATTATTTTATTTTGTGATTGAACTAAATGTGCCATTAATTGAATTTTAATTAAAAAAAATGAAATACTTCACCTAATCTAAAATGAAATCTTAGATTATTTACAAAATTCTCTTAATCGAGTGACCACATAGCTCATAATCCTTTTTTTTTTAAATTTGTCACTTTAGAAGGGGTTTGATCATATTATATATTAAACTAAATTGGTTTGAATGACAATTAATTTAAATACGGAAAAATTAACATTTCATTTTCTATAAACAGTTTGTACGGAAATTATATTACTTTTTTCTTGTACTTCCAACTATTATAGGTATCCACTTTCTCTATTGATTCAACTAAACTTGCACGACCCTCCACATGCCTCAATAACGAATAATAACATTTAACGAGCACTCCTTGAATTAAAATACATGAGATTTCCTCAAAACGTTTAATTTATAAAAAATACCGAATATCTGAAATATTAAATTGGATTCAACAAATTGTTTTAAAGTTTTGTTTAAACATAAATTAATATTAAGTCAAATAAATTGAAGGCAAAACCTTTTCCTCTTGTTAGCGTCTGTGTATGTATCATTATTCTTATTTTTACGGCGTTTTTTACCAGGAAATTCAATCTTTTGATGTAAATACGCATTATTACATGATTTATTAATCTTTGAAGTATGCAATTTACTTGGTTCCCTGGTTTTAATTATGTTTTTCGAAAATCGTGGTTTCGAAATATTCAGCAAAAGCATCATTGTAAAAAATGCGATTTTAAAAACTATGTTTTATTATTTAATTTAATACTTAGTTACTGAAAAAAAAGTTATACTTTATTATAAATATTTTTAGATTGTATAAACATTATTAATATTGCTTTATCTAAAGAAAAATTTACACAAAATGTGGGGTATAATGAGATCTTTTCTTTCTTTTCTACAAGATTCTTTTTCTGACTTTTCTTTTTTCTTTTCTTCTTTCCTTTTTTTCTATTTTTTCTAGATCTTTTTTTTTTCTAGAAAATTTTAACTAAAATTTCTTTTTAAATAAATATTTGTTTTTCTTGTTTTCTGTAAACTGTTAGGGATTATTCTACCTTTAAATAATGAAGTGCATTCCGTGTTCTTTTCAAAACTATTTTACTTAAATTGTTTCGAAAATATTTTATGCAAAACTGAAAGCGGGAGTCTCCAATTTCGGATAAGAAGGGAGGGGGGAGATTTTTATTTATTTCAATAAGATGTCAAAACTTTTACAGACACAGCCTTTCAGCTTTATAGAGGCCTTAAAACTTTAGAGAGACCTTCTACCACATGGCGACATGCAAAAAACACTGATATTTTGATTCTTACAGATTCCTAATATTTTTTGAGTTGGGTAAGATTAACATATGTTCGTGTAGTCGTCTTTTAGTAAAAAGAGAAAAAAAAAACATTTCTTTAGTAATTCAACTATTCCAGAAAAATCTGCAGACTTCTGCAGAAATGTCGACAAAACTGGATTTGTCAACATTTCCTGCAAATGGATTTCCAGTCAAATCAAATGTATTAACGAGGAAAGTTCCACCATTCCGGAAGTCAGGATGAAAACTCGTATGTGTTTGGAGCTGCAAGTAACGAGATCAAGGAACTTAGCACTTGCTTAGTATGTATGGTGATTTCTTAGGGAAGTTTTTATGCGAAAAGGTGACAGTGAAGAACTGTACAAAGGCTTTATTCAGACTAAGTATAAAACTAAAGGGAATTTGCGAGGGAGTGAAATAATTTTTTTGTTCCTTCCAATCCTTCGCATAAAATATATCAGGAAATAGCAAGATGAACAAGAAATGCAGTTAGAACAAGCTAAAAAAGAATTTAGTGTCTGAAAATTTAAATTCAATTACAGCCTGTTTTACCAAAGTGAAGCATACCTCTTGTGAAGTATACCTTTAAGTCAAATACTTCGTAATATTTCAAAAATACATCTCGTGAACCAATAATACCATATTACGCGTAGAGAACTGGATTTCAGGCATCTGTTGTACACCATAATATTGAAAAAAAGTCTTGTTTATGTCTCTATACTTTTATTGTTCTATTTATTTCTTTAGTTACTAATTAACTAATTATCATGTTTGTATATTTTTGTTCATTTTATTATTTTATTTCATTCATTTTTTGATTCTACCATTTCTTTTTTTAAATTTATATTTTCCTGTCCCCTTACAGCTTTTATTCTCTTAATTCCGCGCTTAGGCATGCAGAGAAAGGAATAGGACATAAACACTTAATTAATAACTGCCAGAAACCTACAATTTTTTTGTGTCTCGTTACTTTCGGCATTTTAATAAACTAAAGCAAAGAATGATTTTTTTTAACAAAAAGGATATGTGTGGAGTGGAGATTGCACTTTTAAGTTCTCACACTCACGTAGCATAAAAATTCTAGAGAAATATTTTTCAGAAAGTTTTCGAAGTTTTGTTTCTTGGCCTGGAGCCAAATTTTATATATTGAATTCTTCCTAAGTCGTATCAGTAATTTGATTTTACTTCTAGAGCATAGAAGAATGATTTATCAGGATTGTATCCCTAAGAATGGAGACGTATACGAATGAAAGTACTTATAATCACGGTGTTCCAAAACCAATTTCTAATATATTAAGAGAGTGCAAATGTTATTTGCATTGAAATATGGTACTTATTATGTCTTTGTTAATGTTTTTTGGATCATTCGAAAGTGTAGTGGGAATTGAAATAACTATTACTCTTTAGTTATTATTATTATTCTGATATATAATTACACTGATCACTGATTCACTGACTCACGGACTCTGTCCTAGTTCCAGTTCAACTGGTATTACAAAACAAAACTTTTACTGGCATTACTCCGAAAAGATTAAAAAGTCAATTATCTGAAAACGTAATAAAATTAACACCGTTGGTTTGATCGGCTCCAAGTTTTTCTTAATTATCTAAAAAAATTAAGAAAATAAAAAAAACTGCGCTACTTCAAAAATCTAAAAATCTACCCTTCCAATAACATTTTGCATTTTTTTAGTCATCTGCAGCTTCGATAAATTGTTTTATTTACGTAAAAATGTTAAAATCTGTCGCACTTACGTCATTTTTATTTTCAAACGTACTCATTTGCATATTTTTGCGATTTATAGAAAAATTACTAAAAAGGGTGATAAAATTCGCACCAGTGGGTCACTCGATTTAAAAAATTGCGTAAATACTTAAAAAATATATACTTGCGAGGGAAATAGGCTATTTTAAATGTATAAGAATCCATCCTTTCACCGATTTAAAAAAAATATTCAAAACTGTTCATTTAATAGCTACTCGAAATTAATGCTGGTTTTTGCTGGCACGAAGCCTTGAATTCAAAATTAATTTAACAAATTAAGTGGCAATAATGCTATTTACGTAACTATAATAATAAAAGTACAATATGCAGTTATGAAATTTACGAATTTTAATTTAATTTTACGAAATTTTAAATGTTTACCTTATTTATTTCAATGCGACTTACTATATTCAAAAATAAATAAAAAGTGCAAAAATTAACTCCTCTCTAGTGCTCAAAACGAATGCTAACTTTCAATCGGAGAGTTAATCTAAAACTTATTAACTTAGAATAAATAGTATTTATTCAGTACAGCTATAATGTCTTTATATCCTAGATTTGATTGCAAAATTGGTTTGCGAGCTAGATTGTTGAATTTGTACTACTTTTTATGCTTATGATGATATAAATCGTCTAATTAAACAATAATGTTGCTCGGGAAAAATATTTCATATGCTGAGGTACGATATTAACTTTCCTTCTTAAAAGAATATACTACAAAAACTTATGCTCGGTACATTTAAAATGTTGCCATATTACGTTCCAGGTACAAACAGAAAATAAACGCAGATAACGTAATAAGAGCTTGAACAATTATTTAAATTCGTGTATATACACAGACTACCAATAAGTATTTGGACACCTATGCAAATGACAATATCTGCGGTCCTGAGGTACGTCACGGCCTCAGCCGGTAAATATTAGAAACCCCCTAGAGTAGCCTTAGTATATATCGTGTAGGAAACCGTATCGGCATTAGTCGCATGCAAGACGCCGCGCAGTTCGAAGCTCTCTGATTTCGAGAAAGGTATAATTATCGGGTATCACAAATGTGGTCGATCCTTAAGGGACATATCTAGCGATCTGAAGTACCCAAAATCGACAGATTAAGAAATGGTGACTGTCGGAATGTGCCCCGAGTCGACAGACCAATGAACCTGGGAGATTAGACCGACGAGTGCTATCCGGAGAAATTCGGAAGAACCGCACCCAACCGATGGCTCTCATCCGCGAGGAGTTTCCACAGGCATCCGGGAGTATTGTTTCAATGAATGCCACCTGTAAGGAAGCACTGCTTGGTTTTCATGGTCGTGCTGCTGCCCATTAGCTTTTGATCACAAAGTCCAACCGCACTGCTCGGTTAATGTGGTGCAAAGCACAGCGAAATTGGGTCCTAGATCAGTGGAAACGGGTTCTTTGGAGCGACAAATCAAGGTTCACCCTTTGCCGTTCGGATGGCAGGGTCTGTGTCTGGCGTCTGCCTTTAGAACGTCTCCTGCCAGAATGCATTGTGACAACAGTCAAATTCGGCGGAGGTGGAATTATGGCCTGGGGGTGTTTCTCCTGTTATGGTCTGGGACCCTTGGTCCCTATTCATGGTAAGCTCAAGACCGATGCCTACTGCACTATTTTAGATGACAATGTGCTTCCTACATTGCGGCAGTTTTACAGGCTGGAACCCTGCTACTTTCAGGACGACAATGCCATTTGTCATGTTTCGAGGTTAATCAAAGCTTGGTATGATGCCAATGGAGTTCATCGAACGGACTAGCCTGCCCAGAGCCCAGACCTGAACCCTATCGGGAACCTCTGGGACGAGTTGGATCGCCGAATTAAGGTGTGCACTACCCGTCCAAAATCGGTGAAGGAACTTCTATGTCTACTCCAAGACGAGTGGAAGACAATACCACTAGCTGTAATACAAAGACTTCTGGAAAGTATGCCCCGGAGGGTTCACGCTGTAACTGCCTCTCGTGGAGGCTCTAACAAGTATTGATTTTGAATAAAGTTAGTTTTTCTTTTCTATCACAGGTGTCCAAATACTTATTGGTAGACAGTGCATTTAGAAACAATCTTTATACATCCTGATAAACAATAAACAAGACGAAAATCTGCGAAAATTCTAAAATTGTCACTAATATGTCACCATGTTTTGGAAGCACACAATGGCATTAGTTTCTAATAAAACTAGAATTTCAAAAATGACAATCCATTTAAAAAAACACCATATCCTTAGAATTTCACAAATCACGCCAAGTAATAAACATTCCGCAGCTTACCTGCTTCGAATATGATTCGAAAATTCAATAAACATCTATCCTCCTAGTTTTATTCTGGCATTTTCAAAATTCTCGTAAGTCCGAAAACACCTCTGTTTTTATTTCCTTCCGATTTCTTTACCAATCCTAAAATATTTTCTTTCTTTCTTTCGTTGTCTTGTACGCGAACTTCAGGCGCTTAAACATAACTCAAAAGATTAAAAGATTTAAAAGTTACTGGTGACATTTCCCCATTTCCTCATAAAATCTCTGAAAAAGAGGTTCATCGTTACATTTGGGAATTCGGTGATCATCGACAAAAAGTAAAATGGCTAATTAACAGAAACCATTTTCATGAAGAACTGGATGAATGAAACCTTAAAGTTTTCACCTGTCACGTAGCATAATATCCCAAAGAAATATTTTTGAAAAAGTTTGGACAACTTATTTCTTGGCCTGGAGCCAAGTTTTTACAAGACAGAGAATTCCTTAGGAGAGTTGCTACGATTTGTCTCACTTCCAGAATGTTTGAAATGAATTAATCAGGATTAAAACCTGAAGAGTCGAGCCCAGAGATAATTTTCAAAATGAACGTGCTTATTTTAAAGCGGCATTAAATCATTTTCAACGATTTTTCCAAGTCCAGTTGTTATTTATATGGGGTATATATTTAATCCCCAAAGTTTAGGTCAACTTTAGAATGACTAGATGGAGTTAAAAATTTATGTTTTTTAACTATATACATAATTTTGAAGCAAAATAAGACGTTGAAGTAGTAGAATTAATGCATGCAAAATGTAGTCGTGTGTATGAATACTTTTCTTTTAGTTTTTTTTTTATATTTGATAAAGTTTCCGGCATATTTTAATTTTATTAATTTGGGATTGACTTTTTTGAAATTTTTCTAGGGAGCGCGATTATACAAAAAATTTACTACTATACAATAAATAAATGAATAAATAATTAAAAAAGCAGCATATTTACATAAGAAAATTTTATGCACGTGAGAAATTTGTATAAAATTAATACAATTGTAAAAGAAAAATTGCGCTTTCTAATTGTAACAAAATGTAAATGGATTAAAATGCAATCACTAAACACTATGAAAGATTTTTAAATATTTCCATTGCACATAGATTGCATTCTAATATCATAATTCTGAGAATGTTATAAATAACATTACTTATAATTGAAACGTAAAAATATCTAAATTTATACTAAATATTGAAAAGTATATGTAGGGGAAGGTGGCCCAAAATGATCGTATAATAGCAGGATCGAACAGTAGACAAATCGATTCACATATGTTTTCTGCCAGACAGGCAGCGCTATCATTAAGGTAGCACATAAACCAGTTGTGCCAAGTCAAGAAGAAGCAATGGTGGTATTTAGGCGATCGGTGTATTACGTGTCTGAGAGATTTCTTCAAAAAACTGGGTTTTATGATATCGCTTATAGGGTAAGCTCTAACTTTCATATTTATTTAGAAATTCGGTATTTAATGTATGACTTGGTTTACTGAATGGAGTATGTGTTTAGGTGTGAATTACACTTGTTTAGTTTGTTATGTTTCTTGGCGAGCTCCAGTAATATGATCTAAAGTGGGCAGCGATACTGCCTGTAAAATGATCCATCGACTGATGGAACTCTAGTACCGAGTCCTAGTCATCATGGCAGTCCTTCACACGTTTTCAAAATGCGTGACTCCCCATTACATTATTTAATTTATTCTGAGTTTATTGTGGTCTATAATTTTTAATTATATTTTTGAAATATTCCATTTTATTGTTTGTGACACTTTTTTTAGTTATAACTTTCATAAAATAAATTATGCATACTATATCATTGTAAAATTTATTTTATTTCCTTATGTATATTCATAATTACTTTTACATATTTTATTTTCCTATAAAAAGCAATTTACAATTATTTTCAAATGAAAGATCATTTTGCCCCTGGGTGAGGGTAAAATGATTTGGATTCTTTGTTAAAATACTATTATTTTCGTTACTCTATTTCGGTTTAAAATATTATTAAAATATGTTTATGATGCAAAATATAGTGTAAAGTATTGCGGCAAAGGGCCAAGTTTTATTTAACATAAGTTTTTCCCTTAAGAGGATCATTTTGGGCCACCTCCCCCACTAACCCTTTTATGAATTTTTTTGTACTTAAAACAGTGAGAGTTTTATTTTAAGTTCAAATACCCAGTTTTAATTTATTTAACATTTACAACCTAAACAATAAAACCTAAGAATATACAATATTTCATCATCTAATCTTTAAAAACCCACAAAAGATTTTCTGTCTCATTATACTTCTGGGATTTTAATGATCGTCGTTAAAAAAGAAAGGACAAAAGAACAAAAACTCTTAAAAAAGAGTGAGAGAACTAGAATTTTAAGATCCTCTCACTACTTAAAGTAACATAAAATCACATTTTTTTTATTTTAAAGTTTGGATGATATACTCTTTGGCCTGGGGCCAAGTTTGTATAGATTGGAATCCGGTGAAGAATTTCGGTAATTTAATTTCAGTTCTGGAACGTACTATCATAATTTATCAGAATTACGTCCTGTACAATAATAAATGCAGAGAAAGAGTCAATGAATTGAAATTTTAAGAAGACTTAACTCGTTTGAAAAAGTTATTTTTAATATTTTTAGAAATGCCAAATGTTGCTTGTCGTAAAATAACACAGTTAAATTTATTCAGCGTCCCTATTTAAGATTATTGAAAAGTTCGGATAATGTTTTATGGTTAATTTATTCAAAGCACAAAGGAAATGCTGAACATAAGAGAACATTTTATACTAGGAAGTAATGCCGGAAGAAGTGATACGAATGAATATTCACTGCGTAGATTAAACAGGGGGTTCAATTCTACTCGATTCGGTTGAAAAGTCAAATCTTTAACTCTGTCCAGCCTTGAGGTGAAACTTTAGGGAGGAGCGACAACGGGCTCTTATGATTGGCTGAACGGGGTTAGGAAGATACCAGAAAGTCGTTAGAGTAGTCGGTAACCAACAAATGGGTCGTGAAAGCTAACCACCGACTGGCTTTGAACACCTGAGGGAGAAAAGACATGTTTAAACTTGTTTCAATGGAAACAAGTCATAGCTTAAGCCCCTATACTATGAAATTTCTGAGGTCCTTCTACGAAAGTGCATAGGTTTGAAGGCCTTATCATAAATTCAAGATCTCATCAAGATATCAGAAATTCAAGTCCTTATCAGAATATCAAGATTTTACAATAAATTTCAAGCCTATGGTATTATGTATAAAAATTTTCAGTCTATGAAATACAAATGCATTCTATTTCATTAAAATGTATTTGACTGAATTCATCACAGAAAATGCATAATTCTGAATGGGAATTTTTATTTAGAATTTTAGCTGTAGATCTTTCTGCAGCTTTTCATGCGACTTTCAGAGCTAGCGTGTGACTTGTTGTAAATACTGCTTACGCATTCAATCACAAATAGATTGAATATGAAATTTCAAAAATTTAAAAGTTTAATTTTGCTTGCAATATATTCTCTTGTTTGATTTGCCACTTTAAGAACCTCTGAAATAGTTGGGTAATTTAATAATAATAATAAAATTTTATTCAACTCGTTTTAATCAATATGTATGCAAAGTTTGAAGATGGAGTTTGTATAACATCAAGCAAAATAATAATAATAATAATAATAATAAGCTATTTAAAAATTTATTTTTCGGGAAGGGGAATTTTATTGACTGTTTAAAAAATAGGCTATTACAAGTGCTTTGAAATATTAAAAATATTAATATTTTCACCTTTCTTGGTAATAAGTCGTCACGTTTTATCGATAACTAACAAAAAAATTCAGAGAAGTAGGCATTTAGTTAGTATATTTTATGTTACTAACAAACTGATTATAATTATTTTTGTTTGTTGTTGAAAATATATCGATAATAAATAAGAAACAAAAAGCTACCAAATTGAACTGAGGGTGCGAAATTTTTTTAATTAAAATTTTCTAAATAATGAAAGTAAACTTCAAGATAGAAAAATCATGGTTTAACAGTAAGGTAAAATCGTGGTTCAGATACACTCAGGAGGTTATGCTACAAATCTTTTGTAAGTATCAAATTTAAATGTTTGCTCTTTTCCAAAAAAAAAAAAAAAAAAAAAAATCTCACCAGGTCAAGCTAGAAATGTTTTGCAAGTAACAAATTTGAATGTTTGTTCTTTTCTAAACACATTCAGAAGCTATATATAAATATTTATATTTTATATGTATATAAATATATGTATAAATATAAATATTTTATAAGACACAAATTTAATATTTTTTTTCTTTTGCAGAAACATTCAGGAGGTTGAGCTATGAATGTTTTTAAAGTAATATATTTAAATGTTTGTTCTTTTCCAAAAACACTCAGAATGTTAAGCTATAAATATTTTGTAAGTAACACATTTAATGCTTGTTCTTTTCTGAAAATACTCAGAAGGTTAAGCTATAAATGTTTTTTAAGTAACAAATTTAAATGTTTTTTTTTCCCCAAAACAACCAGGATGTTAAGCTATAAATGTTTTGTATGTAACAAATTTAAATGCTTGTCCTTTTATAAAACACTCAGGTAAAGCTTTTGTTAGTACTTTTCATGCTCAATTTACTGTAGTAAAATTTATTTCGAACATTAAGGATCTGAGACGTAGTTCAATTATGCAGCGAGTAATGATCTTGTTATAATCGAACTTAATAATTTGCCCTTTTTTTTCTTATAAATATTTACAGTCTTTTTTTTTACTTCAGGAGTTTGGACGAACTTTGAAAGATAAAATAAAAATATTCCTAGAACACAGCAATGCCTATTTGAAAAGTTGGTAGAATGTGAAAAGTTCATATTGTCATGTAGCGTGAAATTTCGTTGAAATTATTTTTTTCGGAAAAGTGTGGACAACTTATTCCTTGGCCTGCAGCCAATTTTTTTATGAATTCCATCGACAAGTGTTCTGTGATTTGATTTTTCTTCTATAGCGCAAAGAAAAGATTTGTCAGGATAAAATCCTTGAAAATAGTGCCGTCAAAACGGCGTCAATGAATGATTTCATTTTCTCATTATGATAAATCGCTGTGAAATAATTTTAAAGTTATCACGAATTTTTAATCGATTAAATTTAGAGACTTAAAATGTACAGTTTGGATTTTAAGAAGAAATAACCTATTAAATACGTCTAATGTCAATGTAGAAGGAATTATTAAACTATATGAACGAATGGATGCAGTTAAAACAAATTCTATATATATATAAAGGTTAGTGCAACGATAAATCGTTTTGATTAGTTTCGTTATTTTTAACAACAAAGGTTATAATATAACCTATATGCATCCTTTACATCAAACGCTTTCTTATACTACAGTTTGAATAATTATAAAAGTATTAGCTTTTGTACAATATAGCATGATAAATATTGGTGATTTTTCATTATAAAATGAAAATACTACTGTATCCCCCTCCCTTTGCTGTCAAGACATTGCACACGACAATGGCAGGAAGTGTTGGTTACTTTATTGAGAATGGCCCTATAGGTTGGTCAACATTATCGCCTATGAAATAGGCTTACCACACGGTCTGCCTTTTCTTTTGGCGGCATCTACTAATCGGCACATTTTAAACTCCAGGACCAATTGTCCTAATTTTGAATCAGTCCCAGACTTACCTACACCTTGTTTGGCCCTATCAGAGGTACAATTTACAACATGAGGAACATTGGATCCATGAACAGATTTTCAGTGGACCAGCTTCCACTATGCGTGCAAGAATATATTAATGATTCTAATATAAAACTGTGCAGTTTAAATTTGAATTGTTTACAGAAAAATCTGCATTTTTTTATTTATTTAATACACCCTTGAAAGAACTTCTAACTTCTTTTAGAGCTCTTGAAAAAGAAGTTTTATTCTTTTATACTTCATTATGCCCGTATTACACATTGCAAGAGCACACAATTAAGAGCTAGATAACGCCAGTACATCGCGGTTCACTCTTGAATCCTGCAAAATATTTAATGCCTCATTTACATCGTGAGTTAAGATGAATTTAAAAACAAAATAAATGACAAGAAGATCAAAAACTCCTTTACAAAAAGTAGTAGTGAATGAGATATTTTTTAAGATCTAACATAGACATAGTAAAAGCATCAAAGAATTTATTTTTTCAAGTTTGGAAAACTTATTCTTGGGCCTGAAGCCAAATTTTTTGTAGAACTGAATTCCTTTTGAAGAGTTCTCTCTGATTTGATTTTCGGAACATACGAAAAGAGAGACGATTCTTCAGGAAGTAATCCTGAAGAACATAGACTAAGAAAGCGTCAATAGATGCGCATATTTTCACGTTAACTTTTGAATGTCATGTTTTATTTATCATTTAAAATCTTACACTGCGGTTCCTAAATCCTAAAATTTACAGTGATCACAATGCGTATATTTGTAAGTTCAAGTATTCCGAATGAATATATTATACGGATAAACGGGTTAATTAAACCAATTCTTTGAAATATGTTGAACTGTCTATCTAGCTGTCTACCTATATATATACAAATATAAATAAATAAATATATATGTATGTATATATATTATATATTAAAGAAAAACAATACCTCGTGGACTCTGTGAATGAAAAAGGTCAAATTTAAGGTAAACAAATCATTTAAAGTCTTCTTTGTTTGCAATGCAACCAACTTTTAAATTCACCAAATAATGCATTCTTAAAACTTTTATTTTTTTTTAATTAAAGCTCTTGTGTGTTATTGACAATATACACTGTTTTATGCTTTTCTAGTCGATATGCAGATAAATTTGTTGAAATCTTTAATACTTTTAGAGTATTACCAACTGAATTTAGTTGTTTTGAAACTAATGCTGAAAGTACATGAGCCAGCACACACATGCTCTCTAAACGTTAATAGACGTTCAGAGAACATATGTGTGCTGGGTAAAAGCATGTTAGCAAATTGCTTTTGAACTTCAGGAATGACGTTTGGAAGTGCAGCTGAACTTTAATTAGAAAAACGTCAATTTACTACTGATTTAAAAATACACCCAGTTTAAGTTAGAAAATATGATGGAAAAAGGATATTTTCTTTCTTTCATTTGTAGCTTGATCCGACTTTTCAGACGTGGTAAAGATTTCAGCTAAGAGCCATGTGTAGAATGATTATTGAATGTCCACTTAAAAAGGAGCTATACTTTTCTAGTGATTTGAAATTACGGAGTAAATAATAATATTTTATACAATATTCGAACATAACCAATCGCTGACTTTTCATTATTAGTTTCTTATGTTTTCCATTTCGAGCAATTTTTAAGGTAATATTTCCACTATTTTTAAGAAATTTCACATTAACTAGCTTTTATCAGATTCAATCTTGATTTGTGTAAAAGAACTAATAATTTGTACCGCCTTCGTTTTTTTCCGTATTGATGCAAAATAAAACATTACATGCTAAATGTTTATCTCATTTATTACGTTCCTAAATTCGAAAAATATATTTATATTATTCAATTAATTTTTATCAAGACATCATTTATTCTCGTTGCACATACTTTATTTTTTCTAGGGCGGACAAATGTCGTGTAGGCAATCGCAGCTATAAAAGGTCGAAGTGTTAATCATTCTATTTTGGTTGGCACCTACTAAAATTCCAACGTTACCCCTTATGAAACATGATATCCCAATTTTGAATTAATTCAGGGTGAGAGACATGCACCTGGATTTGCACTCTCAGAGGTGTCGTTTCCAAATTGAGGACACAATAGCCAAGGCATATTTTATGAACATAAGCCCCGTTTAGCGTACACAGCAGTGGCGGCTTGTGGGTTATTTAAAAGGAGGGTCACAAAAAATATTTCAAAAATTAAATATGAAGATACGAAGCACCTTACAAGTTAAAATAGATTTGTGTTTCCAGCAGTTAAAGGAAAAAAAAAATGCGCGCGAATGAAGGAAAACAAGTCATCTTTGGTCTTACATTTCGTCAGCAAGATAAGTTTTAGCAAAGGTGCTGTCTTGATTCATTTTATTTCAACTTTTTTTTCAAAGGTTACTATTGAAAAATGTCATTGTTTTAGCTCCGAAACGCGTCTTTGACTCCCTTCTTAATTAATTTACACTAGTTTGTAAAAAAAATAATGTAGTGAAAAATGATAGAATTGAAGAAAATATTAAGATAATGAAATAAAAATTAATTAACTAACCGAACGTAACAAAACCAATTGAAAGTCCGGAAGCGATACCGCAAAAAAATGGCCTTGTGTGCACAAAGCCCAGCTGTCTCGGCTTCTGATCCTAGAGAGCGGTTCAGGGGGAAATTTTCCGTTCGCACGCGCTATTGATGAAAGACTGTGCTGTAGTAACCTACGCTACAGTGCGTAAGCGATAACAAGCCTATTTAAGAATAGTGGGGGAGGGGAGAGAGAGTAAAACTCACGTTTTAAATTCACTTAAATCTAGAAGTGCGCATAATATTTGTTTTAAATTTAATTTGTTAATGTGTTTATTCTTTAGTTTTTCATTTGGGGGTTCACGTGCTCATGTGCTCAAATGGAGGAGCCGCCACTGGTACACAGTCTCACAGCAGTCCAGGTCTGTGCCGATTGACTTTCGGAGTGCTGATGGGAACCAACCTTAACGGATTGGGCAAAACGATCCTCTGACTATGTAAATCAGCATGGATATTGTATTTTGAAATGTTTATTATTAAATTTATTTATTTACTTATTTATTTGTGTAATGAGAGGAGTTTTGTGTTTCAAATTAATATCATGCTTTATTCGAAATATGTAGGCATTTTCGATATGTAGGCGTTTTCGATAGTCTCGTTTCTTTTCTAAACCATCTGAAAAAATTCTTTTTTTTTTTTAATTCTCTACTTTTTCCTCAACGCCGAAATGTCAGTAAACCAGATATTTCTCGAAATAAGGTTGCCAGAGCAACAAGAGTAAATAAATAGTAAACAGAGCCCAGCATTTTTACTTTCCGAACATGTACCATGTAAGGAAAGTATTGTAATCATGAAAAAATTCGACTTCGAGATTTTGGTGTTTTTACACGTTTTGAGGGCTTCTGAATCCATTTATGCTATTTTTACGAGATGTATGTATGTGTGTGTGTGTGTGTGTGTGTGTGTGTGTGTGTGTGTGTGTGTGTGTGTGTGTGTGTGTGTGTGTGTGTGTGTGTGTGTGTGTGTGTGTGTGAGTGAACACGATAGCTCCTAAACGGGGAATTCGATTGAGCTCAAATTGGATATATATGTCATAAACCACCGTCGCAAGACCGGTATTGATTTTGGTGTGTATAGGACTTATAGTTTTTCTACAGGGCTACGACAAAGATTTCTTTTACATTATGGCCTATGGGGGGGAATTTCTTGAAAGTGCGCTAGCGTTTAAACGGTAGATTCGATTGAGCTCAAATTGGGTATACATGTTATAAACCACCGTTGCAAGACCGGTATTGATTTTGGTGTGTATAGGACTTATAGTTTTTCTACAGGGCTACGACAAAGATTTCTTTTACATTATGGCCTATGGGGAGGAATTTCTTGAAAGTGCGCTAGCGTTTAAACGGTAGATTCGATTGAGCTCAAATTGGGTATACATGTTATAAACCACCGTTGCAAGACCGGTATTGATTTTGGTGTGTATAGGACTTATAGTTCTCCTAAAGGGCTACGACAAAACTTTCTTTTATGTTATGGCATAATGGCATATGTGGAGAAATTCTTGAAAGTGCGCAAGAGTTTAAACGGTGCATTCGATGGAGTTTCAATTTGGTATATATGTTTGAATTATTCATCGATTAAAATTTATTTAAGTGCTTGGTAATGATCTTAATCGTAAGTGTTCGGAAAGTCGAGTGGAGTCACTCCAGATTTTTTTTTTTTTTTTCATGCCTAAATATTATCTACGGCTCCAACGTAATCAGTCAGAACCAGTTAGCGCTGCTGACGTCACTGAAGTATCAACATGTCACTTCCAATGGGGCTGTTTTGAATTTTCAAAGGTATCATGTGACTACCTTTTATTTAGTGCACTGAACGAAGGAGATAAAAGTTTTCCCACATCCTTTGTCTTTTTTGATCGACTTTCCCGCCGCTCTTATGTATGCTTTGAATTATAACAGCTGCTGTCTTCCTGTAGCAATGTGAGTTAATAAAAATAAAATGTTAATAGAATGTTAATAAAATAAAATGTTAATAAAAAGTATTGGACTAAATTCTACATTGAACTCAGCAAATTTCCTGTACTGCAGTATGGACATAAACTTATCTTTTATAAAAATGTGTGTAAAAGACGGTAGTGATCAAGTTGTCACAGTCACGTAGCATAAAAGTAATGCAACTGTTTAGGAAAGTTTGAAAAAATATTTTTCTTTGCCTACCTGCAAAAAATCGAAAATTTAATTCTTTTGGAGAGGTTTAATAATTTAATTTTACTTCAGGTGTCAATCCCAAAAATTTTTTTCCTGATTCAGTATTAATGAAGGTATACTAATGGATTCAAGTACTGTGTACGTAAAAACGGTAAATAACAGGTTGGTTGTTTTGTGCCAAATTCTTGTATATTTTTATGACACAAGTAATAAAGCCTGAGAATTTATAATACTCTAACACCTTTTTTTAAAAAAATGCATTAAATTTTTAACATTTAGCATCATTAATAGTTTTTTATAAAGAGTTTTGATGAAAGAGAAAATAACAAATAAAAAAGACCTGTTTCGTAGGAAGTTCGAAAAAAGGAATCTAAGTTCTCACAGTCACGTAGCATAAAAATCCCCCAAAATATTTTCGAAAAAAAAAATGCTCGGACTACTTAGTGGTTGGCTTGAAGCCAACATTTTATAAATGGAACACCTTTGAAAAGTTTTTGTGATTTGATTTGATTTCTATTTTATATCTAGAGCGTATGAAAAAGATTTATCAACATTATATCCTTAAGAATAGGGGCATAGAATAAGTGTCTAGGAATGTGTTAATTTAACACTACCTTAATTCTAAGATTTGAAATATTAGGATGGAGCCTTTTTTTCTTCGAATAGAATCTTGAAATAAAGTTTATCAAGAAATTTCTATAAATCTTAAATTTATTTCTTAGCTTATAAAATTCCTCTTGCGATAAACAATTGTGTGACTGTTTTACTATTATTAGTACTTTATTTATTCGTTTATTTATTAATTTTTTTTATTTACACTTCCATGATTTCTGCAGCAGACTTGCTAATTCTGCTACAAAATTGTTACACTCATGAAAGTTCTTGGAAATGAAATTTTCTTTAAAGTTTACATTAGAAAATTATTGTTATATTAAACATTTCTGACATATATCGATAGACCCTCAAAAGTTAATCAATTTTTGAAGATTTTTGGGCACTAAAAATTCTCTCGGGTTCGACCATGTTGGATATATATACATTATTTTTTTCATATTGGCACTAATATGTTAAGATTAAAAAAAGGAAATATCCAATCCCAACTTTTGTACTGGACTATAGACTAAGGCACCAAAGCATTTATTTTAATCAATGCCCCTCTGAACCTGAATCTACGGCGGTTTTTTATTTATTCCTGTAAAACAGCTATAGATATTACGCATCATGCTTTTGTAGGTGTTCATTCTTTTATAAGGCCTCCACTGTGTCCCTCTATTCTATCAATTATTCGCCACTTTTGACATTCACTTAAATGATGCTTTGAACCACTACTAATGAATACTGATTTCATCACTGTCATAAACCCCTTTCACTTAAAAAACACTACAGATCGGATGTCTAACCACATTGCTCCATTCCACACCACATTGCCAAGCACCGACTTTGCCTATATCCGGCGATAATGTATGTGCATAATTGCACCTTTGTGTTCAGTAGAAATGAAGGATTTACTTAGTGTAAATTTTTTCAGAATAGTGCACTGGTTGCAGCATTAACTTATCATATTTTTACTCACTATCCCTAAACTTTTATGACCGGTGTAAGTAATTTGTTTCTTTATATCACATTTTAAATGAAATTTAATAAAATTTAATTTGAGAAAATTATTTATTAAATTAATCAAAATTCCTGAGCATATTTTGAATGGTTTGTTCATTTCTTCCTTCTACTGCAGATTCTAAAAACTGAAAAATATTTTTAATAAATAACAGTAAACTAATCTGATTATAACGCATTCGAAAAAATAAGTTGGTAAATGAAAACATACGTTGCGAAACAATTGCACGAACTTTTAAATAGCATCACTGAACATCTAAATTTTAAATGCATCGCCGCATTTTATATGAATATGCATTAGAATGCTTTCAGTGCTTAGTAAAAAATAATTAAATCAATAATCAAATAACTCGTACTAACTGTACAGCCAAACCATGAGAAGAAATATTAAGTAACTAAAATCAGACAGCGACTGAGGAATTTCTAATTGAATTATCGAACAGAATTGTAGGTGATTGAAGGCAGACAAAAGTACATCTATGCTTATTTGATATACGGAAGGCATATTTTTCATTTAAATCAGCGCTAAATTATCCAAAAATAACACTGCGAGTGTATAAAATATGCTTATTACCAAAGTGTAATTCAGTTAAATATTCAAAATAATTTACGAACTTTGTTTTTCCTCTTCTGAGTATAAGAATGTGAGGATGCATTAGCATATTTAATTGAAGAAAGATTTTCTGACAAGAATGAAGAAGAATTGCACTGGGAGATTTTTCTGGATAATTTATCCCTAATTTCCATTGACAGTATTAACAAAACGAATAACAATGTAAAAAAATCAAAAGCACTTGTAATAATTTTACTTTTTTCTGTCTCCGAACGAAGAATTGTTCTACATTTTACTCCAAGTTAAGAAATTCCAGTTGTCTAGTCAATATTTATGCTTTGAAAAGTTTTATGTTTTAGGAAAGTCAGACGGTGTATTTTACATTATCCTTTCAAAGTTAAGCACGAAACAATAAATCTTGCATAATTCATAAATCTTTTCAAGGATTAAACTTGCTCTTAAATATTATAACAGAGTGCTATCGAACAGCCTGGTAGAGACGTGGGCTTTTAGTAACTCTTCAAATTTATTTGGAAAAATCTTTACAGAAAATTAATGCTTAAAACTGTTGATACTCGAAAAGTATGCTTTCTAATATTCTCATTCAGAAACATTCTTTTTTTTTATTATGCCAGATTTTAAAATGTTAATTAATCATTACAAAAACCTGAATGAGTGCAAAAAACGCACCAGAAAATTGTATTTAAATTTTTACGATTTTCTAAATGCTACAAACTTTCTTTATCTGAAGTATTAAATATAGGTAAATTCGAAATTTAGGCACGCCCTAGTATTCGCGGTTACAGCCCGTATGGTTTAAAGGGAATTTTCTTCCACTCATACAAACTGGTAAGTATCACTATAGAGCATTTTGACGCTGCGTTAAAAAATATTTTAATTCAGTCTGCGCATCTATTCACGCAGAATTTTAAAACCAGTGCATTAAACTCAGAAGAGTGGTGTCAATGATATCAATCGAAATTATCAATGTTCGTTTCAAACGTATTATACCGGTAGAAAACTCAAAATAAAACTTTTGCCTAGGAAGTCGTATCCATTGCAATCACTTAACTTAGCTTTCATAGCTTTATAATGATGTTCAAAATACGTTTCCTTTCTTTGAAATTCGTTTAGATGGATTTGTTTATGTCACGCAAACGTGGAAGCTACATTAATTGATACGTTATACAAAATGCTCCGTACCTTTAAATTCTTGTCCTTACATCAGAACTGCCCAATGCAAACTGTTCCATGTTCATCTGTAAAAAGGGAATCTACTTTGTTGCATGTATTACTTTGTTTAAAATTCCACCCGAGAAACTTGCAATTAAGTGCTTCATGCTTTTATTGAAAGTTTTAGGAAAACAGAGTTAAATAATTAAACTCATAAAAATTGTTAGGCGCAATATTTACACTTACGATTCTGGAGAATTAAAATGGAAAACAGATTAAGAGTATTAGTTTTGACAAAGGCTATTGGTGATATTTTGTAAAAAAAAAAAAAATGAAAAAAAAAATGCATATTCTAAATAAGATCAGGAATTTTTGAACATGTATGCAACTAAATTTTATTCCTTATACATTTTTGTTTGTTTATTTATTTATTTATTTATTTTTGTCAATACGCATAGACTATATTTTACTGGCCTTCTAAGTTAAATGGTGTACTCACACCATTAACTGAGTTCACACGTAGTATCACCCGTCGTATTTTGACCATCCTGCTACCGTTTTTCACGCCACTGGCAAGGTGAGTACTAGGGTGAATCGAAAAAATCGAATTTTCGAATTTCAAAATCGGCTAGTGTGCAAACGGTGACCGACCACAAGCCTATTAACAGGTTAAAACCTGAAATCTACGAGTTAAATTTTTTTGCCTGCGCAAACGGCTTAAAATTTCAAAATTTTGTTAGTTTTTGAGAAAAATTTCAAATTTTTTACAAAATAAAGCACTTGCATAATTTTCTTTTTTCCCATTAAATTTGTCGTCTTTAACTACTACATTTGCTATAAAACTATAAAAAATAACTTACGTAGTCCTAATATAGAAAAGGAATTATCTGCAACTAAGCCAAATATGCTTAACTTTAGAAAATTCTGTCAATATGGACGACCGATCATTTATTGCTTTTAAAGGCAAATATCTCGCTTTATTTTTCACTTTCCTCACTAGCTTGGCTTATTATATTAATATTTATTTTGCATAAAATCTAAAAATACGTTTGTTTGGATTTCTATATTTTCGCGCCACTTCGTTAGCACTCTACGCGTTCACACATATACCACCGAAAACCGACTTCTAAAAAATTGGAACTTTCCACAAGGACAGACTACCGGGTTGTATTTTGACGGGAGAAAAGATGACTTTCGTGCAAGAAACGATCGAAGGCTTGACAACGAAACGAATGGTAACTAAAGAGCACATAGCAATTGTGAAAGAACCAGGCTCTAAATACATAGGCATGTATGTCCGACAAATGGCCGTGCGCTTGAAATTTCCAATGCTTTAATAGACTAGATTAGAAGCAACGCTGATTTAGAAAATGACATCGCCGCTATAGTGTGTGACGGAACTGTGGTAAACACGGGACAAAAAGGAGGAGTCATTAGGTTATTGGAGCATCGCTTCGATCGTCCGCTTCAATGGCTCATTTGTATTCACCTTTCAGACACCTCTTTGACTATATTGACGGACAAACAACTGGTCCCACGAATTGAAATAACACAATTGAAATAAACTAACAGCACCATGGTCTCCAAAAAATTCACGATGGTTCTTCATAAGCTGCTTTACGCACTTCAATAAGCGAAAATGCAGTGGAGTTTGTGAAATTTTCAGAAAAAAATTCTTATTAAGAATTTTTCATGAAACATTCATAATTTCATGAAACGTTTCGAATTTTTTTTGAGTGTATGTAGTACAGCTTCTTAAGAGACAGTTTCAAAATTTTGAAAATTTCAGTGTGTGAAGCGTTTTCAGCTTAAAACTAAGAATGCCTGCCCAACAACCGTTTTTCAGAAAGTGGACGCAGAAAAATGCCGCGCGCTCGCGCGCCTGCAGGAAACCACCCTTTCGCGACAGCAGTGGACAGTTTTTCACAGATGTCACCTCGGGCACTTTTTCGCGGTTGTCAAAGGCGAGCGCTGGACGCTGCCGCTTGCAGGAAACCCCGGGCTTTAACAGGCTCACACACAGTCCCATTTAAGCCGGTTAACAGGGAGTCTACTGTATTCATAATTGATATTCATTCAGTGTATTTATTACCACCAAGGCCTATCCAAAGGAGGAGAATCATATTATGGATCGCCCAATATCTAAAGTTTTCTAGAATTCCGTTATTAATATTATTTACATTTGAATCTAGTAGTTTCTAACACGTAATACATTAGTATTGAAGAATTTTTTTAAAAACAGGAAAAGTTTAAGACATCTTTAGATTAAAAGTCGACTTACCTTTAAAATATCTTAAGTTCAATACTTGCATCTATTGTTTCTTTTAAAAATTAATAAATAAATAAAAAAGATTTGTAATTTCTAAGAACCTGGATTCGGAAATCTATTAATTAAAAATGAGATTAAATAAAAAATCAGCTTTAAAATTGAAATTTTTCCGCGTATTCATAACTACGAAGGCGTATCCCAAGGAGGAGATTCATACTATGGATCCGCCCTCAATCTAAAGTTTTCAAGAAATTTGTTTTTAATATTATTTACCGGCAGTTCTCAATACGTAATACGTGTGTATTGAGGACTATTTAAAGAATAAGAAAAGCTTAAGAGACGTACCGAAGGCGACATTTAATCGTCAGCTTCACCTTCAAAATATAAATTTAAAAAAACTCAATACTTAAATCCACAGTTTTTTTAAAAATGAGATATAAATAAAATCTAATGTTCATATTTCTTCCGTGTATTTATTACCATCAAGACGTATCCAAAAGAGGAGATTCCTACTATAGCCCTCCATCTACACTTTTCATAAATTTAGATGAACGACTCAATTGACAATAAACTAAATAAAGTATTACGTAGTAATCAAATACTTTTCAAAATGATGTGTTTGTAGAGACCCCCCCCCCCCACTGTCAGCTATGACAGTTCGGACCCTCCTACTGACCATGAAATTCTTTTGCCACCAGATGTCCCTCCCTTAAAATGTAATTTGGTATACCCCGTGAGGAAATTGGCCATTAGGGAAAATGTGCTCACACTCGTGAGAGGACAAAATGATGAATTTGGGTGAAGTACAGTACAACGTGTGGAGACAATAACTGAATTGATAGCTGCTTATGCACAGTATCATCAGAAGAATCGCCTTAACTGGCTCACACCCAGTCCCATTTAAGCCGGTTAAGAGGGAGTCTACTGCATTCATAATTGATATACATTCAGTGTATTTCAGGGTTGGCATGGTTTAAATCATGGTTTAAACCAATTGTTTTTTTTAAAAGAATAATTTAAAATTCTGAATACTACAGATAGAATATTTTCTGATATCTTTTAAAATTATCCTTATAAGTATCAACAATAAGTTTTTATATCAATCTAATAGACATCTTATTGTTTTATCATTATTAAAAATTATTAATTAAACTTTAATTATAGACTGCACTTTTAATTAGTTTCTAAAATAGAGGTTTTGTGTTTTAACAACTTATTTTTAAACCTTAAAAATATCATTTTGAACAACTTATCGGCATTATTACTGATGAATCTAAGTGCAAGATTCCATGTAAACTGTAGTAAACAGTTAATATTGTATTATATTATATACTAAATATAAAAAATAGTATCTCTACATAAAATATTAAAATTGAATGACTTCAATGTCAACATAAGTACAGCAACAATTGTTTATTAATTTTGTTTTAATTACTTTCAGAAAGAATATTAATTGTTATCTGAACATTTTACAAATACTTTTATTTATAAGTATGTAACAGGTAATTATAAAGGTATTAAAAAAAAAAAGGTTTTTTGGTTTTTTTTCAAATAACCCGGGTTTTTTCCCAACCCTGGTGTATTTATTACCATCAAGGCGTGTCCAAAGGAGGAGATTCATATTATGGATCCGCCCACTATCTAAAGTGTTCTAGAATTCCATTATTAATATTTTTTAGATTTGAATCTAGTAGTTTCTAACACATTAGTATTGAAGAATTTTTAAAAAAAACAGGAAAAGTTTAAGACATCTTTAGATTAAAAGTCGACTTACCTTTAAAATTCAATACTTGCATCTATTGTTCCTTTTAAAAATTAATAAATAAATAAGAGATTTGTAGTTTCTAAGAACCTGGATTCGGACATCTATTAATTAAAAATGAGATTAAATAAAAGCTCAGCTTTAAAATTGAAATTTTTCCGCGTATTCATAACTACGAAGGCGTATCCAAAGGAGGAGATTCATACTATGGATCCGCCCTCCATCTAAAGTTTTCAAGAAATCCGTTTTCAATATTATTTACCAGCAGTTCTCAATACATAATACGTGTGTATTGAGGACGGTTTAAAGAATAAGAAAAGCTTAAGAGACGTTCCGAAGGCGACATTTAATCGTCAGCTTCACCTTCAAAATATAAATTTTTAAAACTCAATACTTAAATCCACAGTGTTTTTTAAAAAGGAGATATAAATAAAATCTAATGTTCATATTTCTTCCGTGTATTTATTACCATCAAGACGTATCCAAAAGAGGAGATTCCTACTATGGCCCTCCATCTACACTTTTCATAAATTTAGATGAACGATTCAATTGACAATAAATTAAATAAAGTATTACGTAGTAATCAAAAACTTTTACATAATATAATTTCAAAATAAACTTTTCAAATTGGCAAAGAACGGCATAACCGTTTGATACTGGATTAAAAAAAAAAGAAAAAAAAAGTTATATCACTAGGTCGTTCCCCTCCTAGGGATAGGCAGAAGGATATCTTGACCAGCGGGAGTGCCAGCCCGAGACACGCTTTCCTAGGAGCTCCGCGACAGAAACCGCTTGACGGTGACGAGTGCGGGAGGCTGCCGAGGCTTTGGGGAGGGGCCGCCGGATGTGTTGTGCCACTCCGCCTCGGATCCCGGACTATGTGGCGAGCTCAGCTTCAGCCACGCTGTGATTATTTACAATCTTTTTGCATCTTCACGCTGTTTCTACCTACAAGCTTCAACTTATGCGTCCATGCCTGACTGTTTTTCATCTACACGCTGGTTAATGTATCACCGGCCTCTTTCAACCAGGACTTTGTCATCGCTGCAGCTGTTTTCGGCTTGCGGGTGGCAGCCGACCTATGGTGTGACATATATAACAATGGGTGTGGCGGACTTCGGACGCTGGCGTAGGATCCCGTTAAAGAATAGTAACCAGAATGCAGGGGACTATTTCGGATGATGCAGACAGTCGCTTTGTGGATGTGGCACCCCTTCCGGAGCGACATAAGGCGCTGTCCTCGACTGTTGCTTGTGATTTCGTCCTGGCTGCATCTTGCTTCTCTCCTAGCTTTCCTACCATTGATTAGGACCTTTTTTCAGTTTTTTTACGGCGACTTTCGTTCTTGGTTTTTCTTCTGCTACATCTTCAAAGAGTCACACTGCTTTTAGCATTTTTTCACGTCGTCCAGCCACTCTCTCATCAATAGTCTCTGGTTCTTAGAATCATCGGACTGTATGGTGTGAGGCTTCAACTTTCCGAGACGTTTCATTGCTTCCTCTGATGGTCGGTTTGCACGTGGCAGGCGACGAACGGTGTGGCGGTTTCCTTAGACTGTCGTGAGTATCCGTTAAAGACGAGCTACTATCAAAAGGTTTGAAGACCGTAACTGGGCCTCTTCAGTTGAAGGTAAGCTGTCACTTTGTGGACGTGGCTCCCTTTCTAGGGCGACGTTGGGCACCTCCTTCAGTTGTTTGTTGTGACTCGTCTCGGTTTGTTTACGTTTCGTGCCGGCCACTCCTAGTCATTGGACTTTGTTTATTTTTCATCTCTGCTTGACGCTTTCTCCACATGGTCATAGCCGAGCAACCCGTTGTGAAGCTCATAATTCATTAATGTTTCATACTATGGCTTCCACTAATGTTCTCAGTTAAAATTGAAAATAAATGTTTAAATAATGTTTACAACGAAGTTACACTAACTTCTCAAGAGCAAAATACACAAATTCCCTGTGTTCTAACTTCTATTTACATTTTTCTAAATTTATTTATTAAACATTACTAGCAAAACTATAACGAATATGGATCGGCCTCCATTTCCATTCTTGTTTCAACATCTACAATGCTGCTTGTTCGACTCCTGCTTTGCCTTTCTCTAGCTATTGTTTTTCCACGGCTCGAAGGCGTGTTGTTTGTCTTTTCGAACTGTGATCGATTTCATTCCCCAGCCAAGTTTTCGGGGATTTTTTCTAATTCATGATTTTTAACTTTACATCTCTTAAAATTTTCATCTCTGGGGATAAGCGCGTGGTCGCAGGTGCCCCATTAAACCATTTCGGTCCGGTTCGATAGGCAGAAGATTAGCTCGATTTATGAAGGGAAATCGGAGTATAAGTGTGACGGTAAAAATGTTATATTATAGGTAGCACCTAGGAAAAGAACCTGCCTCTCAGGTTGAAACGAGGTTTGAAAAGTTGAATGACACACAGCCTTATCTCATCAAAATCCTCCGGACAATTAAGTCACGGTTTCAAGAGCATTACATAAATTCCATGCGGATAGGGGCAGGAAAATAGCTTAATGCTAACGGACTTAGAGGAAAAAATCGCATAAGGAAATTTTGACGCGATGGGAAGGAAAGAGGGATTCTCTCCTTTCCGAATACCGACTTACTTGGCGCACTAATTGATCGTTGATCTTGAGGTTTTTTTTTTTTTTTTTTTTTTTTTTTGCCTCAAAGGAACATTCCTTCTTTTTGCTAAAAGTCTAGACATGAAGTCTTGGAGAATATGAGTTTTCTCTCGTGTTTACCAGATCGATGTTCACCCGATTTTGGATTTTAACTAGGTAGAATAAATACAATTTCAAATGTCATTTATTTCTTCTAGGAAAGAGTGACTTTTCTATAAAGGAGATTCAGTCTTAAAAAATGCAATATTCAAGAGTCTCTTAGGCCCTTTTAAAAAGTGAAAAACAGTATAAACATTTAAATTAAAATAAAATATGACTAAGCTTTTAAACAGCTCAGGGGCGTAGCCAAGGGGGGTTAAGGGGGTTATAACATCCCCCCCCCGAGGAATTTTTTGCCATAAAATGTATCTTCTTCACTCCCTTATCACACACATGTATGCATACATGTGAGTTGCAGTAGTCGTAACCCCCCCCCCCATGAAAAATTTCTGGCTACGCCCCTGGAACAGCTTCATGCCTTCTTTACTGACTTAAAACAACAATGACCGTTGAAATTATTTTTATTTTCTTTTGTTGAAGTTCTTTTCGGGTGAAACACGATCCTTTATCTCTGACGTGAAGGTCCCGGGTTCGGGTCCCATCGCGCGTCCGTCGACCTAACCGTTCGGAGTTTTCCGTGGTTTTCTCCGAAACTTAGCGTAAATACGGGTTAGGACTCCTTAGAAGGGCATCTCACCCTTTCACCTAGAGCCCATGCGGAGCTAATCGGTCGTAATCCCACAAACAATCAAACCTTTATCGCTGACTGAATTTTAGCTTTTGTAGAGGAACTACATTTAAAGGTTATTAGAAGTAATTGTTGAATTTCATTCCTTAGTTCGGTGTTTTCAAGTTTGTTGCTCATAATGAAAATTTTTATGTGGTATAATTACTGCACCTTTTTATGGGCACCTGGGGCAATTGACCCTCTTACTAAATCCTAATTTGCTGTAATTAAATTTTTTTATTAATGCATGTTTCCCTCAACTATTTTTCAGACAAATAATGTATTCATGAAATGTATTCAGTGAAAATATGCAAATAATGTTTGAATAATTTTGACTTTTTGGTAAGAAGCCAAGAGAAATTATAAAGTACATATATAATGTCTTAAAATTAAATATAAATGTAAAGTTATTTATGTAGGATGTGATAAAAATATATTTCTAAATATTCAAAACGAATAACTTACCATCACTTTTTTCTGATTACCTTTCTTTTAAAACTAACTATTAAATTTAAAATCTTTGTTTTACAATAATTTTTTAAGAAAAGATAAATAAATTTAAAATAAATCAACAAAGTCTGTATATTTTCTCTGTATAAATAAATTTTCAAGTTCATTCTCACAGGAACATTCCGTAATGTTAATAATTATACAGATTCACATGCTACAGTAATAATGGTGAGGTAAAAAATACAGCGTGCCAAAAGAGCGAACCCTTGCCAAAATTATCTCTACTCTGAATATAAAGGGTTGCATCACTGTTGGGAAACCAGAAGCGTTCTCCCCATTTTCTCCTTCGGCAAATTCGACTATGTCCGATAGTATTAGCTATTTTCCTGCCTATCCGCTTGTGGTTGAAACGAGGTTTGAAAGTTGAATGACACACAGCCTTATCTCATCAAAATCCTCCGGACAATTAAGTCACGGTTTCGAGAGCATTCAATAAACATTCAAGTGAGGTACCGCTATGCATTTTTAATTAACTGTAGTTAGAAAATTACTCTGGAAAAAAGCTGGTGGTTTCGTCAAAGGACAGTTTGGGTTTGAGTTATGATTTACGTCAAAGTTCGACAAAATATATCGAAGATGTATTTTCGATATCAAAATTCAAGATGCATCGATTCAAACACATAACAATACAAAATACATGAAGAATTTTTAAGATATTTCAATTGCGAATAAACTAAATTTTTGACTGAGATATCAGTTTGTTCTGATCCAACGTAAAATCAAAAACAGTCAAATAGTTGTGTCAAAGAGAGCCTATAGGACTAGAAAAACTACTTTTCATCCCATCTCTCTTTAAACTGAACTTATATGAGTAAAACAAATAACAATACCGTTTAAAAGAAGGAAAACCATTATTAATATTATTTACATTTAAATCTGACAGTTTTTGATACGTAATACAGTTTAAAAAATAGGACAATCTTTAACAAAGACGATTAAACGACGCCTTCAGCTCTAAAATGTAATTTAAAATATTCAACACTTAAATCCATTGTTTATATGACACACACACACACACAATTAAGTCAATTCCTACTTAGATCAACGAAGAAAAGTTTTATTTTAGTTACTTTGTAATAAATTTAATTAATTACATTTAATTAATGAATTAACATTTGTAAGCACTATTTTAATTTGAGTGGATAAATAAAAAGTATTTTATTAACGACTGAAAATTTGAAAAAATCTAAAATTCTTCCAGATTTTATTTGCGCACTCAGCTGGAAGAATTTCTGATTTTTTTTTCCTTTAATCTATTCAATCAATTCTGCCATATAGAGGAAAATGATAACTGTAAGTGCTCATATAGACTCCTGTTCACATAATTTTGTTGCTGAAAATTGCATCCATTGTTGTTTGGCCCCTAGTGGTGAAATGTTTTGGATTAGCAAGTATTGGAAAATCTAAAGTATCCATTTCAGTTATGAAATTGGATTCTTGATCGGAACTTAATTCTATATTAAAATCTCCTACTAAAACAGTCTTACAATCATCCTCCTTCAGCAACATTTAGAATATAACATCTAATTTCATAAGAGATTCGAGGACTATCGTATGTAACTGCAAATCTCAGTAGAGTAGCCAGGATTTTATTTGGGGAGAGGGAGGGGGGCTGGTTATCCAATTGTAAGCTAAAGTTCAATTGTAACGGCCCTGGGAAATCTCACTTTATCTTGAATATATACGCAATGACCATTTGATCACCATTGATCTGGCTCGTGTAGGCACGTTTAAAGCGTTTCATATTCTTTTTATAAAGTTTTCCTTTATAAAATCTTAACTCCAGATGGCTTTCTGTTTTGGAAACCACTGTCTATCCGTTCGACCAAAGTGAATACTGGTATTTGTAAATCATCTGAAGGGATAGTCCATGTTTCCGTTAGCAATATCAAATCACTCCGTTAGCAATATCAAATCATCTATCAAAAAAAAAAAATATTTTATTAGAAGAGACCGATTTAGAAGAGAACATATATGGGGTCTTGGGTACGCATGCTTACGAATGAAGAGGGGCTTTAAAGAAATGTAGTGCATATTATTATTTAAATTAATACAAATTTACATGTCATAAACCACTCCTGTATAAATATTAACTCTGTAATTATCCTATTATATAGTTACGCTGATACGTGACTCACTCGCTAACAAATCCGGTCCGGCCCCTTCCAAACAAAACTTTTATCGTCATTAATCCAAACAGCTTAAAAAGTTACTGTGTAAAAATTTAATGAAATTCACACAGTTGGTGCGATCGGCTTGAAAATTTTCATAATTATGTAAAAAAAAAAAAATATTTAAAAAAGATCTGCGCTATTTTAAAAATCTGAAAATCCACGCGTTCTCTCATTTTTAAGCAATTTTTTGCTATTTTCAGCTTCATTTTATTGCGCATCTAATCGCGTTAAGTTTCCAGTAAAATGAAAATCAAGCGTCAATAACGGAGGACTAAATTACAAGACAGTCGGAACACGTACTCAACTTCCCTCACTATTTTTAGGAGAGTCCAATGTCACTTAGGTTAAATGTTTATCTTACATTTCATTGTTTACATCAATAATACTTACTATAAGGACGTTTTGGCAACCAACTATGTTTCCGGACTATTATTTTCCCCATTCCAATTTTAATGAACTAACGCATTATGTAGAAGCTGCCTGGTGTTATAAAATAAAGACAACTTCTACATAATGCGTTAGTTCATTTAAATTGGAATGATAAAAATAATATTCTTGAAACATAGTTAGAAGCCAAAACGTCCTTATAGTATTTTTCATGAAAACAATGAAATGTAATGTAAATATTTAAGCAAAGTGACACTGGGCCCTCCTAAAAATAGTGAGGAAAGTTGAGTATGTGTCCAGACTTTGCTGTAAACTAGTCCTCAGTTATTGATGTTTCAGTTTGATTTTACTAGAAAAGTTACACGATTAAATGCGCGATCAAATTTATCAGTAAAGCTCTATTCCGTCCTAAAGATTAAAACAAAATTAAAATAACTAGTTGAAAAGAACAGTGAAAGAAGATAAAGATAAAATAAATAGTGAAAGAACTAGTGAATAACAGTGAAAGAAGAAGTAAGATAAAATAAAATTAAATCCCAGTTGGATTCAGTGGTGATGATTCCCTTTCTGTGATCTGTGGGTCTCGGTCCCACCATGGCCCATTGCACAAGGGACTGAAAATTGTTGATGGCTGAAGAGTAAAAGTCGAGGGTTCTGGACTACCGCGCGGCTGTCTCTCTAATGGTCTAGGGTTTCGGGCGGTTTCGTTAGATGTCTCGTGAAGACGTGGAAGAACACCTGAAAAAATCCTCCGACCAAGGCATTCAGACTTGGCAAATACCCTGAGTGCAGGCTTGCAATAAATGCACTACATTACACTCTATGATCTGTGTGGTTTCCCTGCTCACCTAGCATGGGTCTTTGAATAATCTGCCGGTTTAGAGGAGTGTTCAAAGATCCACGCTAAGAAATTACACATGTAGGAGAAGAGGAATCTTCTCAAAAACGTCTTTTCAATAATGAATGATAAGAGCAACCATCCTAAACCTGGTTTCAGACGATAAGAATTATTTAATCAAAATTTTAAATTTAAGAAGATCCATTTTTCTTACAAAATTTCTCGCATATTGCCTCCTGCCGTTGAAACTTTTCAGGATCCTCCACTGTCTTAGTTTTACCCTAACTACAACATCTTTCCAGAAAAACTAACTTCCAACATTGAACTGCAAGATTTTTTGTTGTTGTTTTGTTGTTATGTGGTGTGTGTGTGTCAGTTCATTTATGTAAATATGTATACATGCTAGAAAAACTTTTCAACCTGTAAAGAATTAAAGAAATTGTTGCGTAAAGAAATACACAGAAATAGACCAATTTGTATAAAGCCAAAATTTTCATCTTAGATTTCGAGGCATTTAAATTTATACCGGATCACATCGAAAGCGTCAGTTTGTCATCGATTTATTATTTTATTATTGCTGCTTTTAATTGAACAATACGAATTTTAATTTCTATTTTTATTCTATATTAGCTGATGTACCCGCTCATCACACGGGAATAGAGATTACTTTAACAATTGGTTAAACTAAGCTGCCAAATAGACGAAAAAGTAAATAAATAAAATTTCCAAGTACCTAAATTTAAAAATAAAGATTAATTTTAGTGTAATTGTTTAAAATATGAAGTTCAAATCGAAGCGCTGTTGCAAATCAAAGCCATGATGTATAAACACATGGAGAGATAGGTGGGGATTTTCGTTTGATTATTTTGAGAAATCGCAAAATTATTAAATGTTTAATTTGAATTTCAAGTAATTTATTTTTACATATACATAACATGTTATAACTAGCTGCGTATCAGTTCTTCACGACGAAGAAAGTAATGATTTTTTTTTTCCTTTTACACATGCATTTTAAATTATTCCAGCTATACGGAAACTGAAAAAATGCAGAAAACTTTTACTCGAACCTAGCGTTATGGATATTAAAATATGCTGTCATAGCTAGCTCAATTGTCACACGATGACCCAAAAGCTATATTGGCAGTGTTAACGATCGGGTGACAACCCTTTCTTCTTTCAATACACATAAATTAGAAAATGTTTTAGTTAATTAAGTAATTTAATTTTTCCTATTCATCCTAAAATAAATTTTTAAGGAGTTGTAATAACCTGGTGTGCAGAAAGTGAAAGGATTCATTTTCACATCTCGGCTGATCAAAAGTACATGGCGCAAACGTGAACGATAAATCTGTGGGTCCGCAGCTCCTCTAGCTGTATATAGGCTGGTATACGGACGAGAGTTGCGGATCCGAAAATAACATCCTTTTGGGTGATGCCCTACACTAAAAAAATTTTTTGTGGATTACTAAGAAATCTCTTTGAAACAAAGATGCTATAACTTTTCTTAGTATTGCTGCTAAATAAAGTCATGTAAATCAATTGGCAAACATGGCTTTATTTAGTAGTAATACTAAGAAAAGTTATGGCATCATACTAAAAACATATGGAGTGCCTCCACTCGACTTTCCGAAGACTTACGATTAGATCATTACCAAGCATTTAAATAAATTTTAATCGATGAATAATTCAAACATATATACCAAATTGAAACTCAATCGAATGCACCATTTAAACGCTAGCATACTTTCAAGACTTTCTCCCCATATACTATAATGTCAAAGAAATCTTTGTCGTAGCCCTGTAGAAAAACTTTAAGTCCTATATACACGAAAATCAATACCCGTCTTGCGACGGTGGTTTATAACATGTATGTCCAATTTGAGCTCAATCGAATGATCCGTTTAGGAGCTATCGTGTTCACTCACATACACACACACTCGCACGCACGCACGCACGCACGCGCACACACATCTCGTAAAAACAGCATAAATGAATTCAGAAGACCTCAAAACGTGTCAATACAGCAAAGTCTCGAAGTCGAATTTTTTCATGATTACAATACTTTCCTTACATGGTACATGTTCGGAAAGTAACAAGTAATGGAATCATTGTTTCCTAGAGATTTCTTGGTAATAACTTATTTTTTTTTTTTTTTTTTTTAAGAGTGTAAATTGTAGGGAAAAAAATTCTCGACGATCTCCAAGTCTGGCATAATAGCTATAAATCAATTCCGTACTGCTAAGCTGTCAGTATTCGGCTATTAAAAAAAAAAAAATCAAATTATTAAGCAGAAAGGCTTAATTTAAAATGCAAACTTTTTCTAAGAAGGAAAGCGTTCCAAATGAGTTAAAAGGTTAACTCTAACAAATTATATGTCATAATCTAAATAGGTTTGCAAATTTTTGCGATTTTAAATCGTTTGAAATAGCTTCTCGAAATTATTAAACTTCTACTTCTTTTAAGAATATTAAAACGAATAAATTGTTTTCGCCTAAATAAAGCATTGATATAAGGATTAATATATATTAAGCATTTCAGTGGTCCAATTCCGAAGGATTTTTTTTTTTTTTTTTTTTTTTTTTGGATTACATGTGGGAATGGCGCCAGTTGTACGTCATACATTTAAAATTGACAAAAATTTGTACTCATGTTTTTTTAACCATTACCGTTGACAAATTAACAGCGCTTCGCTTTTGATTACTCCCTCTAACTGCATAAAGATGCGCAAAATGATAGAGAGAAGACGTAGGCGACCTTAAAATTTTGAAAATCCACCCGTTTCCCCCAAAATACTAAAATTCAGAACCTTATTATCGCATGGGAAAATCGGGACTTTGTAAAGTGCCCCCAATTTCAAATGTTCTGAAATAGTCTTCTTTTATATCAAAATTTAAAAAAAAAAAAAAAAAAAATTCATGGATGGGCCCCCAAAATTCATCAATGTCCGGGGCCCCTGTTGGTCATAATCGGGCCCTGCTTAAATTTAGCAATTTAAGTCGCTAAAATTATTAAATATAGATAATTTAAATTGAATTAAATTCATTTAATTCAATTTAAGTCAATGCGCCAGTGGGTCCTAATCTTGCGCGCAAAACTTGGTATAAGCGCTGAGCATTCAAATAATAGAATATATTCACATAAAAACGATCCAAAAGAATTACTTTCAATAAACTTCTGCCGCAAGAATTTATGAAACTTCAAATTTCAGTCAAAATCGAAAATTTTCAGATTTTGGTCTTATAAATCTAAAAGCGCATTCAACTTGCGTCAACTATACATGCATTTTTTTTATAAGTTCTAACACATGTCTTTCAAAGGACACCTCTATTGCCTTAGCAACTTGAAGGTGCAAGCTATTAAGCAAGCCTTAAAAATGACAAAAAAAAAAAAAAAAAAAGAAAAGAAAAGAAAATGTGTGTTTTTGTGACCTTCAGTGACTTTGAGTCGATAACCTGCCACAGATTTCTCATATATTTCATGAAGTTCTATCGTCTCATTATAGATGTGAAATCAATATCATGGCAAGTTGTCCCCCAAAGAGTTTTTGACCACAGCATTTTCTATGTCTGAGAAAAACGCCCACTTTTGTGTGCTGCACTGACTTTTTTACAGGCCCGTAGCCAAAGGGGTGCCAGGTGGGGCTGAGCCCCACCCCCCCTAGAAAATTTCACATAAAAAAAGTTGCATGATGCAGATGCTTTGATAACTTTACCTTATATACAAAAATTTTTCAAAGTTTTATATATACAAAGTTTTTCTTTGTAATACTCTGTCATTTTTGTTTTGTGTTCTCATCTTCCAAATATGATCCAAAGATGACAACTTTAAATCCATTCTGTTTAAGCCAAGGAACTTTTACTTCTTGGAAACTGTTTGGACTTTACAGAATTTATTTAATTATAAACTTATGCTATTATTTAATGAAGAGAAATATAGATAAAAATGTTATCATTCAAAAAAATATAGGATGCTACCCCACTTAAGTTAGGAAGCTTCCCCCCTGAAAAAAAAGGGTGCCCCCCTGAATAGAAAATCTGGCTACGGGTCTGCTTTTTTAGTGGGCCATAAAAGATGAACAACTTCACTTTGAGACAAAATATTCTGGATTTGCTACATTAATAAGATTAATAACAACTGGGAATTTTTTTGTAAAAATCTCAGATGGCATGAATCCTAGGTGTGTTACTCAGATTCGTGCTCTTAATTTTTCTTGGAATTTTTTCGCATATGCAGAACATAAATAAAGGTCTTTAAAAACGTTTATTATCTAACAAAGATTAATATAGATATTTCAATTAACAAATTTACTAAACAAGTCCTTTAAATGAAACATCGAAGAATTTTTAATTTTTATTTTTCTCGTACGCTTGAGATAATTTAAATGAAAGCTTTATTACCCTACACTCAAGTACATTATACTCTCTCTCTCTCTCTCTTCTTTTTAACTGTCATATTTTTTTGCATTACAACTTCAAAAATGATCGAGTGAAAGCCAAATTTCCTATTTCTCTTTCCTAACTAACTGTATAAACTTTTATGAAAAAATGCACAGTTCGAAAAAAATATAAGAAATAATAATAATTATATGGAACACTTTGCACATTTTATGAAGGACAGCGTCTTATATAAGGTTCAGGTAAATGGGATATATCTGACATTGGACACTTTATTGAAAATATGTACACGAGGTCTTATCGCATGAGCAAATCGGGGCTGTGTCCAGGGCCTCATCTTGAAAGGGGCCCATTAGATATATTATTTTTCGTTCATTTCTATTAAAGCATTATAAAGAAATTTTTCAGATAAAGAAGTATAGTAAAAAGATAATCACTAATTTTACTATTTTTAGAGCACAAGCGTCACTCTCACTACCTGCTCATTCTGAGAGGGGACAAAAAACAAAATATCTCTTTTTCCAATCTTCATCAGACAAAAATCCTGCTCTGGGTGAGTGTACATGTAAGCCACCGAGAAAAGAACTTTGGTTTCCTACAACGTTGCGTAGATTCCCGAGTATTTAGGGGGGAAAGAGGTGAGGGAGACCAGTTGGTCAGATTCACCGGACATGTGCTCCTACAATACAAAGTAATTTATCAGGCGGTAGGTAGGCTGTCACGTCGGCAGTTTGTTAATTACCTTGTTCCCCACGCCTTCCATGCGGAAAGGGGGGGGGGGAGCAGGTTTTTCTTGTGCATTTTCGAGAGATACAGATACCATACACTGGAACTTTTTTGAAGTTATCACTAGGCAAACTCCAGGCCGCTCGGAGGGTTAAAATCAGTGTGTTAGACTCAGAAGAGTGGTGTCTTTGACGTTAATCGAAATTACTAATGAACGTTTCAAACGTATTATTCCGGTAGAAAAATCAAAGTTAAACTTTTGCCTAAGAAGTCGAATCCATTACAATCACTTAACAACGCTTTGATAGATTTATAATGATGCTCAAAATACTTTTCCTTTCTTTGGAACACGCTTAGATGGATTTGCTATATCTCACGCAAAAGTAGAAGCTACGTTAATTGATACTTTAGCCAAAATGCTCCTTACCTTTAAAATTTTGTCTTTACTTCAGAACTGCTTAGTGTAAAGCTTACTGTTCCATGTTCATCTGACAAAAGGGAATCTGCTTTGTTGCATACATTACTTTGCCGGAAATTCCATCCAAGGGACTTGCACCCAAGTGCTTTATGCTTTCATTGAATATTTTGACAATAAAGAGTTAAATAATTATATTCATAAAATTTGTTTGGCGCAACATTCATATTTGCGATTCTGGAAAATTAAAATGGAAAACAGATTGAGATCGTTATTTTTGACAGAGGGTATTGCTGATATTAAAAAAAATCCACGTTCTAAATAACATCACGCATTTTTGCACATGTATGTAACTAATTTTTTCCTTATACATTTTTATTTATTTATTTATTTCTAAATACGCATAGACTATATTTTACTGGCCTTCTCAGTTAAACTGTGTACTCACACCATTAACTGAGTTCATACCTACTATTACCCGAGGTATTTTGCCCATCCACCCAACCTTTTTTCACGCTACTGGCAATGTGAGTACATCTACCAAATGTCAGGATAATCAAGCATCTGCCCAGCTCATTTTCTGTTGTTTCAGCCTCGCTACAGAGGATATGTATTCCCATCCTCTTGTGCTCAACTTTCTATGAAATCGATGGTCTTGTAAAAGCTTGTCTGACTTCTCCAAAAGATAGATAAAAACTACACTGAAAATTCTGTACAATGCACACTTACACATTACTGGTTACGTATAATTGGTATATAACTGCATAATTGGTATATAACTACATATTATGAAATTATGATAGCTAACCCATTTCAGTAGCATAAATTAATCTGCTTTACAAAATTTTATATCCGAATTCGTTTCCTCCGTTCTTCACAATTTTGAAAATACTTTCATCAAGGTTGTAATTACTTTTAATATATGTCCAAACACTTGGAAACCTTATTAAAAGACTTGAAAAGAAATGAAATTTAAACAATCGCGCTGCGTTCTTCATGCTCGCAAGAACTACTAATAAATTAAGAGCTATCCTGATCTTTTTATAATATTCTCGACAGAAAATAAAACAATATGAATTATTTAAGGATTATTTATAACAGAGAGATGTTATGGTTATGTGAGGCAAATAGGAAAATCGGTATTAAAAAATATGTTCAATAATAAATGTCAGCAACCAAAAAACTGAAATTAAAATTGACTCGCTTCAGAGAGGAATTTTTTCAGCTAAAAGAAAAAAAAAGCATTTAAAAGAATAATAATTAAAGAAAGAAAACTTTTCTAATACAAAATGCAAACACACCACTCATTTATAAATACGGTATCCACAAGAAAGAAAACTTAATCACATAATACAAAGAAAAATGAGGAAAAGGAATAATTCTTATGGCATTCCATTATTCTGTAGCATGATTATGAACTGGAATTGTAAATTAGTTGAAACAAAAACAATCACTGCCTGCACTTCGCGCAGAAATCAATTTCTATTTTATGAATAAAACAAGACTTATCTTCGAAAATTACTAGTAAATTTATGCCTCTCAATAAATCTTTGTTTACTTAATTACTGAAAATAATTTATGCTATACTAGTGTACTTTTTTATTTTTCTTTTCTGGCCTCTTTTGGGTAGGGGGATCTTCAGGATTAACATAAATAAATGGTGCAGGCAGTCTTTGGAGGTTTTCGATTTATTCATCTGCAATTACGTATGCACGAAAG
The DNA here is from genome assembly GCA_038373885.1 of Cheiracanthium punctorium. Taxonomy (NCBI): domain Eukaryota; kingdom Metazoa; phylum Arthropoda; class Arachnida; order Araneae; family Cheiracanthiidae; genus Cheiracanthium; species Cheiracanthium punctorium. The sequence goes on along the minus strand of JAWZYV010013581.1, from coordinate 209,113 downwards.
AAAAAAGAAACAGAAATGTGTTAATAAGTCTGATTGACTTTTTCATCATGAGTATTCAAACGGTAATCACTAGTTAAAATACAAAGTGATTAAGTAAGAAATACGTGAAGAAAATAATAGTTTACTTTTCGAACAACAGTCTAAGAAAGCCTTTGAAAGTCAAACTCTGAAAAATTATTAGTTTTGAGATCATTTAATAGTGTTATATAAAATGCGTATAACAGTAATAAAAGCTGTACGTACGTTACAAATGTCTCCTGTTTTCTTTCGACTTACTATTGTGTAAGAATTACTGATATCTTTCACAACGCATAAACATTATATTGTACAATACTATATGAAGATAAACGTATTAAATTGTTGTGAAAAAAAAATACCTTGTGTAAATACAATGATATATTCCAGAGGCAAACTAATGTTGCCTGTGCGGTCTTCCAATTCTGAGGATCTCTTTTCAAGATTGTATATTTTTTAAACCAAAATTTACCTTCTTTAAAGAAACATTGATAAATCTGTTATGTATACATAAGACTTTATGATGTATAAATGAACTTTTGTTAGTTTGGCTCTGTGTTTTATGCATTAATACACATGCCTTTTTCTACACATAGGGGGCCACGTGAGAATATCTGCTTTCGACATCACATTGGCTCGGTCAGGTTAGAAATATCAGACAAAATTGCAAGAATTAGGTTTATTCTCAAACCAGATGCATAAAGTTACAATTACAGATAAGGTAGAGCGAAGAAAACGAAGGCTGGCGAGTATTTTAGCAGGCCAGTGAAACTTGTGTTCAAAGCCACTGTAACAAAGCCTAATTTAGGCAGAGAAATGGTGGCACCTGGTCCAAGCTTCTGATATAAAGAGTCCGTCAAATCACGTGTAATGATACAATTATCTTTTGTAGAAATATATGAGCTTTCATGTTTACACTCAACAATTTTCTAAAAAAGGTCTAGTCGAATATTGATTGAGAATTGATGGATTTATTGATTGAGGAACGGGGAACTGAAAAGAAAGTAAAGAAAAACCAGCGACGAACAAGTCGTTGCCAAAACCAGAGGAACTAAAAAGGGAAAACCCAGGAAAAGGGGAGAGAAAGAGGAGGGGAAAGAAAGGTAAAGTATAGAAAAATACAAAGAATAAAGGAAAAATAATCAAAAAATAAAAATAAAAAGTGTAAAAATGGCACAAAAAGGAGCATGGCAAAGAACAGAAAACAGTATAACAAAGGACAGTCACCATAACAACAACAACAAAAATGAAATAAAATAAAAATAAAAAACATACATATATGTACATAGAAACACATGACAACAAGAATTTTTTTAAACACATACATATAAATAAACAAGACAACACAATATTATTTTAAATTAAGAAGAAGAAGGAAAGAGCATGGTAAAGAACAGAAAACAGTATAACAAAGGACAGTCACCATAACAACAACAACAAAAATGAAATAAAATAAAAATAAAAAGGATACATATATGTACATAGAAACACATGACAACAAGAATTTCTTTTTAAATACATACATATAAATAAACAAGACAACACAATATCATTTTAAATTAAGAAGAAGAAGGAAAGAAGAAAAAGGTAAACACACATAACAATAAATAAATAAAATTACTAAGTTAAAAAAATAATAAATAAATAAAAATAAAAGAAGAAAAGAAGAAGTAAAAAAATAAAATAAAGTGGGGAAAAGAACTTTGTCATAAATGCTTCTAAGCAGAATGAATAAAAGGAATAGAAGAACCATCGTTCACAAGACACCTCAATCTGCCTGGAACCTTTCAAACTATCTGTGGACGAAAAGGAAAAGCCAAGAAATAGAACAGCAAAAACATAAGTGTTATAAGTTTATTGAAACATAAAGTACACGAAATGCATAAAGTCATAAGTTGAGATAGATTACATGAAAAAAAAGTACATTTAACCATAGGAATGATCATTAAAAAAGCTGCAAACCCGACGCAAGTTTTGAAAAGAATTTAATTGGCTTTCATTTAGAAGAAGAGAGAAATCTATGCGAAAGAAACATTACATAAAACAGAAAGTAACTGAAATTAGCAATTTGCAAAAACAAAACTTACAAGTAGAAACCTAATAATGCAATTACAACAACGAAAGAAAGATTCCTAATGGAGCTCAAAAATTCTATAACACGATTATGAGCTGGAATTGTAAATAAGAAGAAACAGAAGAAAACAATGTTTGACATCGCACGCTCAAACAATTTCTGTATTTTTTAACCCAGCAATAAACATGATGTTATGATATATTCCCTTGAAAAATGAATTACTAGAAAAGGTTGTAAATAAAATTTTGCTTGCTTAATTATTGATAATAATTTATGCCCAGTTTTACGTCTGTTTACTGTATGTTTATTCCAAATTAATATGAATAAGTGGAAGATTCTGTTTTCAGAAGGCTCAGTTTTTTTCAGTGGCAATTATCAGGTGGCTGAAGCTTTATTGAATATTTGACATCAATATTTAAGTGGATAGTATTAGTTTCGATAAATTGCTTTTAAAATGAAAAGACGTCTAGTTTAGATTAATGGAAAATCTGGAATGACTCCATGCGACTTTCCGAACACTTACGATTAAGATCATTATCAAGCATTTAAATAAATTTTAATCGATGAATAATTCAAACATATATACCAAATTGAAGCTCAATCGAATTCTCTGTTTAAACGCTAGCGCACTTTCAAGTATTTCTCCCATTAAAGTCCATTGTCACTCCCATTAATTTCTAAACGGCTAGAGTCATAGTCATAAAAGTGGGGTCTAGGTTAGTAAAGGGGCCATGCGCTACGCAAAATTACCTTTTACAGTGCCACCTGGTGGCTAAATTTGGAGTTAGCGTTTTTGTCTCGGGTAAACAGTAAGAGGTACGGGAAAAAGTTAAAGTTGTTTATCACCATCGATAGATTAAGAAAATACATCTTCAGCATTTAACCTTAAAAATCAAAGGTATAAAAAGCAAGGCGTAAAAACGTATTATTGCTTTTTTTGCCAGCGTGCGGCCAGTGACGCATATAGTGTACAATTTTCAGCGGGAATTTTAGACCAGCGTCCACGTGTGTATTCTTTCTGACAGAAAACAATTTTAGCATGATGAATAAATGTCAGGTAAGTGTAGTTTTACAGAATTTGACCAAACAAATGTGCGTTTTATGCGCATATATGTTATATGTTAGCATTATCAGGCGAATCAATGGGGGCATCATGTTCAAATTGAGGTGTTTTTTCTTACTAAATTGATGATGATGAGCAACTTTGTAATGGATTTTTTTCTCGTATCTTGCAGCGTTTTTGAGATTAGAACACTAACTCCAAATTAAGTCACTAGGTGGCGCTGTAAGAGGTTTTCTTGCGTAATGCATGGAAGCTTTACTATATCTAGACCCTACTTTTTAACTATAGCCTTTGTCGCTCGGAAAATATTGGTATGACGACGGACTTTTGTGGGTACACTGCATATAAGCCTGTGAAGCTATAGTCCTTCACTCCCACGCTTACAAAAAATCTCCAGTTCCTCTAAAAATTTACTGACTTATATGTACTTTATTTGCATAAGTACTTGACTGGAAATCCTAGCTCGTAAACACTTTCGAAATCATTCTGCCTGTGCAATAGTTTATATGCAAAGTATATAGCTGCGATAAAGACAAATTTACAATAGACGATAAAGACAAATTACTCCCCCGGTTCTCAAAGTAGAGACACTAAATTCATAAAAACATATGGCAAAATGTGGTACCTTTAGTATTTCTGGAAAGATCATGCCGATACCTTGACTGGCACAGCGAAACCACCGTCGTCTCCCTTCTTCCACAGACATATCTCAGAAGCACATATCTAGATGATATGGCAGATGCTATACAGTGTTAAACTTCCCCTATAAACAGAGTTCTACAGATGAAATAGGCGAACGGATTGTAACCAAATATGGTATACAGTGTGAACCTGAAAAAGTGGCCAAAACTTTATGGGGTGTTAGAACTCAGCTACATGCACAAATTTCTCACCGCTTGTGTTCACCGCCGACCAACCTTTTGCACCATTTACAACACCACCCAGCGGCTCGCCGTTTGCGTTCCGCCTGTATGTTCTATGACGAAATTTGCTCGTGTAGATGTGTTCTATCACCCCATAAAGTTTTGGCCCCTTTTTCAGTATCACCCTGTACACACTGTGCAAGAGATGTGCTCAAGTAACTCCGGAAAAAGAAAATAGTTTAAAAATTATCCACTTAAGTGGCTCTTTGCATGAAGAAACAGTAAATTTAACAATGCATATGACTAATTCGAAATGTAGGAACAATTTAAACTTTTCTTAAATAGTTTTTGATCATTTATTAACTAATTTGTTCAATTAAAAACGATTAAAAAGTACAGTACTAAACCATTAGTAAAACTCATAAAAGTCTTAACCGTTATAAAAGATATATTTCGGCAAATGCCATGGCCATCATCAATCGAAACTATCTTCCTTCTTTCCACTTCTCTCGATATTGAGGAGACTATTACCTAAAGATTAATTACCTCAAATTTAATAATCTTAGCACTGCCCTCATTCGTTTAGTATATAAGTCCTAAATAAAAATTGATTTAAATCTATGAAAAACTCGAGGATTATAACAATAGAACCTACGCTCTTTTTCATGAATCATTGGAGATATTAACGACAGATGGCGCCATCAACGACACGACGCAAGCATCCTTCGATGACGTGTGGAGCGCTCTCTTCAACATTGAGAAAAGTGGAAGGAAGGAAGACAGTTTCGACTGATGATGATCATGGCATTTACCGAAATATATATCTCTTGTACAGTTTTCAATAGTAATGACTTTTTCTGTGCTTTAAGTAATTCGTTTTATTTTTTGAGCTAATTCATCATATAGAACGATATTCAAGTCCTAAACAAAACCTGTACTCTTCAGTGGATACCCGTACATGTTAATATTGCAGGCAATGAAAATGCAGATAAATTAGCAAAAGAAGCCAGAAATTTAAACCTCGTGAATAATAACATTACTTTCCATGATGCCAATGCAATAGCTAAGTTTAAATTAATAGAAATATCATTTCCAACGAAACACCAGCTCTTTAATATTAATGCTGATAGATTAACCGCAAAAACCACTGTCAGGCATAGTACCAATCATCATAGAGGCATGAAGATTGATGGGGAAGGCAGGAGGGTCACAGAAATTGTGATAACTGTCCAGATACGTAGCTGACTCCCAGCCATGTTTTTGACTGCCTCCTGCCCTAAGAAAAATTGGAGTTCTGCAATCATTGGTGAAGCTTTATGCTGGGAATGTTCTTGAAATTGCGCAGGCCGTGATCAAGGTACACGGATTTATTTAATGCGACCATAATAGACACGACAAAAAAAAATCATATAGAATACCCCCTAGGGAACATATTTTGAACTGAAAGTTTTGAAAATATTCCTTTAGGGCATCTTGTGTACTATCTATATGCCAAATTTGGCACACTCGTATCAGTTGCAGAATGCTGTTTAAAGGGGAATAAGTTTAACTACACCCACCTTGTATATCTAAACCACAAAGACTGGTTATTCGCTGCATCAATTAGCCATTCGACAACTTACCAACTAACGTTACAAAGTCGTTGGTTGTCTACTGGCTTGTCAATTTGTCAGATTGCGCTTAACCTGAAATTAGCCAACCACAGATGAAGAAGGAAGGCCCTTCTACGACCCTCTAGTACAGATCGAGGTAGCAAGTCGCAAGTTGATTTTACACCGAAAAGCACAAAGTGCGACATCTGTCATATGATGCATTTTATTTAGAAGAAAAATAAGAAAATGCAGGCAAACAGTTTTCTCTGAAAAGCAAAGCGTGTGACATCTGCGATGTGATCTGTTTTATTTAGAAGAAAAATAATGAAAATGGAAGAAAATAGTTTCTTGTGATAAATTTTCTTATATCTTTTTCACCTAATAATATTAGTAAAAGTGCTTATTGTAGACAAAGTTACTAATAATCAACAATAAATAAATTTATTACTCTAAAAGCTCGTTCCTAGAAAAATTACAAAAAGCGATGAATTCCAGTCCTGCAAACAGAAGAAATGATCCCTAACTAGTTCAATAATCATTTACAAGCAAAAACTTAAACCACTTAACAAATAAAATTTAATCACGTAATTACCAAAACTAAAGGAAAATTTATAATGGCCCTCAATAACTCTCTCACGTAATTTTCAACAGAAAAATAGTATCTCAGTAACAATTTCAATTTTTTCAACAATAAATAATAGACTTTATTAACGAATTTTGGAGCAGCAGTGAAATATACATAGAATAAACATTTCCGAGCACATACTGAAAATAACGTATGTTTTCTCTTTCTAACAGTGTATCATTTCCTTCTGGCTTTGGATAAAAGATTCATGGATATTAGAAAGAATAATTTGGAGGAAGATTTTATCCAACTGAAGTTGAAAAAGAAATGAAAGACAATTTGTAGTGTTGTAGATGTTACTAATATAACGAATTATGTAATGTTTTAGTTTTTATTAATATAAGTGTGTCAGTGCATAAATGCATACAATATGTAATTTTTTATATGCTAATGTGAATATGGGATAAATTGGTGACAAATGTAGAGAGAAAAGTTGTTTTTCTTTTGCGAGAAATTTAAGTATTTTCAAACACAACAAATAAAAATTGAAAAATGATTTTCAAAATTTATATCCAGGTATGACAATTAATAACTAAATAACGCATACCATTTTTTATTTACTTCAAGTGCATTATTATTTCATCATTTATGCATATACATATAGTAAAAACATAATTTCATTTTTATGTATTTGTATTTACTTTTTAACAGATTATTTTTATACTTTTAACTGCTGCTCCTATTATATATTTAAAAAAGATATTTTTATGTTAAAAATGATAGCAATTCTCATAGAACTCGTTTCATAATATTAAAAAATAAATTTATAAAAGAAAAAAATGGAGATTTGAAAAATAATCTTTTATTCTTTTATCGAATAAAATGTAAATACAAATTATTTTGCCCGAAATGGTAAATAAGTAATGAAAAAAAAAATCTTTCCAATAAGAAGATACAGATAATCGGTATTTATAACACTGTAAAATATATGTGATCACACATGAAAGTTAGTGAAAATAATAATTCAAGAATATCACAAGTTGTTACAATACTTCAGACTATAAGTGAATACGACAAACTGTATTTCAAAGTCTTATAACGAGAAAAGTTTCTCATAAACCAACAAACTATCTTCAAAAGCCAATAAATTCAGGTAAAAGTCAATTAATCCATGAAATACAACCATCGTTCACTAGACGATGCTTTTACAATAAAATATGGTCTGATCATTTTCCCTGGGTATAATACGTTTTATGTGCCTGCTACACCACCACATATCGAAATATGATTGAGAGTCACTGCTAGGGCACCGGACCGGAAATGAAGTCCTACAAAGAATGCGTACCTTTCCTTTATATTTCCTTCTGCTGATAATTTATAGCCTCGACGATTTATATACCTGGAGCTAACCCAGCAGGTAATGTAAAGTGAACGGCAGTGGAATCCATTAGTACGTGTAACAGAACGTTCTTTGTGTGATGTATGGAAGGTTTAGTTGTAGTTTTTCTTCCGATTCATCTGAGAAAATGACGATATTTGAAACTTTTTTTTTGTGTGTGGAAGTGTCAGGATTGAAAAGTTAGAGAGTATGCTATTAAAAGATTAAAACCCTTTTATTTATTCCAATGGGCGGGCATTTGCTCATCGAGCATTTTTGCCATAACTAAAGCCCGAATTACAGGCCAGTTTATTATGGGGGCACCCATTGGGGGACCAGCTTTACCCCCTATGAAGGGAAGGACAAGTAAACATCCAAATCCAATCCAGGAATCGAACACGGACCGAAGGTGTGACAGAATGGTTCTTTAGCACCACGCCACCTGGGAGGCTAAAATCCTTTTATATTACTTAGAGTTATGAATATTGTTACGAATCTTCGGGGCAACCCGCTGTTTTGGTGTTTAAAATAGTTTAAAATTCGTATTTTACGCATCAAATAGTTAAATTTTACATTTTGTTGCATGATAATACTAGAGCGCGAGATGTGGAGTTTTGGGTTTCCCCATTGATTAATATAGCGTTTTCTAGAAATCTCGAGAAATATTGTTCCTAGGCCTTCGCTAACCTCTCTTTTGGGGATTTATTTTTGGTGCCAAATTTAGTGATATTTCTCCAAAAAGTCGCCAATTTAGGCGACATTTTTACAATAGGGCTTGTAAAGGTGTTTTTCTTGCATTAACATCGCATATTTGCCTTGTATCCATTAATAGTTATATGACGTAATCAAAATGCGTTTGTTTGGGCACCCTTTAGAGAGGTCCCTAGTTTTCTGGAATGCACATCCGAAAATAAAAATAGGTGCTGGCGCCCCCGATCCAGTCAGTCCTGCTTCTGCTTGCTGAGAGAGCAGATGTTCGAGAGAGAGCATAAGCTCTGTATTAGCGCTTATAGAAGCGGTATTTTTCGCTTATTAAGAAGCTTGTTTCTTAATGCTGCGTGTAAGTTTTGCATTGAGGGACTGTTAACGATTTCCCACGTAAGTTTCCACTGAATTTTTGGCTGTGGAGGTATTTTGTTTTGCGTGAGAAATACAGTATTTCTGAAATCTTCTGTGCTGAAAGGACTGTTATAATCAAGTTACTGCCCCTTAGTGCCTGTGAATTTTGTGCAGTTGATTGTTCGACGAAGTTCTAGAAGCAATAAAGTTTGTTTTCCATACTGACAAGTGCACTCTTCACTAGAACTTTCTACACCTACCGGACTTTAGAACGACGAACCCAGAAACTAGCAGAGTATTCTGCAACAATATAATGTGGTTGTATTTTCCTTAGAAGTCAATAGATTTAATAATAACTTTTATAAAAAAAAACTTGTGTTAAAAAAGCAAAAAATTAATTAAAAACTTTGCAAAAGAACATGCATTCAATAGAATTAACAAGAACATTCATCAAAAACTGCTGTTAAAAAAGTAGAAATTAATTAAAACTTTGTAAAATAACTAACATTCAATACAGTTCAACGAGAGTTCAACGGCCATTCAATAAAGTTCAACAAGAACATTATTCAAAATACTAAAAAAGTAAAAATTAGTTAAAAATTTGTAAAATAGCCAGAATTAAGAAGATACTTAATAATGCGATCATTTTGGATGGAGCAGAAGGTCAATCCTTCTTCAGTTGCGAAAGAGATCCCCCATCCACAAAAGATAGAACTGAAATGTCTAGACTTCTCAGAACCAATCGTCATTGATAAATATTTTTTTACTGCTCTATTTTACACAGTTTCTTTATTAATTCATTTCAGTTACTCGCTGAAGAAGTGTTATTCACAATAAAACTTTTGATTGCTAAAATTTTATCCAGTCAATCTTAGTTTCAGTTCAAAAATACTAAAAAACAGCTTTTAAAAAAATCATAAGTTTGTGTGACCAGCCAGTGTATGTAACGAGGCGAAAATAACTGTTGAAAAACACGAGCGCTTTTATAAATTAGGAACTGAGTGCTTCCAAAGTATTTTGCAATTTAATATCCTTATACGACAGAAAAATATAAATGAAAACCATTACCGTTCAAAGACTTTAAATAATTTTAAATAATCCTACTCCTACACCTTTATGAGTAACGAAGCTGACTTAGTGACCTGCAAAAAAGTAAACAAACAAACAAACAAACAAACAAACAAATCTGAACAAAATTTGATTTTCTGAGTTTCGTCATCATTGCTTTGTATTCTTAATATTTATGCATGGTATGAAAAATTTAGTAATGAATCTTTATTTAAAACTTCGCTTTGATGAAGATGAAACATCGATTGCAATGCTTGAGACATATTTTCTGAAAATCATTAAGTACTTTTACTAACATAGTATATTTATAGTACGCCCTACTTATTTTTGGTGGTCAAACATAATCCCAGGTCCCAGGTTTTTACAGATTAGATTCAATATATTAGAGCGCTGCGTTATTTAAACAGTAAAGTTTTTTATTGTTAAATGGTGATCTTGCATAAAACGGATCTGAGAAATCGTTCTTCTCTTTAAAGAGATATTTTTAAGTAAAATAAAAGAGCTGTAAATTTCTGAATACTACACCTTATGCTTGTATTACAATTTTAAAAGAAATTTAAGAATATATAAATGTAATCTAATATAACTTGAATTAAATAATTCTGACACTTTTTTAAAGAAAAATATTAATTTTGTAGTGAGACATATGGTTTCCTTTCAGTTAAGATTAAAATAAGCATGTAAAACTTTAATGATTCAACAAGGAATAGCTCTTTTTGATAAAAGGAAAATATAATTTAGATTTTTTTAAGTTAACTGTCGTGTAGTACTAATAATATCACGATAAATAAAACACTCAATGCCGTCGAACAAAAATGATTGCTTATAGGTATAAAAGCTTATGCATTAGTTGTAGAAATTTTAAAATTTGCGTTTTTCTTCATGAAATAAATGATTCAATTAAGTACTTTTTGTTTTCCACTTGAATTGCTTTTCCTCTTCTAATGATCATTATTGGAGACTACCTGGATGTTTAAAATTTTTATACTAAATACAGAATGATGAACATACTAATTAGTTAAAATAATATTCGTTTCTTAAATAACCTTTATTGAACATTTTAGTATAAGCATATTTGATCATGCAATTTTTATAAACGCATGATCAAATAAATAATTTCAAAGGAAAGTTAGAGGGAGGTTAGTTTCTCTCTATGCCTTCTCTTTATATGTGCTGCTTTGATGTTGTTTAATTACTTAGCTTTGTTAAAATATTCTGGAATTGTTTGTTATCCCATTATAAAAAATAATTAGAAATATTTTTTGAAAAGTTCTGCATTAAATATTCTAATAAAACACATTTTGATAAAATGGTTTAGATCATATATAATAACGCAGGTTTAATTCAATATAAATGACTTCTTAATAGTAAAGTTCAATTACCATTTTCGTAAAATAAAGTAAACTAGTACTAAGAGTAACTTTTTACATAGAAATGTGAAACTTCACTTTTTGTCGGATAAAAATAGAGGACATGTCACTTTCATTTTCATCAATAAATAAACTTGCTTGAAAGTTTGAAGAAAAAACGATAACGAGCAATAACTTTATAAAATTCATTGCCACAGCGAAAGTGACTCAAGTAATAAATTTGTACTTCACATCTAATACTTACTTACGACATTTTTAAAATCAGTTTTAAAAGAACTTAGTCGGCAACATTTAAACAACCTCTCAGAAAAAAGGTTTAATTTCATTAATCGGAACTTCTGGCACTTTTTCGGATTACTTTCCACTTCACTTCTCACGAGATGACATCCAGTACTGTGTCACAGCTGCTAATCTTTTGTCGGACAGTTTCAGTATAAATATGTGTAGCCGTGGGTACAGTATACATGTGTGTAGCCGTCACAATTAAAAACTTAATGGTCTTAGAAAGTTCATGTATCAGTTTTGTCTTAAAAAATTGTATTATCTGTGTACAGGAATATATAAATATCCGTACACATTTGATTATTCAGCACACATTACGGTAACAAAATAGCGGAACTTTTTTGAATTACTGTCATGTCAATATGATGAAATAATTTGACATTGGTTTTCTTTTTTTTTTTTAAGTCGTTAATACTTGTTTAAGTTCAAATTCACTTTAAAAAAGGAATTTGAAATTCCATCATAATATATGAAGATGTTTTAACCCATTTATGCCTAGTGTCCCTTTTTTGGGACGGCATTTTCGCTATTAGTCGAAAACGTTATTTATTTTTCCTAGCCTTTATTCATGAGTATTGAGCCTCAACTCTACAAAATATTTTAACATGACCAAGTGATATTTCGATTTTTATGCATAATGATTTTAAAAGAAATCATCCCTTGTTCAAGAAGTTGACATCAGAAATTTATCTATTATTTCTGTCATCAGTAAAAATCGAAGAAAGTCGCAGAAATATGCAGGCACAAATGGGTTAATTGGATTTCAAACTTCTTGAACTTTGACTTGTATTTCCTTGGAGGATCTGTGGTGTCTAAGGAATGCAAAAAATAATCATATAAGTTGCTTTGTTAGGATTATCCATATAAAGATGCAAATTATCTCTCTATTCTAAATAAAAGGAACAGCCGCCGCCGCCGCTGACAAAAGCTTGTTCTGCTATCTCCTCCGAAACCACGGGAATTTGAGTTTCCATGAAGGTGTCCACGGATTCGGAAAAATTCGGTGAAGCCGATAAGCTGACTTAAATTTCAAAATTCCAGTTGTTTTAGAATATATTAATAAAAAACTGAAAAAATAAGTCGAATGGTTTCCAGGCCTGCCAATTTTCGCCAGCATAAAATCATTAATGCGTTTCCAACAAAGCAATTCGTGCGTGAAATTAACAAACACGAAGTAGAATTACACCATTTTTTACGCCAAATTTATAAGTGACTGTTTACGCCAAGTTTCAGTGAAATAAATAAGTCAAAACGTGTTACACAAAGTTCCCAATTATCAAATATTAAGTTCTCGTAGATAACAGGAGTTTAAAATTGACGCCAATTCGTTTTCTAATACTTTTTCTAATAATAATTGTAACTGATTTAAAATGTGCCATTTTGGCATCAGGTACGATCTTAAAAGACACTACCTCAATCAGGGTGAATCTAAATACTACATGTGTTCTAAAGTGTTAGCACCCAGTATTTTGAAAATAAAAATAATTCAAATTCATATTATAGCAATGCCGATTAGGCACAGCTTGGGTATTTTCCAACCGTAGAAATATTTTGTGGCGTTAACTATGCCATTATAGCAAGTGCAGTGATATTTCCCCGCTCGGCTAGATGTTATATTTCGGGGTGCTAAATAAGCCAATCTGCAAAGGATTATGTATATGAATGCATGGATAACTGTTTCCACGGAACCTTACGTGAACAATGATTATCGGTTATGAGCAATCGCCAAATAAGGAAAATTCGCATTAGTAGGAAGATATAATAGCTGTTCCGTAGTTTTTATCAAAGAAAACATATAAAGCACTGCTTTCTTTGAGATAATTATTAACTGTACGTATACGTAAGTCGCAAAATTATGAAAAATCGCCATGGATGGCAAATACGCAAGGTGTTCCAAAGGTTTTACACAATTAAAAATAGTGCGAAGTCAGGGGCGTAGCCAAGGGGGAGGAGAGGGGGGCCACAACCCCCCCCATGAGGAAATTTTTCCGATACAAAATGTATAGTCTTCACTCCCTTATCACACACACGTATACATATATGTGAGTTGCGGTAGTCGTAACATCTCCCCCCAGGAAAAATTTCTGGCTACGCAACTATGCGAAGTTGTTACAAGGGAAAATGCAAGAACCAAGGAATGTGTAGCTCGCTAACATTCTATCAGATCCAATCTTTGGGTTTTGTCAATTATGCCTTTTTTACGAATGAGCCATATAGGGGCCGAATGCCTTATACGAAAAGAGAGCGTAGCGAGTCTAGGGGTTTTGGTCCTTAGTAATAATAATAAAAAGTCCAGTATCGTCAGCGAAACAACAGACACTATGCAGCAAAAAGCTTTAAAAATTTATGTCGAAAACTTATTAAACTTCCATCTGAAGTGACAGTGAATAGGCGACCTTACTGTAAAAAACGTGCATACATAGTATGTCCCACCTAAATAAAGCCACTTTGACTTTTTGCTGCAACTTTATGTGAAACAGACGAGTAAGAACCAAATAAATATATTAAGATAAAATGCACAGAAATATGTATTTACATGGCGAAAACTCACTCCCTGCGTCACCTGGGCAAGAATAAGAATAAGTGCATAAAAAAAGAGAAAGAAAAGTGTCCCGCCGAAATAAAGTCAGTACTGTTAATAGGCAATATATTCGGCATGTTTACATATGACTTTGAATAGTCGATATAACATATCATTTACCAATCCTTGGAGGATGGTAATATCAGTATTACCCCAGTGTTCAAAGATGGCGGCCTTCAATTTTGCCATAGGCTCAAACTGTCTGACATTTGCGTATCCGTCCCTACTAAAGCCTTGGTTTCCTGCAGGCGGCCGGCGTCCAGCGACCAGAGTGATTAATGACCTTAGCCGTGCCTCTCGCTTCCGAAGAACGCGTTTGTGAAAAGTGGTTTGATACTCGCGAAAGCGGCGGGAGGGGACTTCCAAATCTGATGGACGCTCGGCGATCGCCGCTAGGGATGGACGCGAGACGCGAGAATTCTCGCATTGTCTCGCGTTCTCGCATTGTCTCGCGAGACGAGACGCGAGACGAGACAGGCATTTTTTTGCGAGACGAGACAGAAAATATTTTGCGGGACGAGACGCGAGACGAGACAGAGTCTTGTCTCGCGCGAGATTTCTCGCGAGAATTCTCACATTTTTCTCCGTTTCGCATAAATACGATCTGAAAAGCGACAATTTGCCTGAAGCCTCTACCGTTTAACTTGCGTCTCCTTCGTTTTCGGTCCTGGTATACTATCAGCACTCTACAATACGCACAAACACGTAACATTTAAAATTAGAACAGACGAAAGATATACAAAACACACAAAGGAGAGGATAAAGAAAGAGGCGGAAAAAAAAGAAAACAGAGAAGAGTTGAAAGAAAAATAATAAGTAAATAGGAAAGGCGGTACGGTATGTTCAAATCTGACCACTTTTAGACGGGGCCCGGGGCATTAAGTTTGGGGCCCCCCTTACTATCCCCTTTTTTACGCATTAAGCCCCTTTACTGAGACCCCCTTTTTTAAGCATTTTAACCCAGTTTTGACCGCTGTTGTAGTCGAAAATTGCATTTCAGTTAACTGTAGTTTTTGTACTTTAATCAAATCGTATTTATCACCCCAAAAAAATATCTCTAACTTGATCTAGTGATAGACAATTAGGTAATACCTAAATTATAGAGGAAATTCAGTTTTTTCCCCACAATTACTATTTCAGTACATATGAATTTATAATTTAGATAATCGGGATATATATGGGCCCCCCCTTTTTCTTCAGGGGCACCGGACTACCGCTCCCCCTTGCCCCTGTGATAATCGGGTTTCGGGTATATCAGAGAGAGATTAGAAGTAGAGCAACTTGCATTCGCATTGATGCTTAGTCTGAGTAGGCTGAAATATGGTTGAATATCCTTGGTTGAAATATCCTTGTACCTATATTATCCTCAAACTTTCCCGCACGTTGCGGCGTGCGTAGGGGGGGGGGGGCGCCGACCCTGGTTACAACTTTCTAGGGGCGGTTAAATCCCTATTGTTGGCCTATTTTAAAGAGATTAAAATGACATTTTTTATTCTTATATATTAATATCGGACGGAAAGAAATGCAAGCAATTTTTTTAAAAACTATTTCTCTTTTCGTTTATATTATCATGTTTTCCCTTCCTTCGGCTTGCAAAACTTTTATAAAATTTTTTCCTCCCCATCATTTTATCTTGCAGTTGGGTTCCTATTCTAAAATTATCTTCGCTTGTTAGATGTCTTTTCATTTTTAAAAAAAATCCACACTGGATATACATTAGGGGGATTATGGTTTAATTTTTCTGTAAACAGGGCGCCAGTGGCGCACCCAGGATTTTAGTTTAGGGGGGGCTGGGCTACATACAAATACTGTTGAACTCGGTCATAGTGACCTCGGTTAGTTACAACTCTCTTATAACGTCAAAATATTCGGTACCACTTGACTGTCCCATAGAACACAAGCAATGTAACTCATTATAGAGTGATAAATAATTATCTGATCTTTTGAGCGACGTTATAACCGTGTGTGTATAACAGTGTTTCAACTAACTGTAAGCATTTATTTAAAAACTTTTTTAAATAAATGTCTTTTTTGGTTAGAAATAATTTGAAGACAATTAAAAAAAGAAAGAACAAAAAAAAAATTAATCCATTAGCGACAATTTTCATTTTTTAATGCTTTTCACTTCTAACTTTCTACCTTTAGGGGGGGCTTCAGCCCCCATAGCCCCCTCCGTGGGTGCGCCTATGAGGGCGACCATAACGACTATAGTACTATCGCTAAAAATTATTGTGGAAAAGTACAAACGGATAGTCGTCAACAAATTAACTGTTCAGTAATTTAAAATATAAACAAAAAATAAGACGTCTATTAACCAACTGAGATACTATAATGAAATCTAAAAATGCACACACGGTAATGTTATTGGAAATATTAGGCAAATAATTATAATTATCGTTAATATAATCTTGTTTTCATTAATATAAAAATTACACATATTTTAGAGACTTGAAATTGACGCTAAAGTAAATAGTAGAGATTTAATAAAGACTAAAAGTGCTCTGTTTATAATTTTTCAAGGGTTATCTTACAACCAACTGAACGATAAGTAATTCTAATTTGCGTTAATATATCCCGCAGTAATTTCAACAGAGGAGATTACTTGAACTTAAAAAAAAAATCTGTTTTGTCTTGTGCAGATATGATTTTAGTAAAATATTCGCTACTTCTCGTATGAAGAGCGGGTGCGCAGCTGTTTTAAAACAAACGGTTGTCCATTTCATGTAGTGTCTGAGGTATTTAATGCTACAACTTGAACAGTATGATGTAGAACTACAGTATGATGTAGAAATAACACATTTTGAAAGTCGGGAGTTCTCTGCAAACCGCTAAGCTTTTCACTTTTCTGATCGCGAATGACACTGACGTAGTTTTTTGAGTCATTATATTGCAATGATGCCAGGTCAATACTCATGACGCAAACTTTACATCAAGAGTCAAATAATTTTGCTTTTATTTTAGATTCCACATCACTGGAATTAATTGAAATTACTCATGTTAGGAAAATTTTCGTTTACTACAGTGCGAAGAACGGGCACGCACTTAGTAAATAAAAATAAATACTATATTTTCGGTGTGACATTATATATACGGATTAAATCTCAATTTCTTTTACTTCAAATGCCGATATATGCTGATATAGTTATTAATATATCTACTAATGTGGCTATATGTAAGTAATTGTTATTATTAATATTAATTTTCAATAAAATCCCAATAATAAGTTAGTATAAAATGGTAACGAAATCGCAGTCCTTAATTTTGCGAGACTCGCGAGACATCTCGCGTCTTGCGCGAGACGAGACACGAATTTCTTTGCGAGACGCGAGACGAGACACAGTGTTTGCGAGACGAGACGAGACGCGAGACGAGACAGAGGTTTACCACTGCGAGACGAGACGAGACAGCCCCGATTCTCGTCTCGCACGTCTCGCGTCCATCCCTAATCGCCGCTTGCCGTCCAGATCTGGTGGACGCTGGGCGAACGCCGCTGGCCGTGGAGAATTCGTGGACGCACAAAAGAAATACGCACCATCCAACGTACCTTGGATTTTAACGAATTCACATTAAATGAGTATTAATAAGTAGTTATTTATTGTGAATGGAGAATATAAGTACTAATTAATGCTTGATTAAACAGAACTTAGCAGTCGCATATTTTCATAAATCACATTTTTTTCCCATAATTATATACTCAACGATACAAAAGAATAAAAAAATATATTTACATGTTACAAATGTATATACTGTTTGCTATTACACATATGCATTGAATGAGATATGAAAAATATCAAAATACATTTTGTACGTTCTTTTTTCTAAACAAATAAGGTTTAATTCATCATTAAGTATTAATTTTGTATTTAAAGGGACTTTGTACCTGAAATATACTAAAAAACGAATTTTCAATTGTGTCTAGAAATGCCCTGTGATTCTTTATTGTGTTTAGGTAAACAAATTTTTTAAAAATATCCTATTTTACTTTTTGTTTCTTGATTCAATCCAGTGCCGCAACCTGGGTTTACGAGTTCCAGGGGCGAGCGTGAATCTAGGGGCCCTTTTCATGTTATATTTGGTAAAAACGAAAATAAATTAGCACGTTTCATATATTTGTATGTACTCAAAGTCAGAATTAAATGCTTTTAGATAATAACAGATATAACATGTAAGTATGTAGTCAATACAAAAAAAAAAAAAAAAAAAAGAAAGAAAAGGAAAGAAAAGAAAATTCAAAAGGAAAAAAATAAAGGAAGAAAAAAAATTCCAAGAGGTATGAAAAATAGTTAGATGGATTTTGAGGCCCCTACGTGTAGGGGTCCGGGCATTAGCCCCGCTATGCCGCTTTGCACTGATTCAATCATTATGTACCTCTCGGCCTAGATCCTTCGTGCAGATAATTTTCCGTAATTTCCCAATAACAATATCAATCATTTTGTAAAAAATATAATACTTAGAATCAGGGGCGTAGCCAAGGTGGGGGTCTGTTTTTACTCTTGGTACACAAATTGAAATAAACTAACAGCACCATGGTCTCCAAAAAATTCACGATGGTTCTTCATAAGCTGCTTTACGCACTTCAATAAGCGAAAATGCAGTGGAGTTTGTGAAATTTTCAGAAAAAAATTCTTATTAAGAATTTTTCATGAAACATTCATAATTTCATGAAACGTTTCGAAATTATTTTTTTTTTTTTTTGAGTGTATGTAGTACAGCTTGTTAAGAGACAGTTTCAAAATTTTGAAAATTTCAGTGTGTGAAGCGTTTTCAGCTTAAAACTAAGAATGCCTGCCCAACAACCGTTTTTCAGAAAGTGGACGCAGAAAAATGCCGCGCGCTCGCGCGCCTGCAGGAAACCACCCTTTCGCGACAGCGGTGGACAGTTTTTCACAGATGTCACCTCGAGCACTTTTTCGCGGCTGTCAAAGGCGAGCGCTGGACGCTGCCGCTTGCAGGAAACCCGGGCTTTAACAGGCTCACACACAGTCCCATTTAAGCCGGTTAACAGGGAGTCTACTGTATTCATAATTGATATTCATTCAGTGTATTTATTACCACCAAGGCCTATCCAAAGGAGGAGAATCATATTATGGATCCGCCCAATATCTAAAGTTTTCTAGAATTCCGTTATTAATATTATTTACATTTGAATCTAGTAGTTTCTAACACGTAATACATTAGTATTGAAGAATTTTTTAAAAACAGGAAAAGTTTAAGACATCTTTAGATAAAAAGTCGACTTACCTTTAAAATATCTTAAAAGTTCAATACTTGCATCTATTGTTTCTTTTAAAAATTAATAAATAAATAAAAAAGATTTGTAATTTCTAAGAACCTGGATTCGGAAATCTATTAATTAAAAATGAGATTAAATAAAAAATCAGCTTTAAAATTGAAATTTTTCCGCGTATTCATAACTACGAAGGCGTATCCCAAGGAGGAGATTCATACTATGGATCCGCCCTCAATCTAAAGTTTTCAAGAAATTCGTTTTTAATATTATTTACCGGCAGTTCTCAATACGTAATACGTGTGTATTGAGGACGATTTAAAGAATAAGAAAAGCTTAAGAGACGTACCGAAGGCGACATTTAATCGTCAGCTTCACCTTCAAAATATAAATTTAAAAAAACTCAATACTTAAATCCACAATTTTTTTAAAAATGAGATATAAATAAAATCTAATGTTCATATTTCTTCCGTGTATTTATTACCATCAAGACGTATCCAAAAGAGGAGATTCCTACTATGGCCCTCCATCTACACTTTTCATAAATTTAGATGAACGATTCAATTGACAATAAACTAAATAAAGTATTACGTAGTAATCAAATACTTTTCAAAATGATGTGTTTGTAGAGACCCCCCCCCCACTGTCAGCTATGACCGTTCGGACCCTCCTACTGACCATGAAATTCTTTTGCCACCAGATGTCCCTCCCTTAAAATGTAATTTGGTATACCCCGTGAGGAAATTGGCCATTAGGGAAAATGTGCTCACACTCGTGAGAGGACAAAATGATGAATTTAGGTGAAGTACAGTACAACATGTGGAGACAATAACTCAATTGATAGCTGCTTATGCACAGTATCATCAGAAGAATCGCCTTAACCGGCTCACACCCAGTCCCATTTAAGCCGGTTAAGAGGGAGTCTACTGCATTCATAACTGATATTCATTCAGTGTATTTCAGGGTTGGCATGGTTTAAACCAAATGGTTTTTTTCTCAAAAAAACCAATTGGTTTTTTTTTTTAGAATAATTTAAAATTCCGAATACTACAGATAGAATATGTTCTGATATCTTTTAAAATTATCCTTATAAGTATCAACAATAAGTTTTTATATCAATCTAATAGACATCTTATTGTTTTATCATTATTAAAAATTATTAATTAAACTTTAATTATAGACTGCACTTTTAATTAGTTTCTAAAATAGAGCTTTTGTGTTTTAACAACTTATTTTTAAACCTTAAAAATATCATTTTGAACAACTTATCAGCATTATTACTGATGAATCTAAGTGCAAGATTCCATGTAAACTGTAGTAAACAGTTAATATTGTATTATATTATATACTAAATATAAAAAATAGTATCTCTACATAAAATATTAAAACTGAATGACTTCAATGTCAACATAAGTACAGCAACAATTGTTTATTAATTTTGTTTTAATTACTTTCAGAAAGAATATTAATTGTTATCTGAACATTTTACAAATACTTTTATTTATAAGTATGTAACAGGTAATTATAAAGGTATTAAAAAAAAAAAAAAAAGGTTTTTTGGTTTTTTTCAAATAACCCGGGTTTTTTCCCAACCCTGGTGTATTTATTGCCATCAAGGCGTATCCAAAGGAGGAGATTCATATTATGGATCCGCCCACTATCTAAAATGTTCTAGAATTCCATTATTAATATTATTTAGATTTGAATCTAGTAGTTTCTAACACGTAATACATTAGTATTGAAGAATTTTTAAAAAACAGGAAAAGTTTAAGACATCTTTAGATTAAAAGTCGACTTACCTTTAAAATATCTTAAAAATTCAATACTTGCATCTATTGTTTCTTTTAAAAATTAATAAATAAATAAGAGATTTGTAGTTTCTAAGAACCTGGATTCGGACATCTATTAATTAAAAATGAGATTAAATAAAAGCTCAGCTTTAAAATTGAAATTTTTCCGCGTATTCATAACTACGAAGGCGTATCCCAAGGAGGAGATTCATAACTATGGATCCGCCCTCCATCTAAAGTTTTCAAGAAATTCGTTTTTAATATTATTTACCGGCAGTTCTCAATACGTAATATGTGTGTATTGAGGACAATTTAAAGAATAAGAAAAGCTTAAGAGACGTACCGAAGGCGACATTTAATCGTCAGCTTCACCTTCAAAATATAAATTTAAAAAAACTCAATACTTAAATCCACAGTTTTTTTAAAAATGAGATAGAAATAAAATCTAATGTTCATATTTCTTCTGTGTATTTATTACCAACAAGACGTATCCAAAAGAGGAGATTCCTACTATAGCCCTCCATCTACACTTTTCATAAATTTAGATGAACGATTCAATTGACAATAAATTAAATAAAGTATTACGTAGTAATCAAAAACTTTTACATAATATAATTTCAAAATAAACTTTTCAAATTGTCAAAGAACAGCATAACCGTTTGATACCGGATTAAAAAAAAAAAAAAAAAAAAGAAAAAGTTATATCAATAGGTCGTTCCCCTTCTAGGAATAGGCAGAAGGATATCTTGCCAGCGTGTCTCGGAGTGCCAGCCCGAGACACGCTTTCCTAGGAGCTCCGCGACAGAAACCAGGAGGGGCCGCCGGCTGTGTTGTGCCACTCCGCCTCGGATCCCGGACTATGTGGCGAGCTCAGCTTCAGCCACGCTGTGATTATTTACAATCTTTTTGCATCTTCACGCTGTTTCTACCTACAAGCTTCAACTTATGCGTCCATGCCTGACTGTTTTTCATCTACACGCTGGTTAATGTATCACCGGCCTCTTTCAACCAGGACTTTGTCATCGCTGCAGCTGTTTTCGGCTTGCGGGTGGCAGCCGACCTATGGTGTGACATATATAACAATGGGTGTGGCGGACTTCGGACGCTGGCGTAGGATCCCGTTAAAGAATAGTAACCAGAATGCAGGGGACTATTTCGGAAGATGCAGACCGTCGCTTTGTGGATGTGGCACCCCTTCCGGAGCGACATAAGGCGCTGTCCTCGACTGTTGCTTGTGATTTCGTCCTGGCTGCATCTTGCTTCTCTCCTAGCTTTCCTACCATTGATTAGGACCTTTTTTCAGTTTTTTACGGCGACTTTCGTTCTTGGTTTTTCTTCTGCTACATCTTCAAAGAGTCACACTGCTTTTAGCATTTTTTCACGTCGTCCAGCCACTCTCTCATCAATAGTCTCTGGTTCTTAGAATCATCGGACTGTATGGTGTGAGGCTTCAACTTTCCGAGACGTTTCATCGCTTCCTCTGATGGTCGGTTTGCACGTGGCAGGCGACGAACGGTGTGGCGGTTTCCTTAGACTGTCGTGAGTATCCGTTAAAGACGAGCTACTATCAAAAGGTTTGAAGACCGTAACTGGGCCTCTTCAGTTGAAGGTAAGCTGTCACTTTGTGGACGTGGCTCCCTTTCTAGGGCGACGTTGGGCACCTCCTTCAGTTGTTTGTTGTGACTCGTCTCGGTTTGTTTACGTTTCGTGCCGGCCACTCCTAGTCATTGGACTTTGTTTATTTTTCATCTCTGCTTGACGCTTTCTCCACATGGTCATAGCCGAGCAACCCGTTGTGAAGCTCATAATTCATTAATGTTTCATACTATGGCTTCCACTAATGTTCTCAGTTAAAATTGAAAATAAATGTTTAAATAATGTTTACAACGAAGTTACACTAACTTCTCAAGAGCAAAATACACAAATTCCCTGTGTTCTAACTTCTATTTACATTTTTCTAAATTTATTTATTAAACATTACTAGCAAAACTATAACGAATATGGGTCGGCCTCCATTTCCATTCTTGTTTCAACATCTACAATGCTGCTTGTTCGACTCCTGCTTTGCCTTTCTCTAGCTATTGTTTTTCCACGGCTCGAAGGCGTGTTGTTTGTCTTTTCGAACTGTGATCGATTTCATTCCCCAGCCAAGTTTTCGGGGATTTTTTCTAATTCATGATTTTTAACTTTACATCTCTTAAAATTTTCATCTCTGGGGATAAGCGCGTGGTCGCAGGTGCCCCATTAAACCATTTCGGTCCGGTTCGATAGGCAGAAGATTAGCTCGATTTATGAAGGGAAATCGGAGTATAAGTGTGACGGTAAAAATGTTATATTATAGGTAGCACCTAGGAAAAGAACCTGCCTCTCAGGTTGAAACGAGGTTTGAAAAGTTGAATGACACACAGCCTTATCTCATCAAAATCCTCCGGACAATTAAGTCACGGTTTCGAGAGCATTACATAAATTCCATGCGGATAGGGGCAGGAAAATAGCTTAATGCTAACGGACTTAGAGGAAAAAATCGCATAAGGAAATTTTGACGCGATGGGAAGGAAAGAGGGATTCTCTCCTTTCCGGATACCGACTTACTTGGCGCACTAATTGATCGTTGATCTTGAGGTGTTTTTTTTTTTTTTTTTTTTTTTTTGCCTCAAAGGAACATTCCTTCTTTTTGCTAAAAGTCTAGACATGAAGTCTTGGAGAATATGAGTTTTCTCTCGTGTTTACCAGATCGATGTTCACCCGATTTTGGATTTTAACTAGGTAGAATAAATACAATTTCAAATGTCATTTATTTCTTCAAGGAAAGAGTGACTTTTCTATAAAGGAGATTCAGTCTTAAAAAATGCAATATTCAAGAGTCTCTTAGGCCCTTTTAAAAAGTGAAAAACAGTATAAACATTTAAATTAAAATAAAATATGACTAAGCTTTTAAACAGCTCAGGGGCGTAGCCAAGGGGGGTTAAGGGGGTTATAACATCCCCCCCCGAGGAATTTTTTGCCATAAAATGTATCTTCTTCACTCCCTTATCACACACATGTATGCATACATGTGAGTTGCAGTAGTCGTAACCCCCCCCCCCCATGAAAAATTTCTGGCTACGCCCCTGGAACAGCTTCATGCCTTCTTTACTGACTTTAGTAAAACAACAATGACCGTTGAAATTATTTTTATTTTCTTTTGTTAATTTTCTTAACCTAAATTAAGTCGTTGGCTACCTCAACGTACACAGTAAAGTTCTTTTCGGGTGAAACACGATCCTTTATCTCTGACGTGAAGGTCCCGGGTTCGGGTCCCATCGCGCGTCCGTCGACCTAACCGTTCGGAGTTTTCCGTGGTTTTCTCCGAAACTTAGCGTAAATACGGGTTAGGACCCCTTAGAAGGGCATCTCACCCTTTCACCTAGAGCCCATGCGGAGCTAATCGGTCGTAATCCCACAAACAATCAAACCTTTATCGCTGACTGAATTTTAGCTTTTGTAGAGGAACTACATTTAAAGGTTATTAGAAGTAATTGTTGAATTTCATTCCTTAGTTCGGTGTTTTCAAGTTTGTTGCTCATAATGAAAATTTTTATGTGGTATAATTACTGCACCTTTTTATGGGTACCTGGGGCAATTGACCCTCTTACTAAATCCTAATTTGATGTAATTAAATTTTTTTATTAATGCATGTTTCCCTCAACGATTTTTCAGACAAATAATGTATTCATGAAATGTATTCAGTGAAAATATGCAAATAATGTTTGAATAATTTTGACTTTTTGGTAAGAAGCCAAGAGAAATTATAAAGTACATATATAATGTCTTAAAATTAAATATAAATGTAAAGTTATTTATGTAGGATGTGATAAAAATATATTTCTAAATATTCAAAACGAATAACTTACCATCACTTTTTTCTGATTACCTTTCTTTTAAAACTAACTATTAAATTTAAAATCTTTGTTTTACAATAATTTTTTAAGAAAAGATAAATAAATTTAAAATAAATCAACAAAGTCTGTATATTTTCTCTGTATAAATAAATTTTCAAGTTCATTCTCACAGGAACATTCCGTAATGTTAATAATTATACAGATTCACATGCTACAGTAATAATGGTGAGGTAAAAAATACAGCGTGCCAAAAGAGCGAACCCTTGCCAAAATTATCTCTACTCTGAATATAAAGGGTTGCATCACTGTTGGGAAACCAGAAGCGTTCTCCCTATTTTCTCCTTCGGCAAATTCGACTATGTCCGATAGTATTAGCTCTTTTACTGCCTATCCGCTTGTGGTTGAAACCAGGTTTGAAAGTTGAATGACACACAGCCTTATCTCATCAAAATCCTCCGGACAATTAAGTCACGGTTTCGAGAGCATTCAATTAACATTCAAGTGAGGTACCGCTATGCATTTTTAATTAACTGTAGTTAGAAAATTACTCTGGAAAAAAGCTGGTGGTTTCGTCAAAGGACAGTTTGGGTTTGAGTTATGATTTACGTCAAAGTTCGACAAAATATATCGAAGATGTATTTTCGATATATAAATTCAAGATGCATCGATTCAAACACATAACAATACAAAATACATGAAGAATTTTTAAGATATTTCAATTGCGAATAAACTAAATTTTTGACTGAGATATCAGTTTGTTCTGATCCAACGTAAAATCAAAAACAGTCAAATAGTTGTGTCAAAGAGAGCCTATAGGACTAGAAAAACTACTTTTCATCCCATCTCTCTTTAAACTGAACTTATATGAGTAAAACAAATAACAATACCGTTTAAAAGAAGGAAAACCATTATTAATATTATTTACATTTAAATCTGACAGTTTTTGATACGTAATACAGTTTAAAAAATAGGACAATCTTTAACAAAGACGATTAAACGACGCCTTCAGCTCTAAAATGTAATTTAAAATATTCAACACTTAAATCCATTGTTTATATGACACACACACACACACAATTAAGTCAATTCCTACTTAGATCAACGAAGAAAAGTTTTATTTTAGTTACTTTGTAATAAATTTAATTAATTACATTTAATTAATGAATTAACATTTGTAAGCACTATTTTAATTTGAGTGGATAAATAAAAAGTATTTTATTAACGACTGAAAATTTGAAAAAATCTAAAATTCTTCCAGATTTTATTTGCGCACTCAGCTGGAAGAATTTCTGATTTTTTTTTCCTTTAATCTATTCAATCAATTCTGCCATATAGAGGAAAATGATAACTGTAAGTGCTCATATAGACTCCTGTTCACATAATTTTGTTGCTGAAAATTGCATCCATTGTTGTTTGGCCCCTAGTGGTGAAATGTTTTGGATTAGCAAGTATTGGAAAATCTAAAGTATCCATTTCAGTTATGAAATTGGATTCTTGATCGGAACTTAATTCTATATTAAAATCTCCTACTAAAACAGTCTTACAATCATCCTCCTTCAGCAACATTTAGAATATAACATCTAATTTCATAAGAGATTCGAGGACTATCGTATGTAACTGCAAATCTCAGTAGAGTAGCCAGGATTTTATTTGGGGAGAGGGAGGGGGGCTGATTATCCAATTGTAAGCTAAAGTTCAATTGTAACGGCCCTGGGAAATCTCACTTTATCTTGAATATATACGCAATGACCATTTGATCACCATTGATCTGGCTCGTGTAGGCACGTTTAAAGCGTTTCATATGCTTTTTATAAAGTTTTCCTTTATAAAATCTTAACTCCAGATGGCTTTCTGTTTTGGAAACCACTGTCTATCCGTTCGACCAAAGTGAATACTGGTATTTGTAAATCATCTGAAGGGATAGTCCATGTTTCCGTTAGCAGTATCAAATCACTCAGCAGAAAGTATGGATCAAACGGAAAAGTAACTGCGGCGCGCCGCCGCGTAGACAAAAATCCCGTGCTTGAAAGAAATAGCACCCGAGTGCTTAAAAAAAAAAAAAAAAAAAAAATTAGGAATTTTTAAGATTGGACATCCATCGATTGAGATGAGGTGTTGAAAGAACTGGTATTCACTCCATGTATTTATAGCCGTCAAGGCGTATCCGAAGGTGGAGATTCATTTTATGGCTACACCTTCCATCTGCAGTTTTCCGAAAAATCCGTTATTAATATTATTTACGCTTAAATCTACTCGCTTTTAACACGTAATACATTAGTATTGAGAAGAGGTTAAAGAATACAAAGAGCTTTGACAAACACATCCTTCGTTCAAATGGTGCCTTCACCTTTAAAATGTAATTAAAGAAGTTCAGTACTTATAACCATTGTTTCTTACAAAAAATAAGCTTTGCAATTTTTAATACCCTGCGATTGGACATTCATTAATTAATTAAAAATTATGCATAAATTTTGAGATGAGAAAAACTGATTTATGACATGAGAACAAAACCTTATGTTATTAATTGATATTTGTTCCATGTATTTATAACCATCAAGGTGTCTGTATCAAAATAAGGAGATTCATAGTATGGATCCGCCATCTATAACAGTTTTTTGGGAATCCATTGTTAATGTTATTTACATTTAAATATAGCAGTTTTTAACATATACATTAGTATTGAGGAAGGTTTAAAGAACAGGAAAGGAGCATAAGACATCTTTAGATTAAAAGTCGACTTCCTTTAAAATATAACTTTAAAAGTTCAATAGTTATATCCTATCCGTTGTGTCTAAAAAAAAAAGAGGAAATAAGAAGGTTTGAAATTTTTAACAAATGAGATTAAATAAAAACTGATATTTGAAATTGAAATTCTTTCCGTGTATTTATAACTACCAAGGCGTATCCAAGGGAGGAGATTCATGCTATTGATCCGCCCTCAGTTTAAAGTTTTCACGAAATTTATTATTAACATTATGTACATTTAAATCTAGCAGTTTTCAATACTTAATACATGAGTATCGAAGAAAGTTTAAAGAATAGAAAAGGCTTAGGACATCTTAGGTCAAGGCGACATTTGGTCTTTTGATTAACCCTCCAAGCGGCTGAGACGTAAAATCCCGTCATCTGTAAGAGTTGTTCAAAGCGGCTGAGACATAATTTTCTTTTCCCTTTTTCTGCTTCGAAAGCGGCTGTGACAAAAATTCCCGTTACTGCTTACCCCCACTCGCCAAAACACCTGTGACACTTAGATTAATGGATTGCAAAGGAGGGGAGAGCGCACAATGGCCAAGACACACCTCCGATACTTTAATTGTAGCCTTCAACACCCCACAAAATTATTTACAGATGTGGTGACCATACCTTTTCTAACTAAAGAAGAGAGAGGCCGAATGCTTTCGGTATTTTTTCAGATAAGTAATCTTTTGAACCGGAGTCCCTTCTAAGCATGGTTGGGCACGGGAAATAAGTTTGAATATTTCGTATTTTTCAAAGACCTCCAGGATACTTTTTCATTTATAATAACTTTAAATTTTTAATTAAAATAACAAATTTTGAGTAAATATTTTACTTCTTTCAAATGTTACTTGAAAAGGAAATGGTGTTGCCTCGAATACAACAAAACAGTTGGCATATATATAAAAAAAAAATATTTTATTAGAAGAGACCGATTTAGAAGAGAACATATATGGGGTCTTGGGCACGCATGCTTACGAATGAAGAGGGGCTTTAAAGAAATGTAGTGCATATTATTATTTAAATTAATACAAATTTACATGTCATAAACCACTCCTGTATAAATATTAACTCTGTAATTATCCTATTATATAGTTACGCTGATACGTGACTCACTCGCTAACAAATCCGGTCCGGCCCCTTCCAAACAAAACTTTTATCGTCATTAATCCAAACAGCTTAAAAAGTTACTGTGTAAAAATTTAATGAAATTCACACAGTTGGTGCGATCGGCTTGAAAATTTTCATAATTATGTAAAAAAAAAAAAATATTTAAAAAAGATCTGCGCTATTTTAAAAATCTGAAAATCCACCCGTTCTCTCATTTTTAAGCAATTTTTTGCTATTTTCAGCTTCATTTTATTGCGCATCTAATCGCGTTAAGTTTCCAGTAAAATGAAAATCAAACGTCAATAACGGAGGACTAAATTACAAGACAGTCGGAACACGTACTCAACTTCCCTCACTATTTTTAGGAGAGTCCAATGTCACTTAGGTTAAATGTTTATCTTACATTTCATTGTTTACATCAATAATACTTACTATAAGGACGTTTTGGCAACCAACTATGTTTCCGGACTATTATTTTCCCCATTCCAATTTTAATGAACTAACGCATTATGTAGAAGCTGCCTGGTGTTATAAAATAAAGACAACTTCTACATAATGCGTTAGTTCATTAAAATTGGAATGATAAAAATAATATTCTTGAAACATAGTTAGAAGCCAAAACGTCCTTATAGTATTTTTCATGTAAACAATGAAATGTAATGTAAATATTTAAGCAAAGTGACACTGGGCCCTCCTAAAAATAGTGAGGAAAGTTGAGTATGTGTCCAGACTTTGCTGTAAACTAGTCCTCAGTTATTGATGTTTCAGTTTGATTTTACTAGAAAAGTAACACGATTAAATGCGCGATCAAATTTATCAGTAAAGCTCTATTCCGTCCTAAAGATTAAAACAAAATTAAAATAACTAGTTGAAAAGAACAGTGAAAGAAGATAAAGATAAAATAAATAGTGAAAGAACTAGTGAATAACAGTGAAAGAAGAAGTAAGATAAAATAAAATTAAATCCCAGTTGGATTCAGTGGTGATGATTCCCTTTCTGTGATCTGTGGGTCTCGGTCCCACCATGGCCCATTGCACAAGGGACTGAAAATTGTTGATGGCTGAAGAGTAAAAGTCGAGGGTTCTGGACTACCGCGCGGCTGTCTCTCTAATGGTCTAGGGTTTCGGGCGGTTTCGTTAGATGTCTCGTGAAGACGTGGAAGAACACCTGAAAAAATCCTCCGACCAAGGCATTCCGACTTGGCAAATACCCTGAGTGCAGGCTTGCAATAAATGCACTACATTACACTCTATGATCTGTGTGGTTTCCCTGCTCACCTAGCATGGGTCTTTGAATAATCTGCCGGTTTAGAGGAGTGTTCAAAGATCCACGCTAAGAAATTACACATGTAGGAGAAGAGGAATCTTCTCAAAAACGTCTTTTCAATAATGAATGATAAGAGCAACCATCCTAAACCTGGTTTCAGACGATAAGAATTATTTAATCAAAATTTTAAATTTAAGAAGATCCATTTTTCTTACAAAATTTCTCGCATATTGCCTCCTGCCGTTGAAACTTTTCAGGATCCTCCACTGTCTTAGTTTTACCCTAACTACAACATCTTTCCAGAAAAACTAACTTCCAACATTGAACTGCAAGATTTTTTGTTGTTGTTTTGGTGTTATGTGGTGTGTGTGTGTCAGTTCATTTATGTAAATATGTATACATGCTAGAAAAACTTTTCAACCTGTAAAGAATTAAAGAAATTGTTGCGTAAAGAAATACACAGAAATAGACCAATTTGTATAAAGCCAAAATTTTCATCTTAGATTTCGAGGCATTTAAATTTATACCGGATCACATCGAAAGCGTCAGTTTGTCATCGATTTATTATTTTATTATTGCTGCTTTTAATTGAACAATACGAATTTTAATTTCTATTTTTATTCTATATTAGCTGATGTACCCGCTCATCACACGGGAATAGAGATTACTTTAACAATTGGTTAAACTAAGCTGCCAAATAGACGAAAAAGTAAATAAATAAAATTTCCAAGTACCTAAATTTAAAAATAAAGATTAATTTTAGTGTAATTGTTTAAAATATGAAGTTCAAATCGAAGCGCTGTTGCAAATCAAAGCCATGATGTATAAACACATGGAGAGATAGGTGGGGATTTTCGTTTGATTATTTTGAGAAATCGCAAAATTATTAAATGTTTAATTTGAATTTCAAGTAATTTATTTTTACATATACATAACATGTTATAACTAGCTGCGTATCAGTTCTTCACGACGAAGAAAGTAATGATTTTTTTTTTCCTTTTACACAT
This sequence comes from Cheiracanthium punctorium, assembly GCA_038373885.1. NCBI lineage: Eukaryota > Metazoa > Arthropoda > Arachnida > Araneae > Cheiracanthiidae > Cheiracanthium > Cheiracanthium punctorium. The sequence goes on along the minus strand of JAWZYV010013581.1, from coordinate 178,186 downwards.
GCATTTTAAATTATTCCAGCTATACGGAAACTGAAAAAATGCAGAAAACTTTTACTCGAACCTAGCGTTATGGATATTAAAATATGCTGTCATAGCTAGCTCAATTGTCACACGATGACCCAAAAGCTATATTGGCAGTGTTAACGATCGGGTGACAACCCTTTCTTCTTTCAATACACATAAATTAGAAAATGTTTTAGTTAATTAAGTAATTTAATTTTTCCTATTCATCCTAAAATAAATTTTTAAGGAGTTGTAATAACCTGGTGTGCAGAAAGTGAAAGGATTCATTTTCACATCTCGGCTGATCAAAAGTACATGGCGCAAACGTGAACGATAAATCTGTGGGTCCGCAGCTCCTCTAGCTGTATATAGGCTGGTATACGGACGAGAGTTGCGGATCCGAAAATAACATCCTTTTGGATGATGCCCTACACTAAAAAAATTTTTTGTGGATTACTAAGAAATCTCTTTGAAACAAAGATGCTATAACTTTTCTTAGTATAGCTGCTAAATAAAGTCATGTAAATCAATTGGCAAACATGGCTTTATTTAGTAGTAATACTAAGAAAAGTTATGGCATCATACTAAAAACATATGGAGTGCCTCCACTCGACTTTCCGAAGACTTACGATTAGATCATTACCAAGCATTTAAATAAATTTTAATCGATGAATAATTCAAACATATATACCAAATTGAAACTCAATCGAATGCACCATTTAAACGCTAGCATACTTTCAAGACTTTCTCCCCATATACTATAATGTCAAAGAAATCTTTGTCGTAGCCCTGTAGAAAAACTTTAAGTCCTATATACACGAAAATCAATACCCGTCTAGCGACGGTGGTTTATAACATGTATGTCCAATTTGAGCTCAATCGAATGATCCGTTTAGGAGCTATCGTGTTCACTCACATACACACACACTCGCACGCACGCATGCACGCACGCACGCACGCGCACACACATCTCGTAAAAACAGCATAAATGAATTCAGAAGACCTCAAAACGTGTCAATACAGCAAAGTCTCGAAGTCGAATTTTTTCATGATTACAATACTTTCCTTACATGGTACATGTTCGGAAAGTAACAAGTAATGGAATCATTGTTTCCTAGAGATTTCTTGGTAATCAACTGATTTTTTTTTTTTTAACAGTGTAAATTGTAGGGAAAAAAATTCTCGACGATCTCCAAGTCTGGCATAATAGCTATAAATCAATTCCGTACTGCTAAGCTGTCAGTATTCGGCTATTAAAAAAAAAAAAAAAATCAAATTATTAAGCAGAAAGGCTTAATTTAAAATGCAAACTTTTTCTAAGAAGGAAAGCGTTCCAAATGAGTTAAAAGGTTAACTCTAACAAATTATATGTCATAATCTAAATAGGTTTGCAAATTTTTGCGATTTTAAATCGTTTGAAATAGCTTCTCGAAATTATTAAACTTCTACTTCTTTTAAGAATATTAAAACGAATAAATTGTTTTCGCCTAAATAAAGCATTGATATAAGGATTAATATATATTAAGCATTTCAGTGGTCCAATTCCGAAGGATTTTTTTTTTTTTTTTTTTTTTTTGGATTACATGTGGGAATGGCGCCAGTTGTGCGTCATACATTTAAAATTGACAAAAATTTGTACTCATGTTTTTTTAACCATTACCGTTGACAAATTAACAGCGCTTCGCTTTTGATTACTCCCTCTAACTGCATAAAGATGCGCAAAATGATAGAGAGAAGACGTAGGCGACCTTAAAATTTTGAAAATCCACCCGTTTCCCCCAAAATACTAAAATTCAGAACCTTATTATCGCATGGGAAAATCGGGACTTTGTAAAGTGCCCCCAATTTCAAATGTTCTGAAATAGTCTTCTTTTATATCAAAATTTTTTGAAAAAAAAAAAAAAAATTCATGGATGGGCCCCCAAAATTCATCAATGTCCGGGGCCCCTGTTGGTCATAATCAGGCCCTGCTTAAATTTAGCAATTTAAGTCGCTAAAATTATTAAATATAGATAATTTAAATTGAATTAAATTCATTTAATTCAATTTAAGTCAATGCGCCAGTGGGTCCTAATCTTGCGCGCAAAACTTGGTATAAGCGCTGAGCATTCAAATAATAGAATATATTCACATAAAAACGATCCAAAAGAATTACTTTCAATAAACTTCTGCCGCAAGAATTTATGAAACTTCAAATTTCAGTCAAAATCGAAAATTTTCAGATTTTGGTCTTATAAATCTAAAAGCGCATTCAACTTGCGTCAACTATACATGCATTTTTTTATAAGTTCTAACACATGTCTTTCAAAGGACACCTCTATTGCCTTAGCAACTTGAAGGTGCAAGCTATGGTTAAGCCTTAAAAATGACAAGAAAAGAAAATGTGTGTTTTTGTGACCTTCAGTGACTTTGAGTCGATAACCTGCCACAGATTTCTCATATATTTCATGAAGTTCTATCGTCTCATTATAGATGTGAAATCAATATCATGGCAAGTTGTCCCCCAAAGAGTTTTTGACCACAGCATTTTCTATGTCTGAGAAAAACGCCCACTTTTGTGTGCTGCACTGACTTTTTTACAGGCCCGTAGCCAAAGGGGTGCCAGGTGGGGCTGAGCCCCACCCCCCCTAGAAAATTTCACATAAAAAATGTTGCATGATGCAGATGCTTTGATAACTTTACCTTATATACAAAAATTTTTCAAAGTTTTATATATACAAAGTTTTTCTTTGTAATACTCTGTCATTTTTGTTTTGTGTTCTCATCTTCCAAATATGATCCAAAGATGACAACTTTAAATCCATTCTGTTTAAGCCAAGGAACTTTTACTTCTTGGAAACTGTTTGGACTTTACAGAATTTATTTAATTATAAACTTATGCTATTATTTAATGAAGAGAAATATAGATAAAAATGTTATCGTTCAAAAAAATATAGGATGCTACCCCACTTAAGTTAGGGTGCCCCCCCCTGAAAAAAAGAGGGTGCCCCCCTGAATAGAAAATCTGGCTACGGGTCTGCTTTTTTAGTGGGCCATAAAAGATGAACAACTTCACTTTGAGACAAAATATTCTGGATTTGCTACATTAATAAGATTAATAACAACTGGGAATTTTTTTGTAAAAGTCTCAGATGGCATGAATCCTAGGTGTGTTACTCAGATTCGTTCTCTTAATTTTTCTTGGAATTTTTTCGCATATGCAGAACATAAATAAAGGTCTTTAAAAACGTTTATTATCTAACAAAGATTAATATAGATATTTCAATTAACAAATTTACTAAACAAGTCCTTTAAATGAAACATCGAAGAATTTTTAATTTTTATTTTTCTCGTACGCTTGAGATAATTTAAATGAAAGCTTTATTACCCTACACTCAAGTACATTATACTCTCTCTCTCTCTCTCTCTTTTTAACTGTCATATTTTTTTGCATTACAACTTCAAAAATGATCGAGTGAAAGCCAAATTTCCTATTTCTCTTTCCTAACTAACTGTATAAACTTTTATGAAAAAATGCACAGTTCGAAAAAAATATAAGAAATAATAATAATTATATGGAACACTTTGCACATTTTATGAAGGACAGCGTCTTATATAAGGTTCAGGTAAATGGGATATATCTGACATTGGGCACTTTATTGAAAATATGTACACGAGGTCTTATCGCATGAGCAAATCGGGGCTGTGTCCAGGGCCTCATCTTGAAAGGGGCCCATTAGATATATTATTTTTCGTTCATTTCTATTAAAGCATTATAAAGAAATTTTTCAGATAAAGAAGTATAGTAAAAAGATAATCACTAATTTTACTATTTTTAGAGCACAAGCGTCACTCTCACTACCTGCTCATTCTGAGAGGGGACAAAAAACAAAATATCTCTTTTTCCAATCTTCATCAGACAAAAATCCTGCTCTGGGTGAGTGTACATGTAAGCCACCGAGAAAAGAACTTTGGTTTCCTACAACGTTGCGTAGATTCCCGAGTATTTAGGGGGGAAAGAGGTGCGGGAGACCAGTTGGTCAGATTCACCGGACATGTGCTCCTACAATACAAAGTAATTTATCAGGCGGTAGGTAGGCTGTCACGTCGGCAGTTTGGTAATTAGCTTGTTCCCCACGCCTTCCATGCGGAAATGGGGGGGGGGGGAAGCAGGTTTTTCTTGTGCATTTTCGAGAGATACAGATACCATACACTGGAACTTTTTTGAAGTTATCACTAGGCAAACTCCAGGCCGCTCGGAGGGTTAAAATCAGTGTGTTAAACTCAGAAGAGTGGTGTCTATGACAATAATCGAAATTACTAATGAACGTTTCAAACGTATTATTCCGGTAGAAAAATCAAAGTTAAACTTTTGCCTAAGAAGTCGATTCCATTACAATCACTTAACAACGCTTTGATAGATTTATAATGATGCTCAAAATACTTTTCCTTTCTTTGGAACACGCTTAGATGGATTTGCTATATCTCACGCAAAAGTAGAAGCTACGTTAATTGATACTTTAGCCAAAATGCTCCTTACCTTTAAAATTGTGTCTTTACTTCAGAACTGCTTAGTGTAAAGCTTACTGTTCCATGTTCATCTGACAAAAGGGAATCTGCTTTGTTGCATACATTACTTTGCCGGAAATTCCATCCAAGGGACTTGCACCCAAGTGCTTTATGCTTTCATTGAATATTTTGACAATAAAGAGTTAAATAATTATATTCATAAAATTTGTTTGGCGCAACATTTATATTTGCGATTCTGGAAAATTAAAATGGAAATCAGATTGAGATCATTATTTTTGACAGAGGGTATTGCTGATATTAAAAAAAATCCACGTTCTAAATAACATCACGCATTTTTGCACATGTATGTAACTAATTTTTTCCTTATACATTTTTATTTATTTATTTATTTCTAAATACGCATAGACTATATTTTACTGGCCTTCTCAGTTAAACTGTGTACTCACACCATTAACTGAGTTCATACCTACTATTACCCGAGGTATTTTGCCCATCCACCCAACCTTTTTTCACGCTACTGGCAATGTGAGTACATCTACCAAATGTCAGGATAATCAAGCATCTGCCCAGCTCATTTTCTGTTGTTTCAGCCTCGCTACAGAGGATATGTATTCCCATCCTCTTGTGCTCAACTTTCTATGAAATCGATGGTCTTGTAAAAGCTTGTCTGACTTCTCCAAAAGATAGATAAAAACAACACTGAAAATTCTGTACAATGCACACTTACACATTACTGGTTACGTATAATTGGTATATAACTGCATAATTGGTATATAACTACATATTATGAAATTATGATAGCTAACCCATTTCAGTAGCATAAATTAATCTGCTTTACAAAATTTTATATCCGAATTCGTTTCCTCCGTTCTTCACAATTTTAAAAATACTTTCATCAAGGTTGTAATTACTTTTAATATATGTCCAAACACTTGAAAACCTTATTAAAAGACTTGAAAAGAAATGAAATTTAAACAATCGCGCTGCGTTCTTCATGCTCGCAAGAACTACTAATAAATTAAGAGCTATCCTGATCTTTTTATAATATTCTCGACAGAAAACAAAACAATATGAATTATTTAAGGATTATTTATAACAGAGAGATGTTATGGTTATGTGAGGCAAATAGGAAAATAGGTATTAAAAAATATGTTCAATAATAAATGTCAGCAACCAAAAAACTGAAATTAAAATTGACTCGCTTCAGAAAGGAATTTTTTCAGCTAAAAGAAAAAATAAAGCATTTAAAAGAATAATAATTAAAGAAAGAAAACTTTTCTAATACAAAATGCAAACACACCACTCATTTATAAATACGGTATCCACAAGAAAGGAAACTTAATCAGATAATACAAAGAAAAATGAGGAAAAGGAATAATTCTTATGGCATTCCATGTAGCATGATTATGAACTGGAATTGTAAATTAGTTGAAACAAAAACAATCACTGCCTGCTCTTCGCGCAGAAATCAATTTCTATTTTATGAATAAAACAAGACTTATCTTCGAAAATTGCTAGTAAATTTATGCCTCTCAATAAATCTTTGTTTACTTAATTACTGAAAATAATTTATGCTATACTACTGTACTTATTTATTTTTCTTTTCTGGTCTCTTTTGGGTAGGGGGATCTTCGGGATTAACATAAATAAATGGTTCAGGCAGTCTTCGGAGGTTTTCGATTTCTTCATCTGCAATTACGTATGCACGAAAGGAAAAAAGTTCCAGAAATGTGTTAATAAGTCTAATTGACTTTTTCATCATCAGTATTCAAACGGTAATCATTAGTCAAAATAAAGAGTGATTAAGTAAGAAATACATGAAGAAAACAATAGTATACTTTTCAAGCAGCCTAAGAAAAACTCTGAAAAATTATTAGTTTTGAGATCATTTAATAGTGTTATATAAAATGCGTATAACAGTAATAAAAGCTGTACGTACGTTGCTTGGTTAAATGGTCTTGCTTTCTTTCGCCTTGTTACTGTGTAAGAATTACTGATACCTTTCTAAACGCATATACAGTATATTGTACAATACTATATGAGGAGGAACGTATTAAATTGTTTTGAAAAAAGAATACCTTGTGTACACACGTCAGCTCAGGCACAACTCTAAAAACTTTGAATGAATAAAGTGGACTGTATATTAAAAATACTCTTTATTTTAATCTGAATTTAACAATTTTTGCTGCAGCGTGTATATATCTCGTAACGCCACAGCACACATTTGCCTCTCAAGGCATCTCGTGCACGGTCTCGTACCGTTCTGACCGGGAAGCGAGAATGCAGAGCTGGCCCTCCGCTGCTAACCACTTGAGAGCCACTTCAAAAGATTTAAGACAGATGCTGCAGACAGAGGCGCTCAAACATCCTCCCCCCGTTGAAATTATACAAATTTCAACAATATTTAAAAACATGTAATCTACATTCACAAATTAAAAAAATATGTATATATATAGTACATAACAGCAAGTACAAAAAAAAGTATACAAAGCAAATTTATACACCCAGTTCTACAATCGAAAAATTTAATCACTTTCCATAGGAAGAATGCATATGTCTCTGACGTTCCTTTTAAATAGTTTACGATTGGGTAACTTAACATTTACTACTCGAACGTGTTTATCCTTTCCAAAAAATATTTCTGCAATTCTTCCTGTTAACCATTTTGTGTTGGGCATATTCTCATCTTTAATCAACACTAACGAACCCGTTTTTACATTATTTTTTGCAAATCGCCACTTATGGCGTTGCTGTAGGTTATTTAAATAATCTCTTTTCCATAACCTCCAAATTTGTTGGCTGTATTTTGTAATTTTCTGCCATTTAGAAAGTCTGTTATCCGACAAATCAGTCAATTGTGGCTCAATAATTGAGTTTAATGGCCTCCCAATGAGAAAATGGCCTGGTGATAATGTTTCAAAATTATCAAAATCTGATGATAAAGGGGTAAGAGGTCTCGAATTTAAAACACTTTCAATTTCTAAAATGATCGTGAGAAATTTCTCTAAAGTTAAATGTGCATTACCGATAACTCGTTTTAAGTGGAATTTAAAACTCTTAACTCCGGCCTCCCAAAGACCGCCAAAGTTTGGTGATTTTGGAGGTATGAACTGCCAGTCTATGCTTTCACTAGAAAGAAAATTTGCCAAAGTTTCGTCTGGATGCCTCACCATATTATGTAACTTTTTGAGTTCCATGCTCGCACCTACAAAATTAGTAGCATTGTCACTAAATAATTTTGAGCACTTTCCTCTTCGACTGAAAAAGCGCTTCAAGCATGAAATAAATGCATCAGAAGTAAGATCTGTTACAAAATCAAGATGAATTGCTTTGGTGCATAAACAAACAAAAATGCATACATACACTTTGTTCAGTTTCCCCTTTCTCTGATTTTTGAATTTAATATAGAACGGCCCGCAATAATCGGTACCGACATTGCAAAATGGGAAAGACTGAACAACTCTTTCTCTGGGCAAATCCCCCATAATTTGTTTCTCTAACACAGGTTTATTTTTGAAACATGTGATACACTGAAATACAATTTTTCTACAAACATTTCTACCATTTATGACCCAAAACTTACGTCTAACATGATATAATAAGGCATTAGGACCTACATGAAAATATTTCAAATGGTAATATCTTACAATAATTGTTGTAAGAGGATGTTTGTCCGAAAGGATTATTGGATGTTTTTGAGATGAACTGAGGTCGGAATGCTTTAATCGATCTCCGACACATAATATTTCATTTTCATCTAAGAAACAATTTAGCGATTTTACCTTGCTATTATTAGGAATAGCAGCACCTCTCTTCAGGTTTTTTATTTCTTCTGAAAACTCACCTTTTTGTGCTTCTGTAATTAGATACATTTCCGCTCTTTTCACCTCCTTGGGAGTAAGGTGACCTGAGATCTTATCTTTAGCTTTAGCATTATGTATAAATCTAAATATATAACATAAAATACGAATGATGGTTAAATAATTATTACTCAATGCAAGGATATCATTAATAATAGAATTATGATTAAAATTTGTAAGGGTAATATGAGGATTGTCGCTTTCACAATTGCCCGTTTTTTTCAGTTCAACAGAGTCACCACATACTGAGATTGGAATTTCAGGATTGGGATATTCTCCCTGACTCAGAAACGTTGGTCCCTCGAACCACAGATCATTTTTCACTAGTGTCTCTGGATTCATCCCTCTTGAAATGAGATCTGCGGGATTGTTTCCGGAAGATACATGACGCCATTGTTGAACGCTTGTTAACTCCTGTATTACCGCTATACGATTTGCGACAAATGTTTTTAGAAGATATGGCTCTTTCTGTATCCAGGAAAGGACAATCATTGAGTCAGTCCAGAGAAAGATATCTACTGTCTTAAGTTGTAAGGAACTCGTCACTTTAGTCATCAGTTTTGCGAGAAGGACGGCAGCGGAAAGTTCGAGTCTGGGCACTGTTATTCGCTTAAGAGGTGATACTCGTGATTTGCTGCAGACCAAATTCACCTCTGAATCTCCTCGATCTGACGTGGATCTGCAGTAAATAACACATCCGTACGCATTCTCGGACGCATCCGCGAAACCGTGAAGTTGAATATGCACTGATTTTTGCATTATAATGCATCGATTAACACTTACACTATTTAGTAATGGCAAAGACTGAATGAAGTTTTCCCACTGTTTTGCCTCCGTTTCAGGAAGCGGATCGCTCCAGTCCAATTTCAAACACCACAGCCTCTGTAAGAATATTTTGGCTGCTGTTATTACAGGACCCAATAGTCCTAGGGGATCGAAAATTCTGGCAATTGTTGAAAGCACAGATCTCTTTGTTGGCGGAACCGAGTTCTCTATCTGTATTTGAAAGGTAAACTGGTCTGTGATGGGCTTCCATGAAACTCCTAAGGCCTTTGTTTCATCTTGAAAACTGTAACTACTGTCACAGTCTGTTTTTAGCTCTGGAGAGCTACTACACCACTTGTGTAATGTGAAACCTCCACTGTTGAGAGCTTTTATTAACTCTGATTGTAATGCTTTAGTGTCACTCAGGGTGTCTGCGCCACTGAGGACATCATCAATATAGAAGTCTCTCTCTATGACTGGAGAGGCTAAGGGAAAGTTTTGTTGTTCATCTCTGGCTAATTGTTGAAGAACTCTTGTCGCGAGGTAGGGTGCACTCACTGTACCGTAGGTAACAGTGTTGAGCTCGTAAGTCTTAACTGGTTCATTCACTCCCTCCCTCCAAAGTATTCTCTGAAGTTTAGTTTGACTCGGGTCAATTAAAATCATCCTATACATCTGCTTTATATCAGCTACAAATGCATAAATATGCTTACGAAATCTAATCATTATCTTAAATAGGTCATCCTGAACAACCCCACCATTGTACTGTAAAGAGTTAAGCGAATTCCCTGATGTTGTCTGCGAGGAAGCGTTAAATACTACACGAAGTTTTGTAGTACTTTTATCTGGGCGATAGACTCCTAGATGCGGTATATAATATGTTCCTACTTCTTCCTCACATTCCGAAATCTCTTTCATGTGCCCTAATGTTTCATATTCCCGCAAAAATTCTTTGTATAATGATAAATAATCAGGCTCTTTTACAAGGCGACTCCACAACGAATTTAATTTCTTGAGGGCTATATTTTTAGATTTCCCTAAACAATTTGGATCCTCTTTTAGCGGCATTTTTACTATGTATCTACCTGTACTATCTCGTTTAACGTTTTTCTCAAAATGATTTTCGCAAATTATTGTTTCTTTGTTTTTAGGTATCTCAATCTGCACGTTCTCTATTTCCCAAAATTTCTCTATGGTTTTGGTTAGGGCAATATTATCTTGAATAAAGCCGCAATGGACCCTATCCGGCGTTTCAGTGGGAACGCTTCCACTTGCCACAAAACCAAAAACAGTATTTTGAAAGATTAAATTACTGTTAGTCGGACAAATTTGACCAGGTCGCAACAATTCGTAGAAGATTTCTGCGCTCAAAAGTAAATGTATGCGACTTGGTTTGTTAAAGTGTTCATCTGCCAGGTTTACATATTTTAACTCGGGTATATTTATCTCAAACGTTTTTGACGGCATGAAATCAGTAATCTTGGATACTATCAAAAAATCTAATTCTTTCTCGTAATTTCCCTCAGTGTTGGAAATCGTCGCTTTAACTACAGATTTAATTGTTGTGCAGGTATCGCCAATTCCACAAACTGTTAAATTAGTTTTTTCTCTTTTTAAATTAAGGCTGTTAGCACAATCTGAAGTCATGTAGTTATTCATTGCCCCTTGATCCAAAATCGCACGCACTCTAAAATTATTACCAACGTTATCTCTCACTAAGCAAGTTGCAGTGCTAAGGAGCGTTGTTTTTGATGTATTTATTACTCGCGAGGAGAGCACCGATGTGTTTATATTAGATTCGACGCTAGCCAAGGATGCTGGCTGGAATGTTGGTGCCTCCGCACTCAAAGTACTCTCTCTTGTACCTCTTGTAATAGGGGGGGAAACCAAATCGGGGTTATTGGCCGCGCTCTCTTGTCGCAAAAACTCACCGCTTTTCGGGAAATGTAATGAGTAGTGATGTCTTTTATTTTTTCCATCTCTTTTGCACAAAGAACAAGAAAATTTTGATTTGCAATTATTAATTAAATGTTTTCCAAGACAGCAAAAGCAATAATTATTTTTCTTAACTATTTCTACTCTCTCAGAAACAGGCAAGGCCATATAATTTTTGCATTTATATAAGGGGTGATTTTCATAACAAAGGCAACACTTTGAACTCTTACTCTCAGCTAAAAATACTCTAGACACATTTCTCGAATTAGAGGATTTTTGATTAAAACCTTCCGTTAAAAGTTTTCCCCGTGACACAAAAAATAGATCTGCTTCTTTTCCCAATGTTATGGGATCAAACCATGTATCTGCCTGCCTAACACTGATATGAGACGCTGTTTCTTTGTCTAATGTTTGAAACAACTTGTCTGATACAATTAATTGCTTTAATTTCTCAAAATCAGACACCTCTCTTAATTTTAAGTAATAATCAAAGCTAGTTGTCAAACGAGATGCAAATTGTACATGGGTTTCATTTGCCTGCCTAGTAGTTTTTCTGAATTGCTCCAAACATGACTGGGCGGTTGGTTCGAACTCTCTTAATACGATTTTTTTCACTTTATCATAATCATTTAACTCATTATCTCTTATGTAAGAAATTATGTTTGAAGCTCTCTCACCTAGTAAATTCAAAAGTATCTCCGCCTTAAGTACATCGGGTACGCTCTTTGTAACAAAGGATCTTTCTAAAGAAGTAAAAAACAGACCCCATCCTTCTGGTCGACTCGGGATTTTAATCGTTAGAGTTCTTATACTTTTTATTAGCGAATCTAATGAATCATATCTCTCAACTTTATTTTCTGATTCGTCGCTAGTTTTTGGAACTGTTTTTGGAATTGTTTGCAAGCGTGACAGTTCTAACTCAGCTTTCGCTCTCTCTAATTTAGTTTGTTCTAATTGTAATTCTAACTGTGATTCTGCTTTCCGGTCCTCAATTATCCCCTCTAAGAGACCTGATACAAATTCTGGTTCATTTTTGAATTTATCAGTATCCTTTATAATATTAATAAGCTCTGTCGTTGTCATTTTCTCTGTTATTTCCTCTCCTAACTCTATCGCAGCGAGCTGCAAATCAGCTTTTCTCGCGTTTTTGAACATTTTTATAACAAACTCAATAACTAATTTCTAACTCAAAACAATGATAAAAATAAATTCAATTAAAGGCTAAACACAACTCTTAACTCTAAAGAATAATAACACAAATTATCTCAAGGGAGTAAATGACCAGAAAAGCTCAGCACCTACTTCGTCACTTGTTACACAAACAAAGGAACTTCATTTATATCCATAAGGCACCGGAACCGTCTCACGTGAAGACGGACCAAAATGTACACACGTCAGCTCAGGCACAACTCTAAAAACTTTGAATGAATAAAGTGGACTGTATATTAAAAATACTCTTTATTTTAATCTGAATTTAACAATTTTTGCTGCAGCGTGTATATATCTCGTAACGCCACAGCACACATTTGCCTCTCAAGGCATCTCGTGCACGGTCTCGTACCGTTCTGACCGGGAAGCGAGAATGCAGAGCTGGCCCTCCGCTGCTAACCACTTGAGAGCCACTTCAAAAGATTTAAGACAGATGCTGCAGACAGAGGCGCTCAAACACCTTGTTTAAATACAATGATACATTCCAGAGGAGAACTAATGTTGCCGAGCTGGTGTTAAAATTCTGAGGACCTCTTTTCAAGATTGTGTTTTTTTTAACCAAAATTTACTATTTTGAAACAGATATTGATGAGTCTGTTATGTTTTCATAAGACTTTATGATACATGAATTAAGTTTTGTTAGTTCGGTTCTGTGTTTTATGCATGCGTAAATACACATGCCTTTATCTAAAAATAGGGGGACCGCGTGAGAGTATCTGCTATGGACATCATATTGGCTTAGTCAGGTTAGGAATATCAGACGAAATTGCAAGCAATAACTACATCCTCAACTCAGATGCATAAATTTGCAATTACAGATAAAGTAGAGAGAAGTAAACGAAAGCTGACGAGTATTTTAGCAGGCCAGTGAAACTTGTGATTAAAGCCATAGTAACAAAGCCTAATTTAGGCAGAGCAGTGGTTGCACCTGGTCCAAGCTTATGATCAAAAGAGCCCGTCAAATCATGTGTAATGACACGATTATCTTTTGTACAAATATGTGAGCTTACATGTTTACCTTCAAAAATTTTCTAAAAAAGGTCTAGTCGAGTTGATTTTGAATATCCTAATATCCTACTATTTATTTCGCTATGTAAAGAAGTAACATTTCGTAGATGCAATAAGTTTTGAGAATAAAATTATTTCTTTCCATATAAATAATAATTTACATATTGCATGTTTTATGGGTATGAGTGAATACATGTACATTTTATTATGACAGCAACCTGTAAAATAATAAAAAAAAAACTTTGCAAAATAATACCATAAAGTTTACTTCAACGGCCAGAGAGCTGTTTCGAGCTAAAACCTGTTTACCCTTCTTCAGTGACAAACACCTGAAGATAGGAATGGGAACTGAAAAGAAAGTAAACAGAAACCAGCCGCGAACCATTCGTTGCAAAAACAGAGGAACGAAAAAGGAAAAAAAAAACAGAGAAAGGGGAGAAAGGGAGGGGAAGAAAGGTAGATAAGAAGGTAAAATATAGAAAAATACAAAGAATACAGGAAAAATAAACAAAAAAAAATATTAAAAAGGGTAAAAATGGCACGAACGGAACAGCAAAAGAACAAAAAACAGTATAACAAAAGAACACTCACCATAACAACAACAATAAAAATGAAATAAAAATTAATATAAAAAAATACACATATATGTACATCTAAACACATGACAACAAGAATTTTTTTTAAAACAGATACATATAAATAAACAAGACAACACAATATTAATTTGTTTTAAAATATATATATACATATAGAGAAAGAGAAAAAGGTAAATACACACAACAATGAATACATAAAATAAGTAAGTTAAAAATAATAATGATAAATGAGTAAGAGTAAAGAAGGAAAGAAGAAGAAAAAAATGGAAAAGAGGAGGGAGAGCACGAAGAAAGAAAGAACTTTACCATAACTCCTTCCAAGCAGAATGAATAAAAGCAATAGATGAACCATCGTTCACTAGACTCTTCAATTTGCCTAGAACCTGTCTTTGAATCTGCCTCTGGACGAAAAAGAAAGGCCAAGAAATAACACTGCAAAATTTATTGAAACATAAAGTACACACAAGAATGCACATAATTATAAGTTGAGATAGATTACTAGAATATACACTCATGTCCATAAATTAAGGATAATTCAGAATCACACAGAAATTGATCTCTAAAATAAAAATCACACACATCTTGAAGAAGAATATGCAAATTACAGGAAACCACCAGATGGCGTGGATGGTACGTCACAATAACGAGAGTGTAAGAGAGGGGTATATAAGGAATGGTGGCAAAGAAGTAAAATTGTTCACAAGCGCTGTGAAAGCCTTTCAGTGCAAAAACCGCATACTTATGGCACAAAGGAGGCATTTGGATGATGTTTTACGTGGCAGAATTATTGGACGACTGGAATGTGGACGTACCCAGCTGGAAGTATCTGAGGAACTTGGAATCGCCCAGAGTGTCATCTCCAGGCTTTGGCAACGATTCCAAGATGATGGTAATGTGAGTAGACGTTACAGCACAGGTCGCCCCCGAGTTACAACGCCGAATGAGGACCGCTATTTGGCAGTTACTGCCAAAAGAAACAGACGGAGTACAGCATCAGACCTGTCTCGTCAGCTCTCTTTAGCTACCGGTACGACAGTTTCAAGGCAGACCGTGTACAGACGCTTAGGGCACATTGGTCTATATGCTCGTAGGCCTGTCAGATGTGTTCCACTTACCGCAACTCACTGTCGCCTGCGATTAACCTCGAGTAGAGAGCATGCATTGTGGACACCGCAACAGTGGTCTTGTGTGATGTTTTCCGACGAGTCCAGGTTTAGTTTGGAGTCTGATTCTCGCCGGACATTCATCTGGAGAGCACCAGGTACCCGTTACCACCAAGAGAACACCATTGAAAGACACCGTTATGGTGGTGCAGGATGGCTCGTTTGGGGAGGAATTATTCTTGCTTCCAGAACTGACCTGCATGTTCAGAGTGTAACGATGACAGGCCACATCTATCGGGATGTCGTTCTGGAACAACATATACGTTTGTTTCGGGGCGCCATGGGTGCTGAATTTTGTTTATGGATGACAACGCCCGTCCTCACCGTGCAAACATTGTAGACGAATGCCTTCAATCGGAGGATATCACCCGTATGCATTGGCCAGCATACTCACCGGACTTGAATCCAATAGAGCATGTGTGGGATATGCTTGGCAGACGAATTGCAGCCCGTCAACCCCCTCCCACCTGTCTACCGGAACTTCGGAGTGCATTGCTTGATGAGTGGTGTAATATTCCCCAAGATCAGATTGATCATTTGATACTCAGCATGCCTAAGCGTTGTCAGGCCTGTATTGCATCGTCCGGGAGACATACTCCGTATTAACCATCCTACTAACCATGTTTTACTGTTTTTTGTAAATAGGTTCTTTTTTGAAATTTGGTCAAGGGAGTAAAACTTGCAATTTTTATTAATTATGTCAAACATATAGCATCTTTTTTGCTCTTTACTTTTCGTTTAATATTTTCCAAATAAGTCAAATTTGTTTTGCTTCTTTCTCTTTCTTTGCCTGAACTTCATTATCCTTAATTTATGGACATGAGTGTATATATATATTTAACCAGAGGAATGATCTTTAAAAAAGCTGCAAACTCGACGCTAGTTTTGTAAAGAACATAATTGGCTTTCATTTAGAAGAAGAGCAAAATCTATGCTAAAGAAACATCACATAAAACAGAAAGTAACTGAAATTAGCTCATTTTGCAAACACAAAACTTACAAGTAGAAACCTAATAATGCAATTACAACAGCGAAAGAAAGATTCCTAATGGAGCTCAAAAATATTATAACAAGATTATGAGCTGGAATTGTAAATAAGAAGAAACAGACGAAAACAATGTTTGGCATCGCACGCTCAAACAATTTCTGTATTTTTTACCCAGCAATGAAGATGATGTTATGATATATTCCCTTGAAAAATGAATTACTAGAAAAGGCTGTAAATAAAATTTTGCTTGCTTAATTATTGAAAATAATTTATGCCCAGCTTCATGTCTGTTTACTGTATTTTTATTCTAAATTAATATGAATAAGTGGAAGATTCTGTTTTCAGCTGGCTCAGTTTTTTTCAGTGACAATTATCAGGTGGCTGAAGCTTTATTGAAAATATGACATCAATATTTAAGTGGATAGTATTAGTTTCGATAAATTGCTTTTAAAATGAAAAGACGTCTAGTTTAGATTAATGGAAAATCTGGAATGACTCCACGCGACTTTCCGAGCACTTACGATTAAGATCATTACCAAGCATTTAAATAAATTTTAATCGATGAATAATTCAAACATATATACCAAATTGAAGCTCAATCGAATTCTCTGTTTAAACGCTAGCGCACTTTCAAGTATTTCTCCCATTAAAGTTCATTGTCACTCCCAATAATTTCTAAACGGCAAGAGTCATAGTCATAAAAGTGGCGTCTAGGTTAGTAAAGGAGCCATGCGCTACGCAAAATTTACCTTTTACAGTGCCACCAGGTGACTAAATTTGGAGTTAGCGTTTTTGTTTCATAAACAGTAAGAGATACGTGAAAAAGTTGAAGTTGTTCATCACCATCGATAGATTAAGAAAATACACCTTGAGCACTTAACCTTAAAAATCAAAGGTGTAAAAAGCAATGCGTTAAAACGTATTATTGTTTGTTTTTTTTTTGCCAGCGTGCTCCCAGTCATAGTGTACAATTTTCAGCGGGAATTTTAGACCAGCGTCCAAGTGTGTATTGTTTCTGACAGAAAACAACTTTAGCATGATGAATAAATGTCAGGTAAGAGTAGTTTTATAGAATTCGACTAAACAAATGTGCGTTTTATGCTTTCCATCCGCAGCATTATTAGGCGAATGAATGGGGGCATCATGTTAAAATTGAGGTGTCTTTTCTTACTAAATTCATGATGATGAGCAACTTTGTAATTGATTTTTTTTTCGTATCTTGCATAGTTTTTGAGATTAGAACACTTACTACAAATTAAGTCACTAGGTGGTGCTGTAAGCGGTTTCTTCACGTAGTGCATGGGAGCTTTATTGTACCTAGACCTTACTTTTATAACTATAGCCCTTGCCGTTCCCAATATTATTGGGATGACAACGGACTTTTGCGGCCACACCGTATATATGCCTGTGAATGCATTGTCCTCCACACCCACGCTCATACACAATCTCCAGTTCCTCTAAAAATTTACTGACTTATATGTACTTTATTTGCATCAGTACTTGACTGGAAATCCTAGCTCGCAAAAACTTTCGAAAACATTGTGCCTATGCAATAGTTTATATGGGAAGTATATAGCTGCGATAAAGACAAATTTACAATAGCAAGCCCCCGTTATCAAAGTAATGATACTAAATTCATAAAAACATTCGGCATAAAGCAAAATGTGATGCCTTTAGTATTTCTGGAAAGAGCATGCCGATACATCGACTGGCACAGCGAAACCTCCGTCATCTCCATTCATCCATGAACATTGCTCAGAAGCACATTTCTAGATGATATGGCAGATGCTATACAGGGTTAAACTTCCCCTATAGACAGGGTTCTACAGCTGAAACGGGTGAACGGATTGTAACCAAATTTGGTACTCAGGGTCAGGTTGAGTCTGAAAAAATGGCCAACAATTTATGGGGTGACAGAACGCATCTACACGAACTGTCTTCCTTCCTTCCACTTCTCTCGATATTGAGGAGACAATTACCAAAAGATTAATTACCTCAAATTTAATAAAACATAGCACTGCCCTCTTCCGTTTAGTATATGAATCCGATATAGAAATTGATTTAAAAATATCAAAAATCTCGAGGATTATAAGAATAGAACCTACGCTCTTTTTGGCGAATCATTGGAGATATTAACGACAGATGGCACCATCAACGACATTACGCAAGCATCCTTCAATGACGTGTGGAACGCTTTCTTCAACATTGAGAAAAGTGGAAGGAAGGAAGACAGTTTCGACTGATGAAGATCATGGCATTGGCCGAAATATATATCTCTTATACAGTTTTCAATAGTAATGACTTTTTCTGTGCTTTAACTAATTCGTTTTATTTTTTGAGCTAATTCATCATATAGAACGATATTCAAGTCCTAAACAAAACCTGTACTCTTCAGTGGATACCCGTACATGTTAATATTGCAGGCAATGAAAATGCAGATAAATTAGCAAAAGGAGCCAGAAATTTAAACCTCGTGAATAATAACATTACTTTCCATGATGCCAATGCAATAGCTAAGTTTAAATTAATAGAAAAATCATTTCCAACGAAACACCAGCTCTTTAATATTAATGCTGATAGATTAACCACAAAAACCACTGTTAGGCATAGAACCAATCACCATAGAGGCATGAAAATTGATGGGGAAGGCAGGAGGATCTACAGAAATTGTGATAACTGTCCAGATAGTCAGCTGACTTCCAGCCATGTTTTTCACTGCCTCCTGACCTAAGAAAAATTGGAGTTCTGCCATCATTGGTGGATCTTTATGCTGGGAATGTTCTTGAAATTGCGCAGGCCGTGATCAATGTACACGGATTTGTTTAATGCGACCAAGATAGACACGACAAAAAAAAAAACATATAGAACACCCCTAGTGGACATATTTTGAACTGAAAGTTTTGAAAATATTCCTTTAGGGCATCTTGTGTACTATCTATATGCCAAATTTGGCACACTCGTATCAGTTGCAGAATGCTGTTTAAAGGGGAATAAGTTTAACTATACCCACCTTGTATATCTGCACCACAAAGACTGGTTATTCGCTCCATCAATTAGCCATTCGACAACTTACCAACTAACCTTACAAAGTCGTTGGTTGTCTACTGACTTGTAAATTTGTCAGATTGCGCTTAACTTGAAATTAGAAAACCACAGATGAAGAAGGAAGGCCCTCACGACCCTCTAGTACAGATCGAGGTAGCAAGTCGCAAGTTGATTTTACACAGAAAAGCACAAAGTGCGACATCTGTCATATGATGCATTTTATTTAGAAGAAAAATAAGAAAATGCAGGCAAACAGTTTTCTCTGAAAAGCAAAGCGTGTGACATCTGCGATGTGATCTGTTTTATTTAGAAGAAAAATAATGAAAATGGAAGAAAATAGTTTCTTGTGATAAATTTTCTTATATCTTTTTCACCTAATAATATTATTAAAAGTGCTTATTGTAGACAGAGTTACTAATAATCAACAATAAATAAATTTATTACTCTAAAAGCTCGTTCCTAGAAAAAATATAAAAAGCGAAGAATCCCAGTTCCGCAAACAGAAAAAAAATGATCCCTAACTAGTTCAATAATCATTTACAAGCAAAAACTTAAATCACGTAAGATCAATAAAATTTAATCACGTAATTACCAAAACAAAAGGAAAATTTATAATGGCACTCAATAACTCTCTCACGTAATTTTCAACAGAAAAATAGTAACTCTGTAATAATTTCAATGTTTTCAACAATAAATAATAGACTTTATTAACGAATCTTGGATAATAAGCAGTGAAGTATGTTTATAAAATAAACATTTCGGTGTACTTACTGAAAATAATATATGTTTTCCCTTTCTAACAGTGTGTAATTTTTTTTCTGGCTTTGGATAAAAGATTCATAGATATACGAAAGAATAATTTGGAGGACGATTTTATCCAACTGAACTTGAGAAAGAAATTAAAGACAATTTGTAGTGTTTTAGATGTTATTAATATAGATGTGTGAGTGCATAAATGCATACAATATGTAATTTTTTTATATGCTAATGTGAATATGGGATAAATTGCTGACAAATGTAGAGAGAAAAGTTGTTTTTTCTTTTGTGAGAAATTTAAGTATTTTCAAACACAACAAATAAAAATTGAAAAATGATTTTCAAAATTTATATCCAGGTATGACAATTAATAACTAAATAACGCATACCATTTTTTATTTACTTGAAGTGCATTATTATTTCATCATTTATGCATGAAATATACATATAGTAAAAACATAATTTCATTTTTATGAAATTGTATTTACTTTTTAACAGATTATTTTTATACTTTTAACTGCTGCTCCTATTATATATTTAAAAAGATATTTTTATATTAAAAATTGATAGCAATTCTCATAGAATGCGTTTCATAATATTAAAAAAAATTATAAAAGAAAAAAGAGATATTTGAAAAATCATCCTTTATTCTTTTATCGAATTAAATGTAAATAAAAATTATTTTGCTCTTTTTTTATGGTAAATAAGTAATGGAAAAACTGTTTCCAATAGGAGGATACAGATAATTGGGATTTATAACACTCTAAAATATATGTGAGCGCACATTAAAGTAATTGATAATAATACTTGATGAATATCACAAATTGATACTATACTTCAGACTATAAGTGAATACGACAAACTGTATTTCAAAGTCTCATAACGAGAAAAGTTCCTTATAAACCAACAAACTATCTTCAAAAGCCAATAAATTCAGGCAAAAGTCAATTAATCCATGAAATACAACCATCGTTCACAAGACGATGCTTTTACAATAAAATATGGTCTGATCATTTTCCCTGGGTATAATACGTTTTATGTGCCTTCTACACCACCACATATCGAAATATGATTGAGAGTCACTGCTAGGACACCGGACCGGAAATGAAGTCCTACAAAGAATGCGTACCTTTCCTTTATATTTCCTTCTGCTGATAATTTATAGCCTCGACGATTTATATACCTGGAGCTAACCCAGCAGGTAATGTAAAGTGAACGGCCGTGGAATCCATTAGTACGTGTAACAGAACGTTCTTTGTTTGTGATGTATGGAAGGTTTAGTTGTAGTTTTTCTTCCGATTCATCTGAGAAAATGACGATATTTGAAACTTTTTTTTTGTGTGTGGAAGTGTAAGGATTGAAAAGTTAGATAGTATGCTATTAAGAGATTAAAACCCATTATTTACTCCAATGTGTGTGCCCTTTCTCATCAAGCATTTTTACTATAGCTAAGGCCTGAATTACAGGCCAGTTTATCATTGGAGCGGCCAGCTTTATCCCCTATGAAGGGAAGGACAAGTAAACATCCAAACCCAATCCAGGAATCGATCACGGACCTAAGGTGTGGTAGAATGGTTCTTTAGCCACTACACCACCTGAGCGGCTAAAACCGCTTTATTTAACTAAGTGTTATTAATATTGTTACGAATCTTCGGGGCAACCCGCTGTTCTGGTGTTTAAAATAGTTTAAAATTCGTATTTTACGCATCAAATAGTTAAAGTTTACGTTTTGTTGCATGATAATCGGTTAACTAGAGCGCGAGATGTGGAGTTTTGGGTTTCCCCATTGATTAATATAGCGTTTTCTAGAAATCTCGAGAAATATTGTTCCTAGGCCTTCGCTAACCTCTCTTTTGGGGATTTATTTTTGGTGCCAGATTTAGTTTTTTTTTCTCCAAAAAGTCGCCAACTTTGGCGACATTTTTACAATAGGGCTTGTAAAGGTGTTTTTCTTGCATTAACATCGCATATTTGCCTTGAATTCATTAATATTTATATGACGTAATCAAAATGTTTGTTTGGGTACCCTTTAGAGAGGTCCCGAGTTTTCTGAAATGCACATCGGAAAGTATAAATAGGTGCGGGCGCCCCCCGATCCAGTCAGTCTTGCTTCTGCTTGCTGAGAGAGCAGATGTTCGAGAGAGAGCATAAGCTCTTTATTAGCGCTTATAGAAGCGGTATTTTTCGCTTATTAAGAAGCTTATTTCTGCATGCTGCGTATAAATTTTGCATTGGGGGACTGTTAACGATTTCCCACATAAGTTTCCACTGAATGTTTGACTGTGGCAGTGTTTTATTGTGTGTGATAAATACAGTATTTCTGAAAGCTTCTATACTGAAAGGACTGTTATAATCAAGTTACTGCCCGTTAGTGCCTGTGAACTTTGTACAGTTGATTGTTCGAAGCAGTTCTAGAAGCAATAAAGTTTGTTTTCCATCCTGACAAGTGGACTCTTCACTAGAACTTTCTACACCTACCGGACTTTAGAACGACGAACCCAGAAATAAGAAGAGTATTCTGCAACAATATAATGTGTTTGCATTTTCTCGAAAAGTCAATAGAGTTTACAAGAACTTTTATAAAAAAATTCTGTTAAGAAAAGTAAATAATCTAATTAAAAACTTTGTAAAATAACATGCATTCAATAGAGTTAACAAGAACATTCATAAAAAAACTGGTGTTCAAAAAGTAGAAATTAATTAAAACTTTGTAAAATAACTAACGTTTAATACAGTTCGACGAGAGTTCAACGGCCATTCAATAAAGTTCAACAAGAACATTAGTCAAAATACTAAAAAAGTAAAAATTATTTAAAAACTTTGTAAAATAGCCAGAATTAAAAAAATACCTAATAATGAGATCGTTTTGGATGGAACAGAAGGTCAATCCTTCTTCAGTTGCGAAAGAGATCCACCATCCACAAACGTTAGAACTGAAATGTTTAGACTTCTCAGAGCCAATCTCATTGATAAACATTTTTTTACTGCTCTGTGTTACACTGTTTTTTTTATTAATTCATTTCAGTTATTTGCTAGAGAAGTGTTATTTACAGTAAAACTTTTGATTGCTAAAATTTTATCCTGTCTTAGTTTCAGTTCAAAAACCATATAACATTATAAAATGGCTTTTAAAAAATCATTAAGTTTGTGTAACCAGCCAGTGATCAACCAGTGTCTGTAACGAGGATAAAATAATTGTTCAAAAAGACGAGCGCAATTATAAATTAGGTACTGGGTGCTTTCAAAGTATTTTGCAATTTAATATCCTTATACGGCAGGAAAATATAAATCAAAACGATTACCGTTAAAAGACTTTAAATAATTTTAACTTCCTACTCCTACACCTTTATGAGTAACGAAGCTGACTGAGTGACCCGCAAACAAGTAAACAAACAAACAAACAAAAAATATAAAAACTGAACAAAATTTGATTTTGTAAGTTTCGTCTTCATTGCTTTGTATTCTTACTATTTATGCATGATATGAGAAATTTAGCAATGAATCTATATCTAAAACTTCGCTTTGATGGAGATGAAACACCGATTGTAATGCTTGAGACATATTTTCTGAAAATCATCAAGTTCTTTTACTAACGTAGTATATTTATAGTACGCCCTACTTATTTTTTGGTGGATAAACATAATATGAATCCCAGGTCCCAGGCTTTTACAGATTAAATTCAACATATCAGAGCGCTGCGTTATTTAAACAGTAAAGTTTTTTATTGTTAAATGTTGATCTTGCATAAAAATGGTCTGAGAAATCGTTCTTCTCCTTTAAAGAGATATTTTTAAGTAAAATAAAATTGCTGTACATTTTTGAATACTACACCTTATGTTTGTATTACAATTTTAAAATAAATTTTAAGAATATGTAAATGTAATATAATGTAACTTGAATTAAATTATTCTGACACTTTTTTAAAGACAAATATTAATTTTGTTGTGAGATATATGGTATTATATTTTTCCTTTCAGTTAAGATTAAAATAAGAATGTAAAACTTTAATGATTCAACAAGGAATAGCTCTTTTTGATAAAAAGAAAATATAATTTAGATTTTTGAAGTTAACTGTCGTCTAGTACTAATAGTATAACGATAAATAAAACACTCAATGCCGTCTAACAAAAATGATTGCTTATATGTATAAAAGTCTATGCATTAGTTGTAGAAATTTAAAATTTGCCTTTTTCTTCAGGAAATAAATGGTTCAATTAAGTACTTTTTGTTTTCCACTTGAATTGCTTTTCCTCTTCTAATGATCATTATTAGAGACTACCTGGATATTTAAAATTTATATACTAAATACAGAATGATGAACATACTAATTAGTTAAAATAATATTCGTTTCCTAAATAGCTTTAATTGAACATTTTGGATAAGCATATTTGATCATGCAATTTTTGTAAACGAAAGGCATATAAATAATTTCAAAGGAAAGTCAAAAGGAGGTTAGTTTCTCTCTATACCTTCTCTTAATATGTGCTGCTTTGATGTAGTTTAATTGCTTAGCTTTGTTCAAATATTCTGGAATTGTTTGTTATCCCATTATAAAAAATAATTAGAAATATTTTTTTTGAAAAGTTTTGCATTAAATATTCTAATAAAACACATTTTGATAAAATGGTTTAGGTCGTATATAATAACTCAGGTTTAATTCAATATAAATGACTTCTTAATAGTAAATTTCAATTACCATTTTCGTAAAAGAATCTAGTACTAAGAGTAACTTTTTACATAGAAATCGGAAACTTGACTTTTTTCTTTTTGTACGACAAAAATAGAGAACATGTCACTTTCATTTACATCAACAAACAAACTTACTTGAAAGTTTGAAAAAAAAATGATAACGACTAATAATTTTATAAAATTCATTGCCGCAGCGAAAGTGACTCAAGTAAAAATTTGCACTTCACATCTAACACTTTCTTACTAAACTTTTTAAAATCAGTTTTAAAAGCACTTAGTCGTCAACAATTTAAGCAACTTCTCGAAAAAAAGGTTTAATTTCATTAAGCGGAACTTCTGGCACTTTTTCGGATTACTTTCCACTTCACTTCTCACGAGATGACGTCCAGTCTAGTGCCACAGCTGCTAATCTTTTGTCGGCCAGTCACAGTATACATGTGTGTAGCCGTGGGTCTGAAAATTTCATAATTAAAAACTTAATGGTCTTAGAAAGTTCATGTATCAGATTGCCTTAAAAAATTGTATTATCTGAATACAAGAATACTTAAATATCCGTACACATTAGATTATTCAGCACACATTAGCATAAAAGAATAGCAACCCTTTTGAGTTACTGTCATTTCGATATGATGGAGTAATTTGAGATTGGTGTTTTCATTTTTTAAAGTCATTTATACTTGTTTAAGTTCAAATTCACTTTAAAAAATAAGGAATTGAAATTCAATTATTATATATTAAGATGCTTTATTGGATGTCAAACTTCTTGAATTTTGACTTGCATTAGCATAGATGATCTGTGGTGTCTTAGTGAATGCAAAAAACGAATAATCAATATATTTGCTATGATGAATGTATAAATACAATGAATATATTTGTTAGAATAATCAATATAAAGATTCAAATTATAATAGTAATAAATAAGGCCAGTATCGTCAGCAAAAAGCTTTAAAAATTTATGTGGAAAACAGATTAAACTTCCATATGAAGAGACAGTGAATAGGGGACCTCACTCTTAAAAATATACAGTGTGTCCCATCTAAATAGAGCCACCTTGAATTTGTGCCTCAACTGGATGTGAAACAGAGAAGTGAGAACGAAATAAATATATTAAGACAGAATATGAAGAGAGATAAGTATTTACAAGGCCAAAAACTCACTCCCTGGTCAGGAATAAAAAATAAATGTCTAAATAAAGAGAAAGAAATGTGTCCCGCCGAAATAAAGCCAGTACTGTTAATAGCCAATATATTCGCTACGTTTAAAAATGACTTTGAATAGTCGATGTAAAGTATCATTTACCAATCCTTGGAGGATGGTAATATCAATATTACACCAGCATCCAAAAGATGGCGGCCTAAAACTGTCTCACATTTGCGTATCGATCCCTATTAATCATACTCCATGCCTTTTTCTTGGGGATTGGGATCAAGCTAAACATCGGCCGCCAATTCTCCCTACAAATGGCAGAAAGTGGTATTCTAGCATTTGTTGGTTATCAGTAGCTTTTATATGGCCTGAGGAAAAGGGCCAAGTTAAGATTAACACCAGGGGTAAAGCCTCTCCACTTTGTATAATGAGCTTTTCTTGTCTTTTGGAGATGAAGCAGCAGCTCCTGAACATTATCCACAAGCAAAGAGTAGATATGGCCGAATATCATCAAACCGGGAAGGACCAGGGTGACGGGTTATGACCTTACAGGGGAAAAAATAATAAAAATAATAATTTTTATGGCCTAGTTCAGGGCGTTGCGTTTCTGCTGAAGTAATACATGACATGACATGACTACGAGAAAATCTTCTCTAAAAGGCAAGAATATAGAGGCTCATTATACGATGTAAAGAGGCTTTACCTAGTTGTAAACATAACTTGGTTTTTCCTTCTGGCCATATAAAAGTTATTAATTAGCAACAAATGTTATAAACCCATCTGCAGTCATATGCAGGGAGAATTGAAGCTCTAAGTCTGATTTTCCATCAGGTCCACGTACCCATTCACGTTGCAAAATCCTCTTCAGAATGATTTTTCGGTGATGGGTTGTAATTCATGAAATGCCCTGCTTTTTTATCTTGTTCTATATCTCCAGGAAAACGGTTTTATGACGAAAGGTTTTTGTATAGTAGAGCGTTGCAGATGTTTATTTTTCTTTAAACGCAAAAATAAAATGTCGGCTTTATGACAAAAAGTTTCAGTATACTTGTTCTTCTGTTCTTCACATAATGCAAGATGACTTCAGTACAGCACTACCGCTGTTATCTTTTGCACATTTGACCCACCAGTGGCATAGTGCATAGCGCAGCCTGGTTCGAAACCAGGCCGCATCCGCCGACCTAACCGTTCGGAGTTTTCCGTGGTTTCCTCGAGAAACTTAGCGTAAATGCGGGTTTGGACAGCTTAGAAAGACTCCCACGGAAGGCATCCCACCCGTCTGCCTAGAGCCCACGCGAAGCTAATCAGCCGTAATACTACAAATAAATAAACTTTTGCACTTCAGAATACGCTTCATTACTGCCGAGTTAAGATGTCTCAAGAAAATTGCCGGCAGGCGACGGTTGATGCTTATTCTGAAAACAGTTTATAGCGATTTTTGTAATTGTATAATAACTTTTTGGCACCGAGTATATATTAAAATAACGAAGAGAACGGTATTTATTTAATAGCAAAATAATAATCGTGAACTAAATTTGCATCCACTCATGTAAGTACAGTAGTGGAAGCAGATTTTATGCTCTTCGTTAAATTGATAAGCTATACTCCTTTTACAAAATTAAATAACCCAATTAAATATTTTAGTGATATACTTATTATTATTTTCGTATAAACCGCCTGTTATTTAGGAAACGTGACAGACATTTTAAGTTGCACGTTACGAATACGATTTTACAGAAGGTAAGCGCTTCGGGAAATAAGTACATTTTTCAAAACGCATATCTTCTGTATTTAAATTTCATTTCACAACATCATCCAAAATAAATTTACTTGCAAATACGAGATTATTTGTTATCACAAATTAATGAGGCAACATAAGAACAACTTTAATTTTTTTTTTTACGTAAAACATCCATTAGAAGTAAATTTTGAATTGAATCTTTCGCAGTTCGTCTTGTTATTTGTTGATTTAAATCAGCAACAGAATTTTAAGAAAACAAATACAGATGTTAAATATAAGACTTAACTTTAATGAATGTACTAATGGTTAGAAAGGAATGGAATGCATGTGGTTAAGAATCATTTACTAGAATACCAGAATATTTTTAATGCTTAAAACAAGAAATGATTCCCTTGGTACGACAAGACTGAGATGACAATTTCACTATCTTGTAATATATTACTAAATTATAAGTAAAGAGGAAATTTTTCTGCGTTTACGACATCAATTATAATATCAAAAAACTCGTGTACTGTGGGGGAAAATACATATTAAATAATATGTATGAGTATCGAAGTTTGCCTCTTTAATTAATACGAGTAAATGCTTTTGAATTTGTAATTAAAAAAAAGAAGATTAACATGCACAATTTAATAGATAAAGAAATGTTTTCTGCCAAAATTATGTGATCTATTTTTCTTAAAGCTATTTGTTTATTATTATTATTATTATTATTATTATTATTATTATTATTATTGTTTGTTATCCCGTCGAAAGAAGTCTTTGGAATAAGAGTCAGTCAATAGTTTAAACATTTATTTATTTTGAAGATAATTGTCTCTTAAAAAAGCTTAGTTTTCGTCCAAAAATTTTATGTATATGTAACATTAAATATTCTTCTACACGTAAAATAACTAGATTAATCAGACATTACATGTAGTGTGAAGCTTTTCAAGTTTTTTCTTCGTTCAAAGTAAAGCAATTTCTATTGTCAAATGCCTCTTGACTTACCAAACACACTCTAATGCATGCTTTCAAGACATTTTAGTTTAACTTAACTCAGTTTTACAGATGTCATCCAACCAACTTGTTGCAGAAAAAATTTTTATTCATTATGATTTACTTAAGAATTAAAGTGGTGTGTTTTGTATGCAAATACAAGAAGTTTTTTACTTTTCCCATTAATCACTGATTGAATGTTATTTGCATTGTCTTTTATTGTCAATTAAACTGTGGACATTCTAGAGTAAGTTACAACAGATCTTTTGAAGATTGATATGATTCAAATCACACTAAATTTCTGCTCTACAATCCCAATAATAATATTTATTTGTGTCGTTTAGGTATAGATACCTAATAATTTGAAGATTTGTTATTCTTAGGCTGTAACTATTTTCCAAAGTTAATTCCTATACACACATCACTTAAAACTTCTTTTCCCTCTTTATCTAAAGCTTTTTCTTTGAACTCATCATAGTACAGGAACGAAATATCCGAAAATACCCATAAAAAGACTATACGTTGATTTTTACACAACCAGTATATCCTATTATCCAACTTATAAAGTACTTTGACGATATTTATTTAAACTCCCGAGTAATAATAGTAATAATTTCACGACAAAGCTCGCACTTACTCCTGCATTTCAGTTCCGTTATAAAGCTGACACTGGGTGCTGAGCCACAGCTGTCGTCTTTCTCTGGGAGTTTCAGCAAAAGTGTCAGCTCACTGCTCCATTATTTAGGACTTAAGATGTCGCAAGAGAGTTAGAGTCCGACAACAGATGTTGTTTTTTCTCTCAACGGGTGTTCATCAGAACGTTATCAGTTTTGTATTCACTTATATTTTTCACAGCGTTCCTTTCTTTGAGGTATTCAGAAACATTGCTGTTTTTTTCTTATCAATTAAGTCGTCATGAACAAGATAAGTCTTGTTTATAGTGTTGCATTTAACATTTTTTTTTATTACTGAGGTATTAGAGCAAGAGCAAGCGACCGCCAGACCTTCGTCATAGTATAAAAGCTGAAACTTTCTCTGCGCATACCCCCCAACAGAGGTAGGAACAATCGGCCACTATAAAGTTTGGAGGATCGTGGCTTTGGCAGGTAACAGGAGGCAAAGGTGTATAAAATTGCCGAAAATTTCTTCATTTCATAAAGCTTCATTTTTTTATATGTTCTTCTTCGCAGTACTAGAAATCACTTTATCCCTTGCCAGACACTTTTCCATCGTGGCAAACCCCCGCCAGACAACCTCAAAGTCTTGAAAAACGTAATTCGATTACGAGCGCGCTGCAAGAAAGTTCGCGCGTAAGAAAGTTCAGAAGTAGCAGTATAAAATGTGCTTGTCACTTTGTGACAGCTTGACGTACTTCGCCGCGGGAGTTTACGAACACAACAGTTTTCCATGACTTTGAGGTTGTCTGGCGGGGGTTTGCCACGATGGAAAAGTGTCTGGCAAGGGATAAAGTGATTTCTAGTACTGCGAAGAAGAACATATAAAAAAATGAAGCTTTATGAAATGAAGAAATTTTCGGCAATTTTATACACCTTTGCCACCTGTTACCTGCCAAAGCCACGATCATCCAAACTTTATAGTGGCCGATTGTTCCTACCTCTGTTGGGGGGTATGAGCAGAGAAAGTTTCAGCTTTTATACTATGACGAATGTCTGGTGGTCGCTGGCTCTTAGACTATATTGTATACGTGGTTTTGATTTAGTGAGTATAATTAAACGCAAGGTTTCACAGCGTTGTATATTAGTTCACTCTTAAGGGAAAACAAAAGAGGAAGTAGGGTGTCTTATCGCCGTAAAAAATCTACATATCGGGTGCTGCAAAATAGACGAGTCGAAAAAAGAAATTAAAAGAAGTTTAGAATGGCCTTCTACTTTTGGATAATTAAGTTCATTTAAAACTAGCATTAAAAAGTCCAAAGATTAAATTCTGAAAGAGAATTACACAACAGCTACCTGACTGGGTCGAAGACCTTTCAACGACTCCTAGATATAGAAAGTTTTACATCTCGTTCGCCACCACACATTGACATCATCATTAAGCCTACATTTAAAATTTCTATTTTGACCCAATCCCCTTGTTAATCTTCTTTTTGTTAATTTTTAAGGTGGGGGGAACCTCTTACAAATTTCTGGTTAATGCTACAAATATTAGAAAATATCTTAAATTAAACATTAAATAAAAATACCTTTCTCATACAAAATTATTCATTATGATCTATTTCCTTGTAATACAATCTAATTAGTCATGGTTAAAATGTGCCATTTGTCGTAAAATTTTATTTTTTATCTCACATTATTGAAATATTGATATTTATGGGTAAATTCACCAGAAAAATTTTAATAGTTTTATTTTGTAAAAATAAAACTTTTATATATAGTCTCACCCGTGACGTCAAAGCTAGATGACGTAAGAGTTGTAAGGCTTTCTATATCTAGGAGACGTTGGTTCGATTCCCAGCATGGGCTTGGATGTCATTTCGTCCATCCTTTCAGAGGAGGTACTGCAGGTTGGGTGCCTTCATGATAAAGTGATCAATAATTCCGGCCTTAGTAGTGGTCAACGCCTGTAAACGCTAACTTCCCGCCATTAGGGTAAATAAGAGAATAGCGGAGCATGAAAGATTGACGCTGATTGGAATGGAGCATTCGTTTGTCAATCGGAAAACTGCTTCGAGGACAGGTTTGTTCGATGCATGTTACAAAGTAGTGAACAAGGCTGTTTCTATTGAGGCCTCCACTACTATGTGTGTGATGGGAGGGTTCTCCCTGCCACGGTAGGTTAGTATATTGATAAAAGAAAAGAAACAATAAGTTAGAATCCTATTGAACAGTGCTCCTTGAAATATCACGAGCTGAACCATACCAACTATTTATTTAGAACCAACTGAATAAACCTCCGCTACATCTCTTACATTTCATTACAATGTATATGTAAAGCATGTCTCCTTACCATCCTCACCCAAGACCCTCTGTATAACTGATTTATGACGAATTAATACTATATTATAAATGCTAGTTGACTTTACCTTTTCAGAGAAAACGTGTTTCAACACAAAGATCAACAATGGATGTATTTCAAAAGCGGTCTTAAAAAAGAAAACTATCTGAAATAATTTTTACTTTATATCTTTGCGCTTAACTCAAATAAGAGCAAAGTTTGCCATATTTTCAACAACAAAATTTCTTTCCCTCTCCTTTTAAGGTTTTAATCTCAAATTGAAGAAAAATATTTAAAAATTATGAGACTATCACCATAATTAGATTCTCAGTTTTTTTTCTATGTGTTATTACGTGATTTTACATTTGTTAGAGTGCTTCGTCAATACTAAGGAAGAAAAAAACATGAATTTTACTGAGGAAGCTCTAAATAATCTTTCATGTTTAATTTTCTGCTTGGATAGCAAAATTGCATCTAGCACAAAGTCACAGCTGCCATCTTTTTCTGAAACATGTCAACTTGTATGCTTATTCACCATGCTTCAGAATTTTTTTCTTTATTAAGGATGTAAGATGTCGCGCATTGAAATATATAGTCTGACTACAGATGTTACATCTTGTCTGTGAGCGTTTATCAGAAGAATAAAACTTTTATATTCGCATATATTTTATTCAGTAATACATTGGCAGAAAATATGAGATTGAACTTTCGATAAAATTGTGTATTTCATTATTATTTCTGTACATTATTTAGTAATAATATTAAATGATAGGATCTTGTTGTATTTTCCTCAAAATATTGTAAAAATATTTATTGAAATTTACTCTTTTACTAGATGCTTTATACTCAAGAATTGTATTTATTGATTGCTTATCTTGAATAGTTTTTGTGTGATATCGTGTGAGCTTTTTGTGATAATTTGCACTTAAATTTTTTTTTATCATATTTAAAGCCGACTGGCGACTAAAAAAGTTAATTTTGCAGTCTCCAAGCACGTGTCCAGATTGATAAGTACCATTCCTGTGTGTTATTTTACAAAGTTTTTTTTATTCATTCAATCTTTAAACATCAATTTCATTTGCGTGTTTTTTGTTAATATTCATAGCTATTTTTTATTTAGCACTGTAGCAAAACATGTACGAGAGATACTGTTAAAGCCTGTTAATTTTTTAAGAAATTATATCAATCATACAAAAAAATATATTTTTAATGCAATTAAATCGTACAAAAAATAAGTAAATATAAAACAAATATACAGCAAATAAAGCATAAACCAGCGTTGTAAAAAAAGGTTTGATTATTTTAATCGTATGAAAATAGAAAAAAAAGCCAATAAAAATGCACTTTCTATGTTTACGTCCGGATTATTACTTCGATGATAAATTTGGATTAAATTATAAGTGCAAAAACTAAAAACATTATTCTAATTTCAAATTTTAGGCAGTTTAATTTAAACATATGCATACATGCACGCCTAAAATCTCACCAAAATCAAAGATCTTAACGATGGCAGATTCCTTAATTTAGAATTGTAAATGGGTTTTGCAGAATTTAACAATAAAATAAGTATGCAACATTAAATTTATTGTTTGCTTGTGATTTACACTTATTTAACTCAAATGATTTTAGAACACTGGTCGATATTGATGAAGCAAAAAATTAATCTCCCTCAAGAAATTCCTTACTATTGTCGCACTCTTACTGCTCTGCTTGGCTCGCGCGAGGTGGCGTTTAGTACAGCGAACATACAGCTGTTATCTTTTGTCGCCAAGTGTCAGCACGTCTGTTTGCTCAGTGCGGGTGAGAAAACTTTTCATTATTAAAGGGCTTAAGATGTTGAAAGAAAATTCAGCATGACAGCAGATGGATCTTTTTCCCAGTGAGTGTTTATCAGAATGTTAGGACTTTAATATTCGCATGTTGTTACTGCACTTATGTTTTGACAAACCGATAGAGACAGTCGTTCTTTTTGAATTGAGGCTAGGATATGGTCTGAAAAAATTTTTGCAGTTTTGTAGAAATCTTTGGGAGATTTTGGAAATATTTGTAAATATACAGTTTTTAAATTATCGCCTTGCTAATGCTTTTTTGTTATTTTGATTTTGTGTGTAGTTGTTTGTGTAATAGCTTATATACGAAAGGGAGTAAATTACATTTCTTTATGGTTACTATTTTTGGAAGAATAATTTTTTTTATTACTTTAAAAGTGGGGAGGGGCACTTTTGCCGTAAAATACTGCAAAAGCGCCCTCCCCGCTTTTCTCGCACTTTCCATTCGCTCTTAAAATACCGAATAAACGTCCTCTGAAAGTGAATTCATACTGGCCGGAGACTTGCTGCGGATAAGCGTACGGTCGTGATGCAATAGATCACAGAAATGAAACCACGACATATGCCAGCGAAGTGTGACGTCAGAACAATGCTCTTCGCTTTGCTTCGCTGAGTGACGTCATTGCGACGTCTTAGCTGCACGGAATGGACAGTACAGGCTTAACTTAAAGGAGCGAAAATAAAGATCAAAGAGGGAGTGAAAGGAAAAATAATCAGTTTTGACCTTTTTACATCGACACCCACAGTATTAACGCAAAAATGCACTGTAAGTGCTTTTTTCCTAGAAATACACCATGCGCTTCCTGTTTATCAAAATACTAATAACGTTTGCTTCGAATATTTCGCTCCGCTCATTGATCGAAAAACGCTTCTAAAGGAGAAGTGCACTTTCAAGTACGGAAAAGGGCGAAAATTCGCTCCGATTGATCGAATTTCACTGGTTTGAATCAAGCATGTATGAATCCAGCTGCACTTGAAGCTAGAGGGAACGCTTGATCCGCAAATTTCCTCAATTTTTTCTGTTTATCAGCCCCCATAGATCGCTATTTTCCTTGAAGATTTGGGGGGGGTGGGCACTTTTCCGGTATTTTCATGATAATGCACTTCGTAATATATTAGCTATATTTGGAACATTGGTGCCCATCTGGTTCAGTGGCTTAAGCCCCCTTCTATCACGCCTTGTGTCCGGGCTCGAATCCCGGCTTGGGCATAAATGTTAACTTGTCCGTCCCTTCATAGGGGGGGTAACGCTGGCCATCCACTGAGTGCCAGCATAATATACTGCCCACAATAACATCGAGCAGTTGTAGCGGACAATGTCTAATCAGCAAGTGCCCGCCCGTTGAAAAAAAAATATATAAATTGAACATTTCTAATTAGGTTCTGAACCAAACTGATTAAGAAATGAAATTTATTAACATTTTTTGGAGTTTCTATGGTGTTTCTCGGATACTGTAGGATTTCAGGTAACTTGATAAGCATATATGCGAGAATGATAGACTTTTATTAAGAGTGCATCACTCTTGCTTTACACATCATCACATGATTAAGATGTGCAACATAAAAAGAGATGTCAAATTATAAATAAAAGCTCTACTCCAAGCAACCAGATTTTTGAGCTGAAGAAAAAGTAAGACTGCTTAAAAATTGTCCTATATTAAAAGTCAATATGTCTATAAATGAAAAAAATGAGATTTTAGTAAAAGTGAAACCCAACGTTGGGGCTAAAAATTTAGTGATATTGTTAAATTCCAACCTATGACTATTTTTCTTAGTCAGTACTTCCCTGATGAAAACGAATGTGTGCCAGGTAAAATTTTGATGCAGCAGCTTGCATACTGCTGAAAATCTAGTCAATTCAGAAAATTCAAGTCTAAATCCATTGCCTCAAATGTTTAAAACTGACAGGACTTAAAGACATAAACCGCATATAGTGTCATGCCCCTGCATTGACCGTTTACATATGATGCACTTCCAGTCATTTATATGTATGTCTATTGCACAACATCGAGTAAATTATTTTATTGGATACATTGCTGGATTGCATTATGTGAAGGGTACGACTGAATTACTTGATTGCAGTACACGAAGCAACTCCTTTGATTTTGGTAGAACAAAAATACACAGTGATTCGAAGTTCAAAGTTTTATAAAAAAGAATAAATTTGTGCTCTTATTTAAAGCTATCACAGTGGTAACTATTGTGATGCAGTTATAATCACATATTTATAATTACTTTTTATACAGCTTTTCGCACATTTATAAATACTTCTGATTTCCCTTTACCCATTCTAAATTTAATACTCTTTGTCAATTTTTAATATCCCATCTATCCTTAATGCTATTTAACTGTTTCTTAAATTACTTTGGTTTTAGCCTTTGCAATACATTATTTTGTTGGCGCCTTTAGTCTCAGAATTCATTTAATTCTCTTCTTTCGCACAGTGTTTTAATAATTTTGCTCAGGCTACATTTTATCTGTATTGATCTCCCCTGTGGCATGCAGGGGCGGATCCAGAGAAACCATCTGGGGGGGGGGCTCCGTTTTTCATTAGGATGATACATTGATTTCCCAATACTTTAACTCGCAGTGTATAATTAGACATGGTATATCACAACTAAATAAGTACACTGCTGGCCACCCAAATTGCAACACCAAGAAAAACAAGAGATATCACAACAAAATTTATTGTGTAGATAACATGTTGACCAAGTAACAAATGATTAAATTTACAGCATTCTATGAAGCGTGGTTCCTGCCAAAATCAGTACCCAGAGTAGCCGCCGTTGTTGGAGATCACAGCTGCCACACGCCTCGGCATTGATTCAAAGAGACTTTGAATGTGTTCTTGGGGTACAGCAGACCAAGCAGCTTCCACACGTTGCCAAAGTTGATCTGGTGTGACAGCTGGGGATGAACTCTGGGTCAGTCGTTGAGCAACCATGGACCACATGTTTTCTATCGGCGAAAGATCCGGAGAGCGCGCCGGCCAGGGAAGCAATTCAATCTGGTGATTGACGAAGAACCCTTGGACAATGCGTGCCACGTGTGGCCGTGCATTATCCTGCTGAAATATGGCTGTTGGCAAGCCCTGAAGGTAAGAAAGGACAACTGGCTCCAACACCTCGGAGATGTAGCGCTGGCTGGTTAAAGTACCGGCAATGCGTACTAGAGGAGTGCGAGAGAGATATCCGATACCGCCCCATACCATAATACCCGGTGCAGGACCAGTGTGACGGTGCATAATGCAGCTGTTCAGCATCCTCTCTCCACGGTGTCTCCAGACTCGAATCCGACCGTCGTGGTGTTGCATACAGAAGCGTGACTCGTCAGTAAAGAGAATTTCATTCCATTCTGTCGTCCACATCCTTCTTTCATCGCACCATTGGCGGCGGAGACGTCTGTGGTTCCGCGTCAGAGGTAGACAAAGCAACGGACGTCTTGCGGACAGACCATTCTGCTGTAAACGACGTCGAATGGTACGCGCAGACACTGGATGATGCGTTACAGACTGAATCTGCTGTGATATGGTTCGTGATGTGACTGAGCGGTCCGTCACTGCCATGCGTACAATCTGCCTGTCATCACGTGACGTGGTGCACTGAGGTCGATGCGGTCGATCACGTCTGTCCGTCGTACCCTCCTGCACCCAACGATCACATATCCGCATCACAGTTGTTTGGTTTCGTCCAATACGACGACCGATTTCCCTGAAAGATAACCCACAATCTCGGTATGCCACTATCCTTCCTCTGTCAAACTCGGATACTTGATCAAAAGATGATCGTTGTTTCCTACGAGGCATAATTTATCGTTTTTTTGAAAAAAAAGCAAGAAAAACACAATTGCTGTACTTGAAACCGTCGAAATCTCCAAGCCTTAAATAGCGCTTTGAGGTGGCGCCACAGGAGCGCTTGATGTGCGTCTGCGCTGAAAGTCTAATCATTTGCATATCTCACCTCAGCTAATGCATGTTGTAAATTTCATATTATTTGCATGCTTCCTTCAGGGTGTTGCATTTACGATGGCCAGCAGTGTATGTTGTCTGCTGCAAGAACCGTCGAAAGAAAACTCGGAAGGGGGGGCAGAGCTATCGTGCGCCCTATACCAATAAAGTTAAGGCCGGTGCTCATAAGCCACATTTTTTATGCGTTTCAATGGACGACGGGACTGATACGGGAAAAAATGTTCCATTGCTCTCTCCATTGTGTGGGGAGACAGGGTTTTCAGTTTAACACATTAATCTTTTGTTGGTAGATCTCGACTGGTTATCAAAAGTCGTAAATTTCGTCAGAAAAATGTCTCCTTAACACCTGTAGTGACGACAAGACGTGGCTAATGAGCAACGAGACCTTTATTCATGTTGTTGTCCGCGGATCCTACCCATTAACATTTTAGTGTGTACAGAGTATAATTGCTGAATGCATTATTGAACCCATTTCACAGCCATCGTGCAATATACAGTGTTCACAGCATACATTTTAGGACTGCATTTTAGGATGGCATTAAGTTTTCCAGATTAAGTAATTCCCATCCTTTTGTGTGAGGACTGTAGTAAACCAATCTCAATTGCTATTTACAACTATTGTCATAATTACTTGCTATTAATTTGAGCTTTCGTTTTTAAAACCGGGCCATCTATACATTGCCAGGTACTCGCTTTGTCTGATATCTTAGAATATGTTTTACTTTTATAATGAGGATTTGTACCCATACGTCTGGGTGGTGTGGACAACTTATGAGAGCAGTTGAAAGAATGAAAGCTGTACAAATTGCGGAAGGTTGGATTGTTCGTCTATGCTTCGGCATCAATTAAGGCCGATGTTGATTGCCGCTGCGTCTAATGTGACTGCGTGTTTGTTTGTGTTTTGTGTTTTAAGGCAAACCTGCACGTGGGGTATCTGCCTAGGATAAGGGGAGCCTTGGCAGGAGGACTTTCTAAGGGGTTCTAAAGCGTATTCACGTTACATCTTGAGAAAACCTACCAAAACTCCAGACCGTTAGATCGACAGCTGCGCGATGGGACCCGAACCCGGGACCTTCACACCTCGGCCGTCTACCATTTTGAGTGGCATAACAACTGTACCATGGTGAGGCCTAACGTGACTGCAGTGTGTAAGAGGGCATTCTCGTCGCAAATTTTACGACTTTTTAATGACAATTCGGGGTTTACCGATAAAATATTTCTGCCCTAAAGCGCAAACTCCGTCCCCTATAAAATGGAGAGAGCTAAGGAAGATTTTTTTTCCCGTATCAGGGTGCCGTCGTCCATTCAAATACGGTGGAACCTGCTAAAGTGACCACCTTTGTAAAGTGATCGTATGTCTATAGTGACAACTTTAATGCAATATCGCTTTACAACCATCACACTTTACCACCTTTGTAAAGTGACCGTCTTTATAAGGTGACCGGTGTTGTTCATCCCAGTCCCATTAGATAGGTTCCACTGTAAAAATAAAACTGGGAACTGTGCTCTAGCCACTGTGGCGATAGCGAGTCAATACAATTTGCCCCTCCTTCTGTTTAAAAATAAAAGCTTTATCTTTTTTGTAAATAGAGAAATTATCTTATTTAGTCCACAAGGATTCAATAAGTATTGGTGTAAATATTCTTGGTTACATACATATATATATATATATATATATTAGGGTGGACCGAAATTTTTTTTTTCGAAATCTTTATCTCCTGAGGTGTCAAAAGTTGTATATTGATATGAATAAGACGTGTGTAAAATTTGAATGTTCTACGACAACTTCTTGGGGTTGCGCATCGCGCTTGAAATTTAGAAATTTTTGAAAAATAAGACTTTTTTAAAAAATCGACCAAAAAAATTCTTTTGCGAATTATTAGGCTCCCGAGATTTTTGGAGTGTTATATTGTTATGAATAACACGTACGCAAAATCTGGAGGGGCTATGACATTTTCTAGGGATTGCACATCGAGCTTGAAATATATAAATATCTGAAAATTAAGTGTTTTTTGAAAAAATTATGTATAAAGCAAACTTTATTTGTTAAAAATAATTTGGTCCTTTTATATGTTAAAACATATTTAAAGAAGCTCAGTAAATCACAAAAAATAGCTTTACGAAGAGTTTGATACAATGCGCAAGTCATGCGGTCGTTTCGTCTTGGGCGCAGTACGCAAGCTGCGGGCTCTAGACAACTTGCGCCGGTTTGCCTGCCGAGTGATGGCGATAAACATGCGTTCGGTTAAACCAGGCACGAGATATTTCGTTGGAACAGGCATTTAGTCTCACATTTCAGATAGATGGTTCTTTCAGTTTACTCCCCAAAAAAGCTAAAAGGTGGTTGCCTTGCACTGCTACGATTCTAAATAGAGTGAAACTGTCTGCAACAGGACATGGAACGAAATTTGGTGTTCTTAGAAAAGCTGGGAATACCGAAAGAATTACCTTGTACCAAGTTACCGACCCAAGAAGACATGCTCGTACTTCTATATTACTGTTTTGTAATTGCGAAGAAAAATTTCTTAATAAAGGGCAGGAACCACCGGAAGGAGAAGTAACCTTAATTGTGGCGATCAAAATACAGGAAATTTGGATCAAGGCCAGTATCCCTACTGTGTCAATCCAAGGAATTCAAGAGATAGTTAGAAAAGGTCATGAGCAAGTTCAGCAGCTAAATAAATCGTATGTTAGAGACGGATATAAGGAATTTTTTATGAAGAAAGGTGGAAAAACTCTCCCTTAGCGAGCTATTGAATATCGCACTTGCAAAACTACTGACTTTTTCCGGAGCAGATGTGGCTCAGAGTCTCACATTCCTCACACAGTTCGGGAGTCATTAACAGACCAGAGGGGAGCTAGATATGTGACAATCGATGGAATTGTAAAGAAGAAAAGTTGAAATGTGTGGAAATTTCGAGATTGGTGGAGAAAGAGGTGAAAATTCCAATATCCAGTCTCCAACTTTAGTCATTGATTTGGAAAGTGAAAATAACGAAAGAGAAGTACGAAAGACTGAAGAAAACACTGAATGCCTATCTACCGCCACTTTGGGAGATACGTTCATAAATGACCAAGTTGGAATAAAAATCTCAGTGCTTTCACAAGTCTGCGACACAAAGTTATTACGGACTAGGCAGCAGAAACTCAGGTATCAACTTTATTGCACAATCTAGAAAGCGGAAGGAATGCAGATGGAGAGAAATCTT
Source organism: Cheiracanthium punctorium (assembly GCA_038373885.1). Taxonomy (NCBI): domain Eukaryota; kingdom Metazoa; phylum Arthropoda; class Arachnida; order Araneae; family Cheiracanthiidae; genus Cheiracanthium; species Cheiracanthium punctorium. The sequence continues at coordinate 137,835 of JAWZYV010013581.1, read as the reverse complement.
CTCAACTGATTCTCGACCCATATAAAGATAGAGAAAGAATGAGATGACTCGCAGTGAAGCAAACGGAAGAAGGATTTAAAAATTTCTTTGGATTGTGTTTTGAAGGAGGAAGTAAAAAACCAGATACATAGAAATATTTGTTGACGGCAAATTACACCAATTCCATTGATCTTGGGACGCTCACGGGTATTGCCGGTGGTGGCGAGTCATCGAATTCCGGAAAGAACAAAGGAGTCATCCGAAATCTAATAACGCAGTTTTCTAATCTATCTCTGCAATGTCGTATTTGCCAGTTTCACACCATAGCAAACAGCCACTCCGAAATTTGCTGTCTATCCATCTATCAGATGATGGTTTCTTACGGTCTAGATTATTACAGTTGACATAAAATGCCACAGTTTGATCTGAAGTCGGGCTTTACATTATTCATTAAAACGCATGCTCCAATAATTGGATGCTTGGGCTGGCACGGGCAGGACTCGGATAGCATGCAAATCAACGAGGTGGGTCCTGGGTAATGTAGTTATGATTGTGGTTGTACTAGAAAAGAGCTGCGAACGTTACCGACTATTTTTCAACGGGACTGATTCATTAAAAATATAATTTTTGCTTTCTACATATTTTTGTCAAAAACGCATATTTTTCAGATATTTATAGATTTCAAGCTCGATGTGCAACTCCTAGAAATTGTCACAGCCCCTTCTCATTTTGCATACGTCTTATTCATAACAATATACAACACCTAAAACCTCGGGAGCCTAATAATTCGGAAAAAAAATTTTTTGGTCGATTTTTTAAAAAAGTCGTATTTTTCAGAAATTTCTAAATTTCAAGCTCGATGCGCAACCCCAAGACGTGGTCGTAGAACATTCAAATTTTTCACATGTCTTATTTATATCAATTTACAACTTTTGACACCTCAGGAGATAACGATTTCAAAAAAAAATTTTTTCGATCCACCCTAATATATATATATATATATATATATATATGTAGAACCCGAAGTTTCCATAAGAGCGCAGCTGCTGAAAGGGGCTAAGAGATCATTCACCCCTTCCTTCGAGACCCCCCTGACGTGGAAGGTCACGTGGTGTTTTGTTTTTCGTTGGCTGGCGAATTCGGAAGAAGCGAGCCGTTAGTTAGAGTGAAGTTGACGGAGAGAGACGTTCGGAGATATTGAACGATGATGGAACTTTTCGTGCATGCCTAGGTGGCTTGTTTTATTGTTTCTTCTAAAGAAGTGAATCCTGTGTGGATGATATTTTGTTAACGTACCTAAGTGGTGTAAAAGACTTCTAGTATAACTTTGTAAATAGAAGATTTATTAAATGTGTGTGTGTGTAACTTAGACTCATCATTGAGTTATGTCCTGCTTTTAATTAGAAACGCATAACAGTAATTCGTCAACTCATAGGGTCAGTCTACGACCCCCTCTACATATATATATATATATATATATATATATATCTGTAATGAATGGGCCTTACGCCATCCCTTGTTGAAATGACTGACGTAAATCCATTGGGGTTCTAGGTTAAATAGTTTATTTCAAATTTCAGACAGAGGGCAGGAGTCGGGCCATCTTCTTACATCGCAGTCTAAAGGCTCGAAGCTAAGCTTTACGTTCCAAACTCCTAAAAAGCTAAGCGCAAAGTTAAGACGAAGCTCTCGAAATATCCGCGCTCTTGCTTAAATACTCCTTAGTTACTACACCTGCTGGCAGGGTGCAGCACGATCACGAAGGCGTTACTCCCAAACGTAATTAGTTAACTAGATTGTCAATCAATAAATGAGAAACACCTGCTTACCCAGGAGTTCTAAAAGCACGTATTAATGAAACCACAGGAAAGTGAAGATATTGTTGAATGAACAATTTTCTCCTTATGGAACTTCAAAAAACGTCTCCGAGCGTAATATTTGTATGGCCGAGAAACAAACTTTACAGTAAAAGATTAAAAAATGATTTTACAAATAACATTAAATTAAATTAGGTTAAATTAGAAAAGTTTATTTTATTATTACATATCCCCCCCCTCCAAGGGGAGGGCAATCGGCTTGCCTGCAAGTCGGTGGCACTCAACCCAAACGGAGCAAGAAATAAATTTAGAACTGTGAATTTTTTTTTTTTTAACTCTGAATGTAGAATTGAGATCACCAGCCTTCTCCGCATACACATTTCTCAAAGTACAGTTATGACATGAAAAAATATTCAATACAAAATAATATTTATAATAGCACTAGTAGTTGTAAATTTTGTATATTAACTCGCAAGGGAAACAAGATCCCTTATATAAACAATCATTAGTTCAGTTGAGTCTTTACTTCATTGTCCAAAGTTTAGTGTTTATATCTGTTATAATGTCCACAGTCATTGACACAAGAAAAGTGAAAGTACTTGAGGCTCTGATGGTAGATTGTACTATTTGCGAATATTTGTAAACATATTCAAGTAGATGAATCTTCAGAATATTATTTTTCTGAGTTAATTAATAAAATATATGAATGAAATAAGTAAACACTATACAAAACACATACTGGATATTATTCATAAAAATAATGCTAATATAATTTCACTAAAGTATAAAGATTCGAAATATTCCTGCATAATAACGTATATACAACACTATAAAATATCACTTAATATCTGGAAATAGTTTTGGGAATAATTTTCCAAATGAAGTGACCAATATATTATAACAATTGAAATGCAACAATATAGTATAAGGATATGACAATAATATATAAATGGCTATATTTGCAACGTAGTAATTCTTGGTAATATGGGTAAATACAAATGTAAACAGAGACAAAATTTGTGTATATACAGTGTGTAATGTAAAAATGTTGAATATTAAAATTGAATTGAGAAAAAACCACAGCTGTACAGCGGCATTACCCCGTACAGGGTGGTATAATTTTGTTAGCATTTTAAGTTTGCACAAACTTACTCTTCACAAAGGTCTATTCATGGTATAGTTTAAATTTTTGTGGATTATTATAACCCGTTATTATATTTATTTTTTCAACATAGATATTAAATAACTAACTAGCACATCACTATGATTAATAGAGAGAGAAACAAATTACCTTGCATCTTCACTAACTAAATTAAGAAAAAAACACACTAACATTTTTTGTACAAATTAACAATATTCTTTTAAATTCTTGAGTTCCACAAAAACATTGCGTAATTTTTCAATTGTGAATGGTGTCCCTTCAAAATTTAAGTTCGCCGATGGTCAGTGTCCGGAACATCGGCTTCCACCGGGCGAGATCGTTCATCCTTGAATAATGCGTAAGAAAACGTCTGTCACAGTGTCACTATTACTTTTGTAGCCGGCCGCACTGTTCTGGGATACGGGGAACGCACGTACGCACAATCCTTGTGTTTCAATGATGACAGCGAAGGACGTCGGCAACTGCACGGGAAGGCATCGGCGACACATCGGACTATGGAGAGAGGATCAAACGGCTGTTGGGAGGCACCGGAGGGTTGTCGTCCGCGCTGAATCACTGGTCCCTCACGTCCGCTCCTCGGAGAATACGGAACAAGGCTGTTGCTCTGCCGTCTGCCTGGGAAGCATGCGGCGAAAAGAAAGTTGGGTCCGCAGCCAGCCCGACTCGTCCCAGACGAGATGTCGGCGTCTGATCGGCGTACGTCAGCGTAGGCGAACTCCTGGCGATTTCTCCTCCACGTAGAAACTGTCCTGCTGGCTTCTGTAATGAATGGGCCTTACCAGCGCCGGCGCAAGGTTATCCGGCGCCAGCCTGCAAAAAAAGCTAAAATCGCCCCCCTCCCTCCAATTTTTTTTTCAGGAGAAATAAGTTTTGAAAAAAGCATTTGTTGAAAAAAAAATAATAATAAATTTATTTATCGGGAAAAATTAATTTTCCAGCATTTCATATTTACAAACTTTTCTATAATTTCTTTTGTATCTATCTATTGACAGATTTCATTTTCAACAGCAATCAAAGCTAGATTTATGAGTCTTTCCTGAGATATACTTGACCGTAAATACATCTTGATCAACTTTAATTTTGAGAATGATCTTTCGCTACAAGCAACACTAACTAGAATGCTGAGTAGAATTCTCAATATGATATTCAATTTCGGGAAGCACACTTTATTTGACACAATTACGCTCGAATATCGAATGGGTCATTCATACCGGCTGTAAAAATGTCTTTGGAAGCTACTATTTCGCCAAAAAGTTCTTCTGCGTTGATATCTTTACTATCACCATATTGTAACAATTTTTCAAAATTACTGCATTTTATTTTCAAATCTGCATTATCGATTTCCGATAAATTACACAAGAAACTAAAATTATCGCAGTGATTTTTCATTGCGTCAAATCTTTCATTTAATGATGCCCAAGCTGTATCCAAAATTCTAAAAAAGACATTTGTCCTAAATTTCCCTTCTGGAGATTGAGGGATTCGTCAGCATGTTTGTAATCGAAGTGACATTTCTTTTTCCTTCGTCGGATTTCTTCAACAGTTTTAAAATGGGGCTCGCCATCCACTTCTTCACTAAGTTCTTTGGCTTTCTCAAGAATATTTTTGTTGTAATTGACGTCACTTCCATGTTCTTGAATGAATGATTTTAAGTTACTTATTGCCTGCAAGGCTAGTGTGACATTCAAACCCTTTTCTTGTGATTGTTTGCTGACAGGATTAATTCTGTTAAGCACATCGTGCCAAAGTATCAAGGAACAAATAAATTTATAATCCTTGATTTTGGCGCACAGACTTCGTGCTTCGTGTTGCACTTCTTTTGAAAAGCATCCACCTTCGGATATTTCAAAAAGAGCGTCATAGATTTCTCCTAGTTGATATCTTAAAGGTTGAATGGCTTCAATTTTGCTTTCCCATCGAGTGTTTAAGAGGGGTTTCAGTGTTAAACAGGAAATGTTTTTCAAAAGAACTGCCCATCGTTTAGGAGAAGAAGCAAATAAATTGTGTAATTCTTGTATTGTCGAAAAAAACTAACAGTATCTGCATTCATCTTTGCTGCATCGTTAATCATTAAATTTAAGCTATGAGGTGCACAGGAAACATAAAAAACACGAGGATTTATTTTTAGGCTATTATTTTGAAGACCATTTTCTCCCCTTTCATATTTGCCCCGTAATCATATCCCTGGCCTCTTATATCATCTAGTGGAATGTTCCACATGTTCAACATTTCCATTGCTACCTGTAGAATCATCAACTTTAATAAAGCCTTAAAAATACTCCTTGATTTCAGCCCCTCCATCACTGCAGACGATAAAACGTATGACGACACTCATCTGTTCAGTTTTGCTAACACCAGGTGTACAGTCCAAAATTATATAATAATACTTGGCTTTTCGAAGAGATAATAAGATTTTCTCTCTTATACTACTGCCAATAATTTGCAACATTTCATTTTGACTATCTTTGGTTAGATAATGAACTTTACTGTTGCTACCTTTAGGTCGTAATACTCTTTCTACGTGAAATTCCTTAACTAGGTCGAACTTTGCAAACAATTCCACTAATTTTAAGAAGTTTCCGTTGTATTTTTGGTACAGCCCATCATATGAGCTTCGAAAGGCTAAATTCTGGCTGCCAAGAAATTTTGTGATCTCAATCAGTCTTCCTAATACACTCATGTCCATAAATTAAGGATAATGAAGTTCAGGCAAAGAAAGAGAAAGAAGCAAAACAAATTTGACTTATTTGTAAAGTCTATTTATTAAACAAAAAGTAAAGAGCAAAAAAGATGCTATATGTTTGACATAATTAATAAAAATTGCAAGTTTTACTCCCTTGACCAAATTTAAAAAAAGAACCTATTTACAAAAAACAGTATAACATGGTTAGTAGGATGGTTAATACGGAGTATGTCGCCCGGACGATGCAATACAGGCCTGACAACGCCTAGGCATGCTGAGTATCAAATGATCAATCTGATCTTGGGGAATATTACACCACTCATCAAGCAATGCACTCCGAAGTTCCGGTAGACAGGTGGGAGGGGGTTGACGGGCTGCAATTCGTCGGCCAAGCATATCCCACACATGCTCTATTGGATTCAAGTCCGGTGAGTATGCTGGCCAATGCATACGGGTGATATCCTCCGATTGAAGGCATTCGTCTACAATGTTTGCACGGTGAGGACGGGCGTTGTCATCTATAAACACAAATTCAGCACCCATGGCGCCCCGAAACAAACGTACATGTTGTTCCAGAATGACATGCCGATAGATGTGGCCTGTCATCGTTACACTCTGAACATGCAGGTCAGTTCTGGAACCAAGAATAATTCCTCCCCAAACGAGCCATCCTGCACCACCGTAACGGTGTCTTTCAATGGTGTTCTCTTGGTGGTAACGGGTACCTGGCGCTCTCCAGATGAATGTCCGGCGAGAATCAGACTCCAAACTAAACCTGGACTCGTCGGAAAACATCACACAAGACCACTGTTGCGGTGTCCACAATGCATGCTCTCTACTCCAGGTTAATCGCAGGCGACAGTGAGTTGCGGTAAGTGGAACACATCTGACAGGCCTACGAGCATATAGACCAATGTGCCCTAAGCGTCTGTACACGGTCTGCCTTGAAACTGTCGTACCGGTAGCTGAAGAGAGCTGACGAGACAGGTCTGATGCTGTACTCCGTCTGTTTCTTTTGGCAGTAACTGCCAAATAGCGGTCCTCATTCGGCGTTGTAACTCGGGGGCGACCTGTGCTGTAACGTCTACTCACATTACCATCATCTTGGAACCGTTGCCAAAGCCTGGAGATGACACTCTGGGCGATTCCAAGTTCCTCGGATACTTCCAGCTGGGTACGTCCACATTCCAGTCGTCCGATAATTCTGCCACGTAAAACATCATCCAAATGCCTCCTTTGTGCCATAACTATGCGGTTTTTGCACTGAAAGGCTTTCACAGCGCTTGTGAACAATTTTACTTCTTTGCCACCATTCCTTATATACCCCTCTCTTACACTCTCGTCATTGTGACGTACCATCCACGCCATCTGGTGGTTTCCTGTAATTTGCATATTCTTCTTCAAGATGTGTGTGGTCATTCCACAGGTGAAATTTTTATTTTAGAGATCAATTTCTGTGTGATTCTGAATTATCCTTAATTTATGGACATGAGTGTACATTTGAACAATGCTTTTTTTTCATTTTCATAGATCTCTTGTATTTCGAAATCAATTGTTGTTTTATTTTCAAATTTTTCTCAAGATCTTTCCATTTTAAGAAATTTTTCATATGTGCTCTACTAATCTCATTTCTATGCAAGGTTTTAGATACATTTATCCAATCATTATAGCCTTTTACGAAGCTAATACTGTCAATCGAAGCAAATATCTTGCTACAGAAGCAAAAAACAGAATTTGTACTCATGAAATATAATAGCCATGTACAGGGAACTAATTCTCCGTTTTCCGTTTTTCTGTTGTAGTATGTATTAGAGTGAGCCCGAGGACGTTTAATCCGAGCCCGTGCGAGCCCGAGGACATTTAATCCGAGCCCGAGCAATACTATTTAAGTCGGAGCCCGACCCCGAAATTTCAGCTAAAGCTAAAAAAAATTCAATTACTTCATTGATAAAATACAATAAATTTTGCCGTTTCTGCAAATTAAGGACAAATATAGTTGCAAACTCTCAATGCACTTTCTTATCCTTTATATATCCATGTTCATCAAATAATGTCCGATCTCATGACTCACTAAGCAAAATAAGCCGCCGTTCTGAAATACCCAAAGAGCTTCACGCACTTCTAGGCGCCGGTGCCGCAATTTGTTTTTATAAGTACATTTATTTTCCTCATGAATCACTTTTTAAAATTTGTTTCAAGGAGTATGTTCAATGAAGAGGAAATTTTTCACGATCCCGAGCCCGAGCGCAATCGTGAATTGCAGAGTCCGGAGCTCGAATATATTAAACCTTTCTTTTGAATAGGCCTTCTTTTGAATATTATGTATATATACCCTATATGTATGTGTGTGTGGGAGGGAGAGAGTATTTATATATAAAATGATGATATTCAATCAAACAGACCTCCCCCTCTCCCCCCCTCTAAAAAATGTCGGACCCCCCTCCACCCAGACAAATAAACAAATTATATATATACACCGCAATCATTATAAATATAAAACATATCTTCCTAAAATCTGTCCATTTTGAAAAATTTTTGCTTTGAGGACAATTTGGCGCCCCTCTGTGTTTGGCGCCCGCCTGCAAAGAAGGCCTTGCAGGCCCGCTTCCGCCGGCCCTGGGCCTTACGCCATCCCTTGTTGAAATGACTGACGCAAATCCATTGGGGTTCTAGGTTAAATAGTTTATTTCAAATTTCAGACAGAGGCCAGGAGTCGGGCCGGCGACCTTATTCATACCGTGTCTATCTTCTTACATCGCAGTCTAAAGGCTCGAAGCTAAGCTTTACGTTTCAAACTCCTAAAAAGCTAAGCGCGAAGTTAAGACGAAGCTCTCGAAATTTCCGCGCTCTTGCTTAAATACTCCTTAGTTACTACACCTGCTGGCAGGGTGCAGCACGATCACGAAGGCGTTACTCTCAAACGTAATTAGTTAACTAGATTGTCAATCAATACATGAGAAACACCTGCTTACCCAGGAGTTCTAAAAGCACGTATTAATGAAACCACAGGAAAGTGAAGATATTGTTGAATCAACAATTTTCTCCTTATGGAACTTCAAAAAACGTCTCCGAGCGTAATATTTGTATGGCCGAGAAACAAACTTTACAGTAAGAGTAAAAGATTAAAAAAGGATTTTTCAAATAACATTAAATTAAATTAGGTTAAATTAGAAAAGTTTATTTTATTATTACATATATATATATGTATGTAATGTATAAAAAGGTAATTTGGGTTTTACTAGATTGGGTATTGTTCAAGCGGTACTTTCACTGTAAGTTTTGCTTTTCTGTCTTACTTGCCACGCGCGCTCTGGAGCTATGTTTTTATTTATTTTGTTAATTGTCAGACAACAGGCCGTCGATTCTGAGTTCTTTAGAGTGTACACGTGTCCCCACGCCCTTGCAATCCCGGATGCAGGTCATGTTCATAAATGTATGTAATTCGATTAGACGATAAGAGAGAGGTGGAGTTATGTCTTACAAACCCACGTGTATGATGAAAGTAAATACACCCACACCTCGAAATTCAGGAGATTTCTGCCACTGGAACTGCTTAATTAGTCCACGCTGATTTTTGTACCCGTCTCTCCTCTCCTCTTCTCACTCTATATTGTAACTTAAAGATAATGTTTAATAAACCGTTTTACCTGCCTTAACTCTGGAACTTTACTGAAATATCTGACATCTCTATATATACATATATAGTTCGGTCTCTGTTTAACGACTTTCAAGGAACCGTGAAAATATGAAAAATCGTCCTTAAATAGAGATCTTCGATAAACAGAATTTGTAAAAGAATAACATTTCCCTTTACAATTTGGTAGGTGCCTGGTTCAAAACCAGTTCTCGTCCTCAGACCTAACTGTTCGGAGTTTTCCGTGCTTTCCTCCGAAATTAGAGTAAATAAGGGTTAAAACCCCTTTGAAAGACGCCCACGGAGTGCACCCCACCCATCGGCTTAGATTCCATTTGCAGATAATTGGCCATAATCCTACAGCACCAACACCAACCCTTTACACTTTACATTCTTAGTACTGTGAATATTTTTTTTGATATACTGGCGTGTTTAAAGATGTAACTTTTATTATCATTATATTATTTTATTATCCACAAAAAATTATTTTAAGTTATTTTAAAAAAAGGTATTAAAAACAAGCAATACAATAAAATTAGGTTTCAAGAAAATCAAAATGAGTCAGTTGTTTCATTTTTCGCCTTCCCGTTATTCTTTCTTCCAGATTTTCTCAGATGTGAAATGCAGCTTCCATTTTATGAATTTTTCTAGCTAAGAAGCCTAAGCCTGAAAATTTTGCATTCCAAATTTTTCAGCCAGAATAACAGCACTGCAGTAATTCCTTGATTTTATTTTATTTTGGCAACACGAACAATTATCTACATGAGCGATCTAGGCCGAGTACGGGTGTCCTACGTGGGGTTTTATCTAAGGGGTCTTAATCCGTATTTATTAGGAGTTTCGGAGAAAACTGCGTAAGACTCCAAACGGCTAGATTGACGGATGCGACCTGAGTTTGAACCAGGCACTTTTCTTCTCCCAGTTGCGAGAGCTATGCGCTCAGCCACTCGTAGGGCCTCCAGGAATTGGAGTTATGTGATGTTATGTGGCAAGCCTATATTAGAATGCGTTCTGGGGCGGATGCCTTGTCGGAGGATTTTTTTCGGAGGTTCTAACGCGTATTCACTTCCGGAGAAAACCATCTGGAAGAACTCCAGATAGTTAGATCGACAGTCGCGCGGTAGGCCCAAACGCGGGACCTTCACACTTCAGCCGTCTATTATGTCGAGTGTCTTATCCACTCAGCCATGGTGGGATCCAGAAAGTAGAATGTTAGATGCTCTTGCTTCATGCAACCATTTGCATGCAGAAGTGCCTTGGCAAACTATTCCAATCGGCCACATTGACTTTTCGGCCGTTTGGATTTGGATCCCGAACTAAATTTTTGTGCTGCTTCAAGAATTTTCTCTTTGCTTCTAAAATACCTTTGAGAATAAACTCAGGTAGTTGAGATTGTCTTGCGAATTGCACTTTTGACATTCCCCGACACTTTTTACCCACTCTTAAAAAATTTCCCTCTGTTCCTGTAGCGTAAGATGAAAAAAAAATCGTTGTTAAACAGAAACGATGTCGACTTTGAATAGAATTTTTTTACGTTGGAGTTGCTTGCGACTTTGAATAGAGTTTTTTTACGTTGGAGTTTTGTAATCGGATGTACTGGGAATACCCTCCCTCTCCTTCTCTAAAAGCTCATAAGAGAAAGAAAATGGAGCAAATTACTTAACCTTGTTGGAACAAAAACTTGTTTTTAAAATTCCAAGATTTTAAACAGCAGTATTAATTGATATTTTTCTCTTTGAATTAGTGACAGGAAAATAAGCTGACCATGTAATTTTATTTATCTGTACATTATTTGTAGTTTCTAAGTTTAGTTAAGAAGATGATGTGCTGAAAAAATAATTATACATTACTCTAGACAAAAAATAAATAGGAGGTTTATTAAAACTGCTATTTTTGAAATTTTGCTATTGCTATTTCTAATGGCCTCTATTACTTTTCTAATGCTTCTTGGGAAGCAACTTTTCAGCAGAGGGGGAAGAAAAGTCTTGTGATGTGAATTGGTTTTCAAGTGCCCCGATGCTACCGACTATCCCATCATTTAAGTCCCGTGTTCGACGAAATATATTTCCCCTCACTCGTAAGGCATCTATCGTTATTTAACGACAGCCACTGCAATTTTAAACTGCGCAGCTGACTTATTTAATTATTCTGAAACGCAAGAGAAGATTCTACGCTGCATGTTAAACTTTTAATTTTCAAAATAGAAATATTCTGTATATTTTTGTGGTGCTTTTAATTGAATAAAATTGAACAGTTACTTGCAAATTATAATTGAATTATTCAATCACTGCAACTTTTGGTGGTTTTACATGCATTAGTAAAATAAACTGTAGGTTTTTGAGAAGTACCTATTATTCTCTAGCGAATAACATTTTAAGGATTCATTTTAAATCCTTATTTCTTTATTCAAAAAGTTTATTAAAGCAATCATAAATGTATTATTTCTACCTCAAAATGCGAATGTATGATTAATTCCAGTAAATTTTAAATTTTGGAATTTTTCTATGTACTCTTATCACAATTTCCTATGAATTGCTCAGTCTGCTGTTGAAAAGGAAACACTTGTTTTATCTGAAAATTATCTGCAATTTAACAAACTAAATTTATAAATAAAGAACATACGTTATCTGCACCAGTAACTGACACTTTAAGAGCAATATAAAAATTTACTAGTAGTTGCTAATTACCAAACAATCCTGAAACAAACATTTGTTTTCATAGCCTAGGTAAATTTTCGAAACTGGTGTAGAGTATAACAGAAAATTGAAAAGTTCTTAGTTATTGTGTTGTCATGGTGGCGACACCAGTAATTGTAATCAATAAAATATTTTGGGTGCTGTGATTGACAATAAGTGTTCCAGTAATTGGCTCCTAAGTAATGAGCCGAAAGACATGCTCCTTTATGTTTTAGTGAAAACCTTTTTAAATGGAACAGCAAAAGTATTTTATTAAATGATGTTATTTTACTCACATTAAATTATTTTGAAAAACCATAGAAAAATACTAGACGATACTGCAAATTAATAATAATACTAATACTACTACTACTAATAATAATAATACTTTCATATACGATAAAAAGCTTGAGTAGGATATTATCATGTAATGTACATGCAAATACAAATACTTTTCAATTTTCGGTGAATGACAATCAGAAAACTATAAAAAATTCAATCTAATAAAAAATGCATTGAGCAGGAACATTTTATGAAAGAAATATTTTATAAAAAAAGAAATATAAATCAGAATAAAACAGGTTAAACAGATGAAAATGAACTTATCTACATTTCAGCATTAAAGCGGGTACTGCGAAACAGAATTTATTTAGGACGGAGTTTAAAATGTCAAATTTTGATATCTAAGATTAATAATATTTTTCTATCAACGGTACACATAGAAGATATATTTATTTACTGTCACATTTCATAGGTCCAGAGGAAAATATCATTAGCAGATGAAAACAATTTATTCAAATGCAATAACTCCTGAATTTACTTCAAGCTAATCATATATACAGGGTTAGTCAGAACTCTAGCAAAATATTTTACGTCAGCGGTTCTCAACCTTTTAAGGTCGCGCCTCTCCCCCAAAATGTGTTGAAGTAACTACTTTTTTTACCAACACGACTAATGATTATTTGTTACACCCTCCAAAAAAAGTATTCGAGCAAGAGAGAAATTTCTTACGTTGGTTTCGTATATGAAAAATTATTTATCATAGAATATGAATTAGGCTATGTATAAATACGACTTTCCATATTTCTGAAGAGTTGTGCGTTTTTCAAAAACTCAATTATTTTTCGCAAATATAAAATAGGAAATTTCTCTCTTGCTCGAATACTTTTTTTGGAGGGTGTACTATTAACGCAATATTTGAAAGTGAACTCGCATCTTCTTGACGTGTTCACTTCCACATTAACAAGACACGTTATTTATCATTAGTCAAGAGACATTAATAAGGCACTGAAGGTCGAGAGAGCACTTTTTCTACTGCATTAATTAAAGATATGTCTGCAGGACTCAAATAATGCATGTGTATGTAACATAAGAGATTGGATAAAGTAAGAAATGTGAAGGAAAACTTTCTAAAGATTGTAACTATACGATAATAAGCCAGGAATGTTGTTATACTTCCAACTGTTTAACTAACAAGTAACATGTAAGACTTGACTGATTACGCAACAAACAACATATGGTGAATGGGAGTATAGTTCAGCTTTTGAGATCATTGAGCGATACTGGGCTTCCCCGAAAATGCATACGTTTAGGAACCACGATTTTTTAAAAGATTGAAAAAATAACATTATAAAATTTATGTTTCAGATGATAGTATATACATGCGTTTCCAGAAGTCACTGAAATGAAAATTTATATATATATATATATATTTCAAAGAATACATTAGCTTCAATCAAATGAAATTCATATAATTTTTAATAAATCGAGTAAAAGATTAATATATCTTCATTATAATAGTAATCATAAAATATTAAAAATATATTAATCATAAAAGATTAATATATTTTTAATAAATCGAGTAAAAGATGATATCTTAAAGCATGAAAATACTAAGAAGAGGAAACTACACTAGAGACTCAACGAATTGAAATCCCATTTTGTTAAGATGCATTATGGTATATGAGTTATGGACATTTTAAGAAAGAATTAAATTATACAAAATTTTGCTAAAAGGTGTTGCATTTCAGTACAAATATTTAAAATGTGAAACTTACAAAATTTTCATACGTTTCATAAATAGTATAGCTTTATCGTAAATTAGAACACATACTAATGGGATCTTTAAAAAAACCTTCTGTATTTGAGTTAATTTAATTACCATAAGCTTTTCAATAGATGCACATGCGTTTCATATTTTCAAAGAATAGACATAAAAAAGTTAATCATTCTTTGAAGCCTTTGACGAGCATGTATTTTCGTCCTATTCTTCTAGATTTTACCGATGGCAGCGATGCTAAGTGAATTTTTTTATATTGATTTTATAAGAAATTTGAAACTTCTCTTAAATATAGCTACAGACAAAAAGAAAAGATTGTAAGACACCTTTTTGTCATCTGTAAGCTAAACAATCGCTGTTGTTTTCTAAATACAGCTAGGTATATACAGTTTATATACAGGTATGTAATGCTTATAATCAGTGTACTCGCTAAATACCGTTGTCAGTCCAATAATTTCTGAACGGCAAAAGTTATAGTGATAAAAGTGGAGTAGTTGGCATGTGCTACACTAGGAAACCCTTACAGCAATTCTTGGCGTCTAAATTTGGAGCTAGCATTCTTATCTCAAAAATGGTAGAAGATAGAGGAAAAAAGTCAGTTACAAAATTTTTCAGCCTCACCGGTTCACTAAGAGAACACACCTTGCGTACATAAATGTTCAAAATAAAAAGATACATCCAAGGAGAGAAAGCGTATTATTTATGCTTGCGCATGCTTGCCACCAATCATGTTGTACAATGTATAGGTCAAGGGATACACTATATCAGAAACTGCAACCTATGTGGTTTAAAGACGTATAAGCTACTACTTAGCAAATCCCCAGTCGCTGGAGCGGGCGTAGGGATACATAGTTTACATAATTACAATAGTACAATTTTCTTTACAACGTTCTCTTATAATTCCATATTCGTTCTTAATATTGACTTTTTAAAACTAAGTAGCAACATAAAGGGCCATAGCAAATTTTGAATGCCTAAAATAAAAAAAAATATATTTATGTATGCATAGCTTATATCCTCCAAGGATCGAGTTATTATGATAATTTTGTTACATATGCAACATGTAAAGTTATAACGAGGGGATATAAAGAAACAGGAAAAGAATTTTGGAACGTCCAATAATAATAAGGAATTATAAATTAAATTTTGAGTGTCTAACATACTGTATTCATTATAAAATATCAATTTTAAAATTATAAAATAATAGAAATGTGGGCTTTATGCCTTCCGTTCGTAGCATTATTGTGCACATCGATGTGCGCAAGTTATTTTTCCTTACTAAATTGATTATGCTGTCGAACAACTTTGTGATCGACTTTATCACTATGTCTCGTACCGTTTTTTAGATAAGAACGCTAATTCCAAATTTAGCTGCCAGGTGACTCTGTAAGTTGTTTTCTTGCGTAGGGCATGACAACTTTACTATTTCTAGACACCTCTCCCTTTCATGACTATAGCTCTTGTAATTCAGTAGTTATTGGGGGTAAAGACAGAATTTAATGGGTACTCTGAATATTTTTGCGGTTGATAGTGAAAGTGCTGGAATTTCGCGGTTTTACGGAGAAACAAACCTCTACGTACGAAAGAGTTAATCTTTTACAGACCGATGTTCTCAATTGGGAACATCGAATTAAAAATTCATTAAAAAATGGAATTTTTTCAATATTGAATTGAAAAAAATTAGTAAATAAAGTTAAAAGATGACTTAATTTTTTTGAAATAGAAGTTGTATTTGTATCATTATTGGGAAACTGAAAAAAAAAATCTCGAAAACAGCCATTTTCATAAATTTTTACCGAGTTATCCTGATACACCCTCCCCTCTTTCAAGATTTATTCATATCTTTACTTAGATTTTCAAATAAATCTCTTATTAAGTCTTAATATTTCATTTACTATTTACAATGCCTATTTAACTTATAAGAACACCAACCGGAATCGTCCTTATACTTTTCAGAGTTATCCCAAGCATAATCAATCTGGAACAACTCAGAGAACTATTGATTTTTAACGTCTCTTTCATTACGAGCGGATTTGATATTTGTAATAAATTCTATTTACTGCTCTTATTAAATATTAAGGAGACCGGGTGAGGCCTGTCATCGCCATTTTCAATTCATCAGTTTTATACACCTTTGTCTTAGAACTGGTAAAAAGTAAAGTTATAAAATTTTTACAACAGTTAGAATAACATGTTTTGCATGCTTTAACAAGGTAGTTTCATTATGAGTCGGGAATTTTAGACAGCAGAATTCTATCTGCATATTTAAAAGTGGTTTTTAATGGAAATTTAAAAATAATTTCTTATTTTTACTCAGAAGATAAGTGTAGTGTTAAAGTACAGGGTGATCTTTTTTAAAGTGACAGTGTTTGGAGCGCCCTGTAGCGCGATCTAATAGCCGAAATGGTACCGAACGTGATATTTAGACTAATCAAGACATGCGAAAAAGGATTCCGTGAAAAAAATTAGTTCCAAACAGCGCCGCTAGGGCATTTTGTGCCGCTGCTGTAGCTTACAATAACGAGAATTAGCATAAAACACGGGTATCAAAGAAAATGCAAATGTTGTGCGATGACAGCGCCAGTAATAGGGGCTATAAAAGCAAGTAGTAGACAGTTCCGACAAATAATCTCAGCTGAAGTAAACAAGCTCCAGTGGACATGCCTCTCAAGTTACCGGAACGTTCGTTACTGGTGAAGCTGTATTACATGAATCAATGTAATGCATCCGCAGCTCTTCGGGAATTTTGAACCAGAAAAAAATTACGAAAGGGGCCTTTATCACTGAATGGTCTTAAGAAAATGATTAAGAAGTTCGAGAAGACGGAGTCACTGACCATTCACGCTGGGAGAGGGCGTAAACCAGTATCAGAAGATGTAATAACTGATGTGGCACTGGAATTGTCGAAGGATCGTTTGGAACCATTGCTGGTAGTAGCAGCGCCCGGGGTGTAGCTCGACAATTGGACATTAATTATTCCACGGTATGGAGAGTTTTGCTGCGCGTTATTGCATTTTACCTCTACAAAATCAGCCGCTTGCACGAGCTGAAACCAAATGATTATGATAAGCTAGTGACATTCGCTCAATCGTTTCTTGCCAGGGTAGAAATTGATGATGCTTTCTCATGGCACATTCTGTGGGGAGATGAGTGCCGTTTTTATCTCAATGGGTCCGTAAACACACAAAATAGCCGAATTTGGGCTTCTGAGCAGCCCCACACCGTGCACGAAATCCCACTAAATTCCCCAAAAGTCGCTGTTTAGTGAAGTTTCACAGCCGAATTCGTAATTGGACCATTCTTTTTTGAGACCATCACTCCGACAGGACCCCAAATGTGCACCATAAAGGCAGAAAGGTACCACGAAATGCTGAAAGCGTTTGTTATTCCACAACTTCATCAAAGAAACCGTCTCCAACAGACAATCTTTATGCAGGATGGTGCTCCGCCACACATTAGTAACAGGGTAAAGCAGCTGTTGCGCCAAAACTTCACTGATGATAGAGTCGTAAGTCGCAGTTTTCCAGTTGCATGGCCGCTTCGTTCCCCTGACCTCACGCCATGCGATTTTTGGCTCTGGGGTTATTTGAAATCTCGAGTTTATGTTGGCGGAGTATCAAATTTGTCTATTCTAAAGGACAACACAACAAAAACAGTGCGGAATATTCCTCGTGATATGTTACATATGGCTGTGGAGAACGTTGTGCACAGAATGCACGATGTTATTTCTGAGAACGGTGCTCACATTGAACGTGATCTAATTCCTCACCGGGGAAGTTAATGTTGTAAATAAACATTAATAATTCAACTGTACGATTGTATGTGTTAGTATTTTTCTTTTCTCAAATTTTATACATTGTACAGCGCCACAAAATGCCCTAGCGGCGCTGTTTGGAACTAATTTTTTTTTCACGGAATCCTTTTTCCCATGTCTTGATTAGTCTAAATATCAAGTTTGGTGCCATTTCGGCTATTAGATCACGCTACAAGGCGCTCCAAACACTGTGACTCTAAAAAAGATCACCCTGTATGTAAAAAATGTCGTTCTAACTGCTGAACGAATTTTATAGCATTATCTTATTCCACTTCTGAGAAAAAAAGTACAAAAAATTTGATGATTTTAACACTATATATATATATATATATGAATGTATAATCATATGTATTAAGTTTCTGATTGAAAAAAAAATCGAGTTATAAATTATTTCAGATGAATCCGAGGCTTAAACATAAATTCACTACCATTACAAATTCTATGCAAGACAATTTACACTGGCTTCTTCCAAAAAGAGTGTCTCAAAGAAAAAAAAAGAGCAAAATTATAACAGCCATCCAATTTTATCTTAATTATTCTTCATAAACATTCTTAATTTAGTTTGTTCAGGTTTAACGAAATATTCATGTTTAAGTAAAAAATCAAAGCACATTCTACGAAATAGAAAAGTTTTACGCTCCACAACTTTTTTATTTATCTATTATATTTTCATCTTGTTTTTAGTATGATGGTTTCTGAAAATAGAAAGTACTTTATGTTTATTTTTCATTCGTTCACCTTTATTCCGTCTCCCCTTGCATTAAGTTGGCCTTGAGACGTGTGGTTGTTCTAATACCACAGTAGAAGGTACTGTGATGTTGTCAGAATAATTACCAACAATTAGTACTTATATCTGTGAGGCTCCCTTTTTCTTACCTCTCAATACTTAAATCTCTCCGATAACCTTTGATCTGGGAGTCCTTTGATCTGGAAGTATTCGACAAGAAATGTGCACTCCTGACGGTACAGAACGAATAAATCCCTGAGTGTTTCAAAGCTCTTCACAATTTAGGGACGTGAGGAATGTTATTACTTTCGAACACTCACTTCAAGCACGAAATCCACTTGAGATTCCAACCAAGAGCCAAGATGAGCACCTCAAAAGAGAGGAGATCGATTTCAGGCAGTGACCAGTGCAGAGGTAACTTTCCTCTCGTGTTTAGCTGGTATCGGCTAGATTTTGTCCGAACCCGTCATCTAACTGCACAAGTTTCCTACTCAAATTTTATGTGTTTGTATGTGCCGTCTAATAAAGTGTTTTGTGTGACCAAAAGAGGTCCATATCTTTATTTACGTTGCCGCAATACAATTTATACTTTCAAATGTCATTCCTTCATTTTAATTAAAAAAATGAAATTCAGTGTTATGATTATTGAAGAATATTTAGCAAAATAATTACTTGGATCACTTGCTATGAATGTTACTAGAACCAAGACTTAAAATCAAAAGAATTGAAATGATTTTCAGAATAAGAAATGCGCTAAAATAAAATTTTCTTTTTTATTTATAACGAGGGTATTAGTTATGTTCAAACTAAAAAATATTTGTATAGTTTTGCTTCAATTTTTCAAATTTTTAATAGACTTTGCATTAATTTTGTTGTTTTTTTTCCGTCATACTTACAGATAGCTTTACGTAAAACTTTCTTACTTTTTAGCTGTTTTTTAAAGTAATATTTGAGATTCAGTAGCTATTTGTTAGAGGTACCTGTACTGTTACGAAAACCGAAATAAGAGAAGTGTACCACGTGTACTGTTGTTGGTTTCTTCTGTACGTTAAACACATATTTATAAGCGCATTTATTCAGTTACACACACAAAATTTATTTCATAACAAAATGCACCTTTTCGATGAAAGTCACAGCTGTTTAACGTGAGTTACCATAAAATCAGAGAAAACTGTTTCATCTACCTTTAAGTTAGAAAAAAGAAAAGTACAAAAGCAAACAACAACAAGAAAAAAAAAACTCTTGCCATTCATCGGGAATTCTTTTTTTGTCGTTAAGCCAGTGGTTCTCAACCTTTTAACGTCGCGCCCCCCCAAAAGAGGCTAACTTATGGTGGCGCCCCCCTGACATTCTTCAGCACACATTCAGTTTTTTAATCTTTAACAATGAACATTTAGTCGAATTTTCTATAAAATAATGTTATCAGTAAAGTTTGAACGAACATTTTAAGCGAAATTAGATATACTTTTGAGTAAAAATGAGAATAAGATGACTTTTTTAAAAGCATGCATCACTACTTGCTCTTTGGTTCCCCCCCCCCCCCCCCACTGCAAATGTTCTGCGGCCCCCATGGGGGGCGCGCCCTACAGTTCGAAAAACGCTGTTTTAGGTGATGATAGAAGAGCTCATGTGTAGAAAGAACCAATGTAGAACCCCTTGTCTACCTCCAACTGTTTTCGCACTATCACGGATAGAATGAAAAGGTTAAAAAACTAAATGAATTCCTCATTTCTGAAGTTTTTGAACACGCCAGACAAACAGCAACCCATTATTTAGGAAGAGCAGAAAACAATCCTACAAAATGACATGTGTTACAATTTGTTGATATGATGGCGAGTTTCAATCAGTGAAACCAGAAAAATGAAAAATGAAATATTTGCCAACAATTTTAAATGCTAATTCCTGAAATATCGTCCAAGATAAAATCCGTAAAATTTGCTAAACATTCGCCCATTCTGATAGCTTTCGAAACAGATTACAGCGAACTATATCGGTTGCCTTGTTCAGAAGATTCAGATTTTTTTTCGCTACAGAGTTGGGCTGTATTGCAAATACATGTATTTGAATTACATTTTCAATACGCATTTGGAACTGTATTTTGTATTTTCAATCGTAAAAAACAAAGTACTTTAAGAATGTATTTTAAAATACATTTTCAAATTATTTTGTGTTTTCAAAAAACAGACAAACAAACAAAAAATTCATTTGTATTACGACACTGAATTAATTGTAACATCGTAGATTGCCTCTCTTCCAAGTCCCAACACAGGGGGGGGGACCAGGGGTCCGGTCCCCCCCCTTGGGTCTTAAAATTTTGTTAACAAAACGATGATAATGAAGCCTTTTTACGAAAAATTTAGCCTTCTTCAGCTTTTGGTTCCCCCCCCCCCCCCCGAATTTTTTTTCTGGGAACGGCCCTGCTTTCTTCATATAATTTATAAGCTGCACGACAATAACACGTGGTATTGTACCTGAAGAAGTGTTAGGATCTCTTGTGATCTTTAAATTCATCTAATCAGGAAGGGAAAGAAAAACCTTTCATACTTCTGTTTAAAACAATACTTTAGCCTAGGAATGTTCTGAGTTTTACGCTGTGAATGAAGTATCTTAAACATGTCTGAGTAAAATTTCGTGGAGTCCTGGAGGTAATTTATAACAATATGACATGCGTTGTTAAGTTATAGAGAAATAAGGCTGTCATTATTTCTTCAGTAGTATTATCTTTGGTTGTGTTATTGGGCTATTGGCAACTGGGGTTATACGACGAAGCTATACGGCGGCTATCTGCCGCTTTATAGCTTCTTCTAGGGGGGGGGGGGAATTCCTTTGGTGAAGAAATTTTTAAGCGATTTTAAGGCACATTTGTGTTACATATGTGAAAAACACTCCAAACTCCAAATCATTAGAGTGGCAGCTTCCCATAATAGGATAGGATGAATCAAACTTACATTCTAAATGATTTTGAAAAAATTTGTGCAACTCTTAATGGAAAATGTTTCAAAATTTTGTCTGTATATTTAAAGAAAAACTGAGAAAAAACGTGAATTTTTAATAGGTTGTGATTTAGCTGAATATATGTTCAAATGTCTAACTGAAATCAATAAATAATAAATGCTATATGTCGAGGTTTATTTTACTTATTACTTTTCGAAATTAACATTTTTTAAACGATTTTAAAACAAACTAGTATCCATTGTTTCCATGTTAAAATTATTTAGCTTTCATTGCGTTGACAGTTATAAGACTTTGAATGGAAATTTGATTCCAATTCGCAAATAGTTTTTCTAGATTAACTAGTTTGACTTTTCTTCTCAAATAAAATGATTCTCTGCAATGCCCTGAAATATCAGAGTATGTTCTTTCTAACAAAATCTTCTAAATCCGAAGAGTATCCGCAGAGTATACAATTTCGATTTCAGTATGTAATGAAAATTGAATATGAAGTTATTTATTTTAAGTGGGGAAAGATTAAACAAGTAAATTTTATATCTGCAAAAGAACTTATTGGAGATATCTAAAGTATTGAGTAATATTTTATTTATAGCTTTCCAAAATATCCCATATTTTGTTCACAAAGTGTTCAAAAGATGGGATAGAAAAGGGTGTTCCACATTTTGAGATTTTTGTCGTAAATTTTTTGCAATCGGATGTACTGGGAATACTCCTCCCCTCTCCTTCTCTACAAGCTCATAAGAGGAAGAAAATGGAGCAAATTACTTAATCTTGTCCAAACAAAAATTTGTTTTTAAAATTCCAAGATTTTAAACAGCAGTATTAATTGATATTTTTCTCTTTGAATTAGCCACAGGAAAATAAGCTGACCATGTAATGTTACTTATCTGTACATTATTTGTAGTTTCTGACTTTAGTTAAGAAAATGATGAGCAGAAAAAATAATTATACATTACTCTAGATAAAAAATAAATAGGAGGTTTATTAAAACTAATATTTGATAAATTTTTAAATTTTGCTATTGCTTTTTCTAACTGCCTCTATTACTTTTCTAATGCTTCTTAGGAAGCAACTTTTCAGCAGAGGGGGAAGAAAAGTCTTGTGATGTGAATTGTGGTTTTCAAGTGCCCCGATGCTACCGACTATCCCATCATTTAAGTCCCTTTATCGACGAAATAGACTTCCTCACTCGTAAGGTATATATTTGTTCTTTCACGACAGCCACTGCAATTTTTAATTGCGCAGCTGACTTATTTAATTACTTTGAGATTGAGGGAGGAGTGTACATTCGCCATTCTAAATTTTTAATTCTCAAAACAGAAATATTCTATATATTTTTGTGGTGTCTTTCATTCAATAAAATTGAACAGTTACTTGCATATTATAATTCCATTATTCAATCAATGCAACTTCTGGTGGATTTACATGCATTATTAAACTAAACTGTAGGTTTTTGAAAAGGACAACCTTTTGAAAGAACTTTCACGACAGCCGCTGCAATTTTAAACTGCGCAGCTGAATTGTTTAATTATTTTACAAACCAAGCAGAGGACCTAAGCTGCATGTTAAACTTTTAATTTTCAAAACAGAAATATTCTGTATATTTTTGTGGTGTTTTTAATTCAATAAAACTGAACAGTTACTTCCAAATTATAATTCAATTATTCAATAAATGCAACTTCTGGTGGTTTTACATGCATTAGTAAAATAAACTGTAGGATTTTGAGAAGGACCTATTATTCTCTAGCGAATAACATTTTAAGGATTCATTTTAAATCCTTATTTCTTTATTCAAAAAGTTTATTAAAGCAATCATAAATCTATTATTTCTACCTCAAAATGCGAATGTATGATTAATTCCAGTAAATTTTAAATTTTGGAATTTTTTTATGTACTCTTATCACTATTTCCTATGAATTGCTCAGTCTGCTGATGAAAAAGAAACACTTGTATTACCTGAAAATTATCAGCAATATAACAAACTCAATTTATAAATAAAGAACATACGTTATCTGCAACAGTAACTGACACTTTAAGAGCAATATAAAAATTTACTAGTAGTTGCTAATTACCAAACAATCCTGAAACAAACATTTGTTTTCATAGCCTAAGTAAATTTTCGAAACTGGTGTAGGGTATAACAGAAAATTGCAAAGTTCTTAGTTTTTGTGTTGTCATGGTGGTGACACCAGTAATTGTAATCAATAAAATATTTTGGCTGCTGTGATTGACAATAAGTGTTCCAGTAATTGGCTCCTAAGAAATGAGCCGAAAGACATGCTCCTTTATGTTTTAAAGAAATCCTTTTTAAAAGGAACAGCAAAAGTATTGTATTAAATGATGTTATTTTACTTGCATTAAATTAATCTGAAAAACCAAAGAAAAATACTAGACGATACTGCAAATTAATAATAATACTAATATTACTACTAATGATAATAATACTACTTTCATATACGATAAAAAACTTGAGTAGGATATTATCATGGAATGCATATGCAAATACAAATACTTTTCAATTTTCGGAGAATTTTTCATAGTTTTCGGAGAAAACTATAAAAAAAATCAATCTAATAAAAAATGCACTGAGCAGGAACATTTTATGTATAGAAATATTTTATACAACTATCACCTGATACAATTGAATATAAATATGTAGATTTCAAAAAAAAGAAATATAAATCAAAATAAAACTGGTTGAACCGGCGAAAATGAACTTATCTATGTTTCAGCACTAAAGCGGGTACTGAGAAACAGAATTTATTTAGAACGGAGTTTATAATGTCAAATTTTGAACCTATGATTAATAATATTCTTCTATCAACGGTACACAAAAAAATATATATTTATTTAATATCACATTTCATAGGTCCAGAGGAAACTATCATTAGCAGATGAAAACAATTTATTCAAATGCAATAACTCTAAATTTACTTCAAGCTAATCATATATACAGGGTTATTCAGAACTCTTGCAAAATATTTTACGTCAGCGGTTCTCAACCTTTTAACGTTGCGCCCCCCAACAAAAGCTAACTTACGGTGGCGCTCTTCCCTCACATTTTTCAGCATACATTCAGTTTTTTAATCTTTAGCAATGAACATTTAGTCGAATTTTCTACAAAATAATGTTATCAGTAAAGTTTGAATGAACCCTTTAAGCGAAAATAGATATATTTTTGAGTAAAAATGATAATAAATAAGATGATTTTTTGAAAACATGCATCACTACTTGCTCTTTGTTTTTTCTCGCGCCCCCCTTGCAAATGTTCTGCACCCCCCTTGGGGGGCGCCTCCCACAGTTTGAGAAACGCTGCGTTAAGCCTCAATACCGATGGACAAGAAAAGATTGTTGCAAAAAAAACATTAATAATTACATAGACTGTCTTGAGGATCCGTGGTATTAAAGTGGTTAGGCGCTGGACTGGTTACCGAAAGGTTGGATGTTCGATTCCTACTTAACGGTAATAAGCACCGTGAACATGTGGTACGGGTGCACGATGAGTCCTTGTTCCGAAAGCTCTTTCGGCTGTCACTGGCAGTTTCTGAGGGATGTCCAATATTCTGAAGTCACCTCCTTCTGATGAGGATCCAAATTGAAGCGGAAAATTTCAAGGAGGACGCGAGTAGCTCTAAACGACACATTCTGTAACGGCAATTTCTCCTGGTAAATAAACAAATCGCTGCCCTTAATCTTTGAGAATCAAATCGCATATTCCTGAGAAAGATCATAAGTGCTATATTCCGTTTTTGGATGGTATGTGTTAACAAAAATACAACAACCATTATATTATTTTTAAAATTTGTTCAAGTAACTTCTTCTTTTACCAACACGATTAATATTATTAGGTACTATTAATGCAATATTTCAAAGTCAACGGGCATCTTCTTGACGTGTTCTCCTCCACATTAACAGGACGCTATATTTATTATTAGTCAAGATACATTAATAAGGCACTGAAGGTCGAGAAAGCACTTTTGCTACTGCATTAATTAAAGATATGTCTGCAGTACTAAAAGAATGCATGTGTATGTAACATAAGAGATTGGATAGAGTAAGAAATGTGAAGGAAAACTTTCTAAAGGTTGTAACTATCCGATAATAAGCCAAGAATGTTGTTAGAATTCCGACTGTTTAACGTAACAAAGCATGACTGATTACGCAACAACATATGGTGAATGGGAGTATAGTTCAGTTTCTGAGATCATTGAGGGATACTGGGCTTCCCCAAAAATGCATACGTTTAGGAACCATGATTTTTTAAAAGGATTGAAGAAAAAAACGTATTATAAATTTTATGTTTCAAATGATAGTGCATATATATGTTTCCAGAAGTCACTGAAATGAAAATTCATATCATTTTTTTTTCAAAGAATACATTAGCATCAATCATATGAAAGTCATATAATTTTTAATATGTCGAGTAAAAGATTAATATTAAGGTGATATTTTAAAGCATGAAACTAATAAGAGGAATCTACACTAGAGACTCAACGAGTTGAAATCTCACCTTGTTATATTTGTTATAATGTATGAGAGTTATGGACATTTTAGGAAAAAAATTAAATTATACAAAATTTTGCTAAAGGTGTTGAATTTCAGTATAAATATTTAAAGTGTGAAACTTACAAATTTTTCATAAGTTTCATAAATAGTATAGCTTTATCGTAAATTAGTACACATAGTAATGGGATCTTTAAAAAAACCTTCTGTATTTGAGTTAATTTAATTACCATAAGCTTTTCAATAGATGCACATGCGTTTCATATTTTCAAAGAATAGACATATGAGAGCTAATCATTCTTTTAAGTCTTTGAAGAGCAAGTGTTTTCGTCCTATTCTTCTAGATTTTACCGATGGCAGCGATGCTAAATCAATTTCATATATTGATTTTATAAAAAAAAAATTAAACTGCTCTTAAATGTAACTACAAACAAAAGGAAACGATTTTAAGACATCATTTTGTCATCTGTAAGCTAAACAACTGCTATTATCTTTAAAATACAGGTAGGTTTATACACACTTTATATACAGGTAGGTAATGCTTATACAATGTGGCCGCTAAATTACGTTGTCAGCTTAATAATTTTTTAACGGAAAAAGCTATAGTAAAAAAATTACGGTCTAGGAGCAGTAAAGTTGCCATGCTCTACGCAAGGAATCCGCTTACAGCGACACCTGACAGCTAAATTTGGAGCTAGCATTCTTATCTCAAAAACAGTGGAAGATACAAGAAAAAAGTCAGTTACAAAGTTTTTCAGCCTCATCGATTTACTAAGAGAACACACCTTGTGTACATTGTTCAAAATAAATGTTCAAAATAAAAACGTAAATCCAATGAGAGAAAGCGTACTATTTATGCTTGCGTAAGTTTGCCACCAATCATGTTGTACACCGTAGAGGACAGAGTATACACAATATCAGAACCAGCTACCTATGTGGTTTAAAGCCGTATAATGTTAATGGTGTACACCACTACTTAGCAAAACCCCAACTGCTTGAGCGTGCACAGGGATACATAGGTTACATAGAAACAATAGTTCAATTACTTTTTCCTTTAGAATACAATATTGTACAGATGATAATCGACGATAAATATTATTCACAATTTTCTTTACAACGTTCTTTTACAATTAAAAGGGGCATTCGAAAAGTAAGTTACACTTCGCGGATGGCAACATTGCGAAACAAGACGGAAGCTTAATCAGATGATAGTTCAGTTCTACGGCTTCCAACGGCAGCAATTTCATTCGAATAGTGACAATCGTTGGTGCCTACTACAAGAAGGAAATGCCGCGTAAACTGGAAGCTTACTCCAACGTTGAAGTACGCGGGACACTACGTTTTTGTGGTCAAAACGCTTCAAGCAAAGGCATTGTCCTCTTGCATGACGATGCAAGACCTCACAAGGCATGCACAACACAGGATTTGGCTATCAGCTTTGGATGGGAGGTCTGGCAGCATCCACCGTACAGTCCCGAACTGGCACCCCTTGGAATAAGCTTCCAGTGCACGCGGCATTTCCTTTTCGTAGAACGCACCAACGGTTGTCACTATCCGAATGAAATTGCCACTGTTGGAAGCCGTGGAACATAACTATCGTCTGATTAAGCTTCGGTCTTGTTTCGCAGTGCTGATATCCGTGGAGGAATACGTGTAACTTACTTTTTGAATGTCCCTTGTGCATTTTCGTTATTAATACAATATTAACTTTTTAAAACACAGTAACAATATAAAATGCCATAGCAAATTTTGGATGCATAAAATGGTAAATATATATACGCATATATATTAATAGTATATATCCGCCAAGGATTGAGTTAATATAATAATTTTGTTGCATATGCAACATGTAGAGTTATAAGAGACGATATAAAGAAACAGCAAAAGAATTTTGGGACGTCCAATAATAATAAAGAATTATAAATTAAACTTTGAGTGTCTAACATACTGTATTTATTATAAAATATCAATTTTAAAATAATAAAATAATAGAAATGTGGGGTTTATGGCTTCCATTCGTCGCATTAATGTGCACGTTGTATGAAGTGCACATCAACGTGCACATAACTTGTGCACGTTGATGTGCACAAGTTATTTTTTCTTACTAAATCGATTATGCTATCGAACAACTTTGTGGTCTACTTTATCCCTATGTTTCGTACCGTTTTTGAGATAAGAACGCTAACACCAAATTTAGCTGCCAGGTGACTCTGTAAGTTGTTTTCTTGTGTAGAGCATGAAGACTTTACTATTTCTAGACACCTTCCCCTTTCATGACTATAGCTCTTGCCGTTCAGAAGTTATTGGGGGTGAAGACAGAATTTATATAGTGGGTACTCTGAATATTTTTGCGATTGATAGTGAAAGTGCTGGAATTTCGCGGTTTTACGGAGAAACAAACCACTACGTATGAAAGAGTTAATCTTTTCCAGCCCAATGTTCCCATTTGGGAACTTCGAATTAAAAATTCATTCAAAATGAAATTTTATCAATATTGACTTAAAAAAATTAGCAGATAAAGACAAAAGATGACTTGATTTTTTGAAATAGAATTTGGGTCTGTATCATTATTGGGAAACTAGCCATTTTCATGAATTTTTACAGAGCTATCCTGATACACCCTCCCCTTCTTCAAGATTTATCCATATCTTTAGTTAAATTTTCAAATAAATCTTTTATTAAGTCTTCATATTTCAGTTATTATTTAAACTACCCATTAGTATATTCAGCTTTTGAAACCAATGTAAATTACAGTCAGAAATGACCCATGGTCCTAATTGGAAACACTGATAATTGTATTAAAAAAAATTCCCTTTATTTACATGACTAATATCCTTTAAGTAACGCATTAGGAGACAAAATATGCAAAAACCTAATTTAAAATATGCCTGGATCTCAATGCGATCTATAAAAGGTTAAGCGATCTGATTTTTTCAGAGTTGCTGATAATCAGTTCAAGAGCTCGTAACCTGCTTTTACTTCTTTAAAAAAATATTCGCAAGAGAAATCTAATCAATCTTAGTACAATTCATCTTTATTTTTACTTCATCTCATACTACCAATATTTGTTTATCAAATAATATTTCTGCAGTAATTCTAAACAAACATATATCTTCCTGACTTGCTCACCTCTAGATTGACCGGAGAAACGACATGTTATTTGTTAAAGTCAGGAGAAATTAATGACTTGCTGAAAGACGAGAAAAGTCTCTGCTCTTCCATTAATTAAAGATATGTCCTCAGAACACGCAGGAGTGCATTTATTTAATGTAATAGATTAAATGTGCAGTAAGCATATGTATGAAAACTTCCTTTGAGTTATCTGGAATACCCTTACTGTAAAATGAGTTAGAAAGTGGTTATCAGTTACAATTGTTTATTGTGAATAAACATGATCGATCCACATTTATTTAAGTAAGAAAGCGACAGGTTTTTGGATATAGCGCAGCTGTTGAAAATTCATCTAGATATTTTGGGTGCCATGATACATGAAATACGCGCTTGAAAGTTTTTATATCACATATATTGAAATATGTTCGAGAATGGAAAAGTATGGAAATGAAAGAAAATATAAGTGATATATTGCCCAATTGCTTTAAGTTTAAAACTCAACAAATACTTGTAAAAATTTTCTCGATATCAGTTTTGAAAGCGTTTCCATTAGTGCATGTCTTTTAAAACTGTCATCATTTTTAAATCAAGTCGGTTCTTTCAAGAAACCATGCACCTGTTGTGCAGATTGTCAGAGCAAAAGTTTTATACCAGAATAATGAAAATACTAGTTAAAAGCATCTCTCCACCAGATGTGTTATGTGCATGCCGAATCAGTGAGTGTTAGGAAGTATAAAAAATATGTTTGCAAAAGAAATTGAAAAAAAAATCAAAGGACCGGATTACATTTGAAATGTTGAAATGAAGAATATTGGAAAATTTTATTCAGGCTTGTGAAAATGTTAGCTTTTTGGTACTTGAATGGATACATGCATAAGCTTCTTCATAGTATCTATTGGGTTATTCAGAAAGTAATTTCGCTTTTTCCCAACAGAGGACTTAACCGCATTTTTCCACAAACACCTCAGCAGCATAATCTTTATATATTTTGACAGATTATACAGCAAGCTTGCTTGAGAAAAAAGTTTGATCAATTCTGAGCAGTAGTTTTCGGTTGGCGCACTTTCAGATATGGAAACCGAAAAGCTGTATTTTCGACATGTTTGGCTTTTTTTTTTTAATCGAAAAGGTAAAAATACTGTTTAAGAAAAAAAAATATCCGATGAGTATGGAGAAGATGTATTCAGAGAACGCCAGTGCCACAACTGGTTTTCAAAATTTTCGATCCGGCAATTTTGATGTTGAAGATGCACCACGTTCTGGAAGGCCAGTTGAAGCTGATGAAGACACAATAAAGGCATTTATTGATGAAAACCGGTGAATAACAACTCGCGAGATCGCTGAAAGATTAAATTGATCAAATTCGACCATTCATGATCATTTGATACCCTTCAAAGCTCGACAAATGGGTTTCCACATGTTCTTAAAAAACGAAGTGACTTTCCGAACAACCCAATAATTGAACTGCTGAAGCAAATGGTAAGCTTAAAATTTTGCATTAGATACATGTGCGTGTTTATAGCAGGTGACTGTAAAATGAATAAACTTTTCCTGTTTGGGGACATCTGCAGCTAAAATGAATGAACTTTTTTCCTGTTTTGGGACATCTGCAGCTAAAACTAATGAACTTTTCCTGTTTGGGGAAATCTGCAGCTAAAACCAATGAACTTTTCCCCTGTTTTGGGACATCTGCATCTAAAACTAATGAACTTTTCCTGTTTGAGGACATCTGTAGCTAATCCTAACGAGCAAAATTAAACCAAATTTCCTGTATGGAAGACATAGGAAGGCATTTTTTGGGAGGAAATCATCGAGAAGGGAGATTTTTTTGCCTCTGTCACGTACTCACTACAAGATTTTCAAAAATCGCATTAGGTCAAGCAAATTTTTTATTACCTAGGTAGCCCCTCTGCAACTCATTTCTTCGGAGGAAAGAGCTAACGTATAGTCAGTAGGGCTACAATCAGGGGCGTAGCCAGAGGGTTGGCTGAGGGGGCTGCAGCCTCCCCCGAAATCGAACACTTTACTTTGCTTGCAAATTAATATTTAGCTTACAACTGAACTTTAGCTTACAATTTGATACCCAGCTCCCCCGAAATAAAATCCTGGCTACGCTACTGGCTACAACTGACAGTTGATTTGAGTTGCCCTATCTTAACTGATGTTGTTTTATTCGTAAAAATATTTTACAGTTGATAGTGAAATGATGATGGGGCTCTTATATAGGAAGAAAGCCTCATATTTTGCATAAAGTTCCACTTCATGTTTTGCACGCAAGAATCAGAGAGGCGGAACAGCTGTCCGATGAAACTGGATTGCTAGATGATAGAACCAGCAGAGCAAGTGAAAAGTATAATACATTTATTTTTAAGACATTCATTGTAGTTATTAATTTTTTTAACAACTGCTCCAAAATCACTTATGCACTAGAAAAATTGAATAATTTACCACGAATGAGCAAATTTATAAGAATTCACTTAACAGGATAGATAATAATTTGATTTAATTTCTATTTTAATTCGATTTGATTGATGCTAATTTGAAAGAAGTTTACTTATTTAGCTGAAGCTTTTTCTTATTTAGCTGAAGTTTACTTATTTAGAATAGTAAGCCGCCAGAAAGTTTACTTATTTAGCTGAAGCTTTTTCTTTGGAAAACATCATGTTACTCAAACGAATTATCCAGAAATATCCTCTATAAAACTGCGACGCAATTCTTATACACACAATGTCTTATTTCCCAGTTTTCAAAATACTTTATTTAAAATCCCGCGTAGAAAAATAATGATTTCACGGGAAAATTGCTCAATACAATTTTACACTTACTCCTCGGTTTGATTTCGTTGTAAACGTGACACTGAGTGCAGAGCCACAGCTGCTGTCTTTCTCTCGGAGTTTCAGCACACATTTCAGGTCACTATTTCCTTATTTAGGACTAAAGATGTCTTAAGAGAGTTGAGTCCAACAACAGATGTTACTTTTCTGAAAAAACGAGTGTTTATCAGAACTTAAGATTTCAAATATTTTTACAGCATATATTTCCTGAGATATTAACTAATGGGAGCTTGTGCACAAATAAAAATAAAATAGAAGAGGTTGAGGTGAAATAGAAGATGGTCAATTTGAAAAGGAAAACACACTACGTCGAGGATACACTTCAGGTTTCTCTTTTACAACGAAGATATTGTACATGGTTTTTACATGAGTGAATATTTGAAAATAGAAAAGCATAGTCTCATAGCGCTGTAAATTGGTTTAGGGAAATTAAAAAGAGTAATCATGTTGCCTTGTCGTCACGAGACTGTCTTCTAGCAGTGTTGCGAAAAAGAGTCGAGACAAAATGAGAAAACGGAAAGTTTTGAAATTGACTAGTCTTAATTATCCTAAAGCACGTTCAGGATTAACTTTTAAAAATAAAACTGAGAAAAAAAACAAAGTTCAGCTAGAAAATTACAGAGCACGAACGTCTGGAATTGACTGGAGTGGAACTTTTTCCGACATCGTGATCAAATTTCCCATTCACATGCTCAATCCAGAAGAATAACCTGTTTCCATGGAGACCGCCACCACCATATTCATTGTCTGGGGTTCTTCTTGTCGCGATAGGACAGCATATTAAAAAAAGAGAATACTGTAAAGCCGGATTTCATGCTGCTCCTAGATGGATCAGATACTTGACATTTGTCACTTGCTCATTATGAACCGACTGAAGAAACCTTCAAAAGATATTCCTATAAAACTAATGTAAACCACTTCCCATCCTTACGAAAATTCGCTAGATAACTGATTTATAATACATTAATGTTATTTTATAAGCATTATTTGAACTCACCTTTTGAGTATAAAACAAGCTTAAACAAAATTATTAATGTAAATATTTTTAAATAATTATCCTAAAAGGGAAAGTTAGCGCAAAGTTTGTCCGATTTTGTAAGACTATATTTATTTTTCATTTCTTTATTTGTTAGTGCTCGGAAAAAAATAGATAATAATTAAAAAATTGACAGGCTATCCCCATAGTTAGATTTTAGTGTTTGTTTCAACCCACTGGTAGAGAAATTTGCAATTTTTAAAGTGCTTCATCAATATCTGCTAATACTAGGGAAGAGAAAAGGTGTGGATTTTACTAAAAAGCCTCTAAGTAATCTTTTGCAATTGACTTATTTCTCTGCTCTGACGACTGCAGCTAGTACGCTTTCTCGAAAAAGTATTCGATTATAAGCAAAACTTTATCTATCCGAACAATCAACTAGTTTTCGAAAAAAGAAAGCCAAACAAAAATATGGAAAACGATACTTAAACAAGACCTAATTCATACATGATGAAAAATAATTTTTAATCTGTAAAACATTGGTTTTGCAGATTAAAAATTAGGTAAGTTTTACTTTTACTAAATTGCTTATTATGAACCAATTGAAGAAACCTTAACAAATTTTTTTATGAACCAAATGAACAAACCTTCACAAGATTTTCTTATAAAACGAATGTAAAACACTTCAAATCCTTACCAAGACCCGCTAGATAGCTGTTTTATAAATTAATATATTTTGAGAAGCAGCTATAATCTTTCGCTGAAAAATATCAACTGGTGCGGTTATTCATCATGGTTCAATTCCCCCCCCCCCCCTTATTAAGGATGTAAGATGCTGCTGAAAGAAATACAGAGTCTGATAATAGATTTAAAATCTTGTCTGTGAGTGTTCTTTAGAACGGTAAAACTTTTATATTCAATATTTTTTGCTTGCTAATGTTAGCAGAATTAAGTACTTTGATTTCTTATAGCAGCGAGCAGTTTTTATTCTTTTATGTAAAGTTGTTATTAATTAAACGCTTCAAATAATATGATTCTGTCGAGTTTTAAAGAAATCTGTTAAGATTGCAATATTTACCGTATTATTATTATTTGAAACTTAAGAACCGTGGAAAAACACTCAAAATATTGGTGTTAAACGTTAACAAGAATAAAAACTTGGTGAAAAACACGCATAACATGATACTGGTAACTAGAGATGAGACGGGCTCAGCCCGAGCCCGAAAGCCCGAGCCCGAGCCCGGGCCCGACTCGGGCTCGGGCTCTGTAATTCACGATTGCGTTCGGGCTCGGGCGGGCTCGGGCTCGTGAAAAATTTCTCCTTTGTTGAACATTATCCTTGAAACAGATTTTAAAAAGTGATTCATGAGATAAATAGACGTACTTATTTTTAAAAATATCGGCACGGGGGACTAGAAGGTGTGTGAAGCTCCAAAATTTATTGTATCTTATTACGAAGTAGTTAATTTTATTTGTCTTTAGCTTAAATTTCGGGCTCGGGCTCCAACTTTAACAATATTGCTCGGGCTCGGGCGGGCTCGGATTAAAAGTCTTCGGGCTCGGGCGGGCTCGGGCTTCAAAAAATGAGCCCGAACTCATCTCTACTGGTAACAAGATACGATCGTATATTGTTATAAGTATCATGTTATGAGTGTTTTTTCACCAAGTTTTTAAATTTTTTTTTTACTTAAGAAAACTGTTTATTCATTATTATTTTATATGATTTTTTTGTGATATCTTGTGATCCTTTTTTAGGTGGCGTTATTTTTGTAATCATTGAAAATTCATTTGATATTAATTTTTCTTCTTTTCAATAAAATAATATTAGTTTTTAGAATATCATAATTTAGTCGTCTAGTTGATTTTTTCAAGCACAAGAGATGTTAATTATTTAACTTAATATTTGTCAATCTTTGGAGCTATGATTTTGAAATAAAACAGTGTATTTTTTAGTTGACCTTGTTTTCAGATAAACATAGAGGAAAAACTGTTCTAAATTTAAATAAAATTTTATTTGAGACAATCAAATTTATTGGACACGGTAAAATTTTAAGCACTTGCTAATTTAATAATATTTTGATCAGCTTTTTTGTACATCAGAAAGCCTAAATCATACCGTCATGTATCTTACATACGCATCTCAGTAATCTTTATGAAATCTTTTTATTTATAAAATAGTATTCATCCGATTAAAGCTGTTTTATAGCTGAAAAGTTTGGTATTTTTCAGATTCTACGCAGATGCAATTTTGTAAAAATTTAGAAATCGGTTAACTCAATAAAATAGACTTTAACTTCATAGCTATTCTTTCATTTCGTAAAGTAATATAAACAGAAAATTTTGGTAAAATGTAACTTTAATGTCTTTAAGATTTTGGGAAATAAGGTCAATTTTAAAGAAATGCTTTTTTTTTATACAACTAAGTATTAAACATAAATAATGTCTTATCCAACTAAAAATAAACAAAGCATGAACTTGGTGGTCTGGTGGTTCTATCCGTCATAACTTTTAGATATTTTGACAAATCGTGAAACATTCTTTTCTCCCTCTTTTAAAATAAAAACGAAAAAATTATGTAAATTAGATGATTTTTTACGAATTTTAATGCAGCCTAATGTTTAGAATTTAATAGCATCAACGCGATCTTACGCCATTCATTACATTGCGATCACGGCACGAGAATTGGTTGTTGCCACAGAAAGGATTAGAAAAAAGGATTTTTTTAACCAATCGAGTTTTTAAATGGGATATCAGAATTTCAATTCGCAAGTGAGGATCTATGACGTCAAATGCTTTAAGATACGTTAAAAATTCTTCCATAATTTTAACTCATTTATTCCAGCTCTATTTTCAACACAGGGAGACGATATTTTGATTAAAATTTACTGTAGAAATAAACTAAGAAATTCACGATTATTATTATTAGAAGTGGTATTTTAATCCGGTACTTATTTAAAAATTGAAATGTTTTCACGGCGCTGAAAATGTTCATTTTAAAAGTTACAAAGTTCGTTTCAAAGCGCGAAATATTAAATTTTTTCTATTTACTATTTTTATTTTTGGCATTTAATTTAGCGCAGGCGTTGCCTAACATACGCATGCAAGTTGCGAGTATAATTTTATTTTAACGTTGAATAACGTTCCTCCATAAAGGTCCAACGCAAAGTTTTAATGATACCGTTTGAAAACAATTATGCTAAATATCGAAATTAACTCCCTCAATCTACCGGGGTATCCTTTACGGCAGTCAAACAGTGACGTCATAAATTTAAAAAAATGCGTGAAATTTGTAAACTCTGCAACTCTAACGCCCTGTCACAATTAAATAGGGAATAAGTAGCTCCTCGAGATTACACAGTTTGATGTTTTTCAGGAGACAGGACTATGGAGGATATAAAAGATATCGCTATATTAGATACATGGATATTTAAAATGGCACCCCTTGGATATTTTCTCCCCACAGTAAGATGAAATGGTTTGCGGAGCTAAAGATCCATATAAAATAAACAAAGCATGAACTTGCGTTGTCAAAAGATCATTTGGTTATTTACGGATTTTAAAAATAAGATGCATTTTCGCAATGCTGTTTGTATGTTCACATTCGGATTATTATTTTATTTATTTATTTATTATAAATTCGAAAAAATTATAGTAAAACAAATACCAGAATTTATTTTTGTATTTGAAGTTTTAGGCCTTTAAATTGAAATCCATGGAAAAAATTTCCAAAGACTTTAAAGCAGACAGAAACTTAAATTACGGTGTAAAAATTAGTATTTTGAATTTAATCAGAAAGGGAATGCATTTTCAACTGAAGTTATGGGACTTATGTGTCATGTGTTTATATATCTCTCCGCAATTATAACGTAACAATTAAAATAAGATATTTAGTAAATATGGGACAGTATATTTTAAATATTTAAATTAGTTTTACATATAAAATTAAAAAAAAATACACGTAAATATGTGATGACTTCGTATTTTCAATTCTAATAATATTCAATGAATCTGTTTTTGTTGATCGTTATAAATAGTATAATTGCATTTTTTGTTTATAATGTTTTTTCTCTCAAAAATGAGGAATGTGTGAAGAAAAAAAAATATAGATGCGTATACAAAATATGGATTTTCAAAACTGTACACTTATTTCACTTATTAGCTCTCAATAAGCCCGTCGATAGTTATTTAAAAGACATAAACGAAAATATTAACATTACTCGGAAGATCCTTAATACTGTACAGTGAACAGCTGATATCTTTTGTTAGCAAGTGACAACACGTCTGTTTGCTCAGTTCGGATCAGATGACTTTTCATTATTAAAGCACTTTAGATGCTGCAAGAAAATTCATTATGACAGCAGATGGTCCTTTTCTCAGTGAGTGTTTATCAGAACGTTGGGACTTTCATATTTTCATGTTGTAACTGCACTTACTTTTTGACATGCCGACAAATAAAGTCATTACTTTGAGTTGCGGATAAGAAAAAGGTCTAAATAAATATTTAGAGTTTTGTAGTAATGTTTCGGATTTCGGTAAAACAGTTGTAAATATTGAGTCTTAATATTTTTTGCCCTGTTGTATTTTTAATATTCTGATTTTGCTTGATGTTATTTGTGTGAGCACTTTTTCCGAAAATCAGTAGGCAATAAATATTTATTATTTTTATTTTAGAAAGTTGAAAAAATTGCTTCCATTTTCGTGTACTTAGTAATATACACTGGCCTCCAAAATTTAAAAAACAACATATTTTTCGAAGTTTACCATAAAAAAAATGACACTAACAATAAACTTTATTGTTTATATAAATGATGAAAATGAACTATATGCAAATTTATGCTAAAGCGATAGCTACCACTTTTTTATAGAAAAGAACAGTCATGAATATGACGGAGAGAAAAATATGGAAATATCAGGTTCTCGTAATTACGCCTGTAACTTTTGTTGATTTAAGCTTTTGTTAGCAGATTCGTTGACAATAAGCAGTATTGTCCCGCAATGTCTAAGAGAAGCCGTTTGTCCGATTCGTTAAGATGACGGGAGGGTGAATGGGTGGAAATGGGGTTGTCACAGGCTGATGCTGCTGGATACTTAAGTGGTCCACGTCTCTGGAATCGATATCCAACCGAAGCTTCTGTTCCAGCAGACATGTTCTGACCGGCCACGATCTGCAACATACGCAGAAGACCTTTTATAGCTCTTTCGCCCCCAAGGAGAAGAAGCATTTCTGTGCCGCAACTTGTTGCAGATCACTCTGTAGCATCAGGGAAAAGAATATCCGCTAATACGGTGTGAAGGTGTCTTCACAATGCAGGTCTCTATGAAAGTCGAACAGTTGTGTGTGTCCCCGCAACGGACGACATAGAAGGGCCCGCTTAGCTTAGGCAAGAGAACACGTTTCCTGGACTAGACAGCGATGGGCTTCTGTACTGCTTACAGACAAGTCCATAATCACACTGAAGAGCGATTCAGGAAGTCTGCTGATCTGGAGGGAACAAAGCACCAGATACCATCAGTCCAACACTGTTGAGGAGGTGGTCGAATAATGATATGGACAGGGATCTCACCCGGTAGTCACATTAATCTGCGTGTGTTCCAGGGAGGAATTCTGACTGGTGTGAGATATCGGGATGAGATCCTTGATCCATATACCATAAGCCAGTGCAATTGGCAACTATTTCATTCTGATGGATGATAATGCACGGCCTCACCGAGTTGTAGTTTTTGAGGAATATCTTGATTATCTTGGTTTAGACCGAATGGAATGGCCAGCTCAATCTCCAGACCTGAATTCGATAGAGTATCTTTGGAACTATCTTGGTAGACAGGTTGCTGCTTTAAGTCCATCTCCAAGGTCTTTAGGAGCGCTGGAACAAAGCTTTCTCCGTGTCTGGTCTTCGCTTCCCATTTCGGTAGCTGAAAACTTCATCGACAGCGTGGAAAGTCGATGTAGCCAATGCATTTAAGCTATGGGTGGGTATATCCCTTATTAAACTTATTTTTGTTATATGTCTATGACATTTTACCGCATAAAGCTGTGATATATTATTTTTTCGATCAATAGACTTTTCCAGCGAGGTTGATTTTTTTTTGTTGTAAATCATTTTTGCGTTTTTGTATGTTCACATATGTGTTCCTTCTTTTTGTTTCCACTGTTAAAAACGATTCTTTAAATTTTTTCTTTAGCTCTGAATTGACGTGCATATGCGTTGATGCTTTATTTTGAATAAATGATTTTAACGCATGTGAATGTGTAAAAACCACTCACTGACACACACATTTTGTTTACGTTTGCCGTTTCACGAAAGAATTTTTGAATGTTACTGAAATTTCCTAAGTTGAATTTGTGAATATATATTGTTTTTTTCTTTCCGAAATTCAGATAGCTAAAATGAATTTTTAGGACATCATTTACTTTTAAAAGTGTCTAGACAGTCTTCCTTTACAGGTGACAGGAACGCTTTACTACTGGAACAGAAATTGGGAATTAGGGTTTTTTCGAAGAATTATTTGAAAATATGCTTTCTACTTGTCTTTCTCAAGTGTAATGGATTTTTAAAAACAATAATGAGATTGCTGTTTAATTTGAGATGTGAGATCTTTACCGGGCTTGAAGAGGATACTTGAAAATTGTTCTATTATATATGTCAGTATGTCAATAAATGACAAAATAGATGCCAGAAAAAGTGAAGACTAATGTTGGAGCTAAAACGGTTGTTATATCGAAAAATCCCAACTTTTCAGTACTTTTCTTGGCTAGTATTTCCCTGGTAAAAACCCATATAAGTTTTGTGGAAGGTTTTATGCAATTGCTTGCATATTTTTGTCAATCTGGTTAATTTCAATATTTCAAGCTATGCTCGATTGCTTCAGCGGGCTAAATTAAGTAGTCTTAAAAGAGTTATATGCAATCGCCTTTAGAGCCACTGTGTGTATAGCGTATTTATAAATATACTTCGAGTTATATAGGCATTTCCTTCATTACATACAGTATGTAATATTTCATTACAAATGCGTTTACGAATGTTTAACTTTATAAAGCACTAACCGCTCTTAAACTTTTCAGAATCATCCAAGCACCAACAATTTGTAAGTCTCTCCTATACTTATCTACTTTTAACTATTTTTTCATTCATTACAAACCTATTCGATATTATACTGCACATATTCAGCATTAAAATCGAATTGTTAAACAGTTCATTGAACATATTTTTTTACGTAGTTTCTGTTTTAATAGTCGATGAAAGAGTTTACCGAGCCCTTGTCGGTCGTTCACGAAATTTAAAGCTCTTGAGACAAACTTTAATGTTCTTAGAACTTGTAAAACTTTCTGAAATTCAAAGCCGCTTAATTACCGGAGCAATGCAAAAAATAATAAGTATAATTTTCATTTCTGTTAACAAAACGTCTTGGCTAAATTTAAACACAAAATATACTTTCTTGACATTTTTTACATCAAGAATTTTACAAAAATGTGTAAGCCAGAAGTAAGTTTGTTATTTAAGAAAATCAAGAAATAAATTCTGCCGGATAATTCCAAGGTTTATTTATGAAAACAGTAAACTCAACGCCATAGTAAAATCCACGCTATGCAAATTAAACTGGTTCTTAGATTACGAAAAGAGAATGCAGAAAAAGTGAAATTATAACTGCCATCTAATTTCATCTCAATTATTCTTCACAAACTTTTTTTGTGGCACTTTGCTTAGCTGAAGAAAATCTTCACGTTTAATTAAAAGCTCAAATCCCGTTCCAGAAAACAGAATAATTATGTTATTACATAAAAAAACTACAATTATTTTTCATGAATGCTAACTGAAATGGTGAAGGTTTTCTAATTTCCATCGTGTTTTACTTTTTTGATTATTTTATTTTCATCTTGTTTCGACTCTAAACGATTGTTAAAATAAGTAATTCATGTTTATTTTTTTTATTCTTTCACATTTGTTCCAGTTGCTACTGCTTTAATTTGGTTTGAAAAGTTGTTTGTTCACAGTAGGGATACAATTTATAATTTCGAGCATTATTACTATGTTCTAAGTTTTAAAGTCTCCTTCATAATTGCCGGAGTACACTTATAAAAATAATCCCTTAATATTAATCGTTTGAGCTCAAAGTCACACAAAAGAACTGAAAGTGAATTTTAAAATCAAGACTATGTATCACGTATCTTTCATTTATTTATGATTAGATTTTATTTATAAGTTCAAATAATAAATATATGTGTTTTTGATTTAATTTTTGCATTAAAAAAGTTTTACATATTAATTTTGGAGTATTGCTTTCGTTGCCTTGCGTAGTTAGATTTCTTTAGATTATCATCAGTTTTGCGTCATTTTCAGAGTAATGTTGAAATTCAATGGCCAGGGGTCAAGTTTGTACAATATGAGATTTTAAAAAAATATCCCATTCTCTGTTATAGTACAGTATCGTATTGAAATATATATATATATATATATATATATATATATATATATATATATATATATATATATATATATATATATATATATATATATATATATTACTGTTTACATTAAAATTCAGTGACGTATTTATAACTGAACAAAAAATACCTTTTTGGGAACAGCCACAGCTATTTAATGCGCATTATTACAAAGAAGGAAAAATGTCTCATTTGATGTATTTTTCAGTTTAAATATAAAGATTGTTTAACACAGTGCTTAAGTTTAAAGACTATAAAAAGTTTTTTAATGGGAAATTGGATTTTTTTTCTGTGCGGGATTGCAGCTCTGAACATACATCGAGATTCTTTATCGTTGAGTTTTTGCAACGATGAAAGTATAAAGGCTACTCGAAAGAAAACAGAAATTTTTTTCTCGTAACCTCTACATTTATCAAGATAACTACTTATGCGTGTTCCCATGGAAGACTTTTAAATTCTACATTCCTTTTTATTTGAAGGTATCCATATAAAAATACCAGAACCATCATAGTAAAATTATTTGATTGTGATTGAAAAAATATTCATCTTCAGGTGACCTTAATGTTTTCACTAAATATCTAAAATCTATTCACCAGGTATATTTAAAGCAATATTTCAAAGCTAAAAGAAACTTTCTTGCCTTATTAACCCCTGATTTATGGCAAGTTATATGTTATTCGTCAGTAAGAATAAA
Source organism: Cheiracanthium punctorium (assembly GCA_038373885.1). Taxonomy (NCBI): domain Eukaryota; kingdom Metazoa; phylum Arthropoda; class Arachnida; order Araneae; family Cheiracanthiidae; genus Cheiracanthium; species Cheiracanthium punctorium. Next base: position 95,772 of record JAWZYV010013581.1, on the reverse strand, counting down.
TATCGCACTGAAGAGCGAGAAAAATTTATGCTACTATATCAAATATCCATGGAAAAATAGAAGAACCATTATGGTAAAATTATTTTACTTAAATTGAAAAACATATTCAACCTCCAAACTCCTGTCTCTCTCAATTTGTTTTCTACCTCTAAATAACTAAGGTTTATTCACCAGGTACTATTACTACATTATTTCAAAGCCAATACATACCTTCTTGACGTGTTCGACTCTAGGTTATCAGGAGAAATGACATGTTATTTGTTATTAGTCAGGGGAAATTAATAACATACTAAAAGTCGAGGAAAGGTTCTGCTACTCTATTAATTAAGCACATGCCTTCAGAACACACAGAAATACATTTGTGCAACACATTAGATTCGATGCAATAAGAAATGTCTATCGAAACGTTCTAAGGGCTGTTACTACATGGATAATAATCAAGGAAAGTTGTTAGAAGTCCAAATGTGTAATCTAAGTATTATGATTGAGAGATTGCGTAGCACGTGATGACGCATTGGAGTGCATTTCATTTCTTGAATTTATAGAGTTGGGATTTCTGAAAAATATATACGTGTTGAAACCATTATGAAGTTTACTCAAAGGGAGCTGAAGAAAAGCATCTTGTAACTTTTATAGTTCAGTTTTAAGATAGTAGAGTATTGCTTGTTACGGTTTTTGCAATTAAACTCATCAGTTCTCAATTTTATCAGAATGCATTAGTATTAGTATAATGAAAACCACATTGCTTGTAATAATTTGAGCAAAATGTAAATATTTAGTGACTATTTCAAAACACAAATATTCCATTAAATAGTTTTCAAAATTAAACGAAGAATTTTACTCAAGAATCTTAAAAAAAAACTAAAAAAACACACTTTACCGGACATATAATGATAACAAAACAAGCGTAATGAAAAAATGTACGGGGGTGGGGGGGGATTCGTTTAATACTTCATTCCATATGTTAATTTTAACGAAAGTTCTTTAAATAATGAAGTTTTATCCTAAATGAAAGCACGGTATTGTATTCCTGAAAAGCATTCTCAACTTTTTGAGTAACTGACATAATTTATTTATTTAAGCATTTCAATAGATGCACATCTGTTTTATTTTTTTAAAAGGATAGACAGTAAAGAAAGCTAATCAGTAATTTAAACGGTGTGAATGTTTCCAAGTAGCTCACATGGTTCCTTATTTTTTGATCTGCTCAAGAGCACGTTACATGCCTATCTTTTATTTGCAATCATTTGACGTATGTTGATGGTGGAGTTGTTACATCTTTCAAAAGAAAAAAAGATATAAGAGAAAACTAATCAGATTTAATACAATATTTCTTTTATTAACTTAACGCAAATACTTGTATCAAATGACATCTCTGCAATATTTCTAAACAAACATATATCTGCTTGACTTGCCTACTTCTAGATTAACTGGAGAAATGGCATGTTATTTGCTAAGTCAAGAGAGATCAATAACCTACTGAAAGACGGGAAAAGTCCCTTATTCTCAATTAATTAAAGATATGCCCTCAGATAAAGCAGAAATGCATTTATTCTGTGCAAGAGATTGGATGTTCTGTGCAATAGCATATGTGAGAAAACTTTCTGTGGGCTGTCTACAATACCCATTACTGAACAACGAGTTGGAAAGTGGATATCAGTTACAATTGTGTATAATTGTAAGATTGTTCTACAATTTTCCAAATAAGAAATAGTGAGAATTTCGATTACAGCTCAGTTAACGAGAATTCATCTAGATATACAGGGAACTAGGATAAGTGAATTTCGTGCTTATATGTTAATTATCTCAGATTTATTGAAAAGGGTTCAACAACGGAATCGTATTGAAATATTTAGGTTTTAAACCAAGCAAATACTTGTGAAAAACTACTTAGTGTGAGATGATTAAACATTTTCTATTAAAAGCTATTTGATAATCAGCTTTAAAATATTCACAGAGCAATTCAAGCTCAAAGTTTTAACTCATAGTGAAGAGACCGTGCACTAATGGAGATCAATGATCTTGACAAACGTGTTGTTTTTCAACTTAGAAACGATGGAATATTTTCGTAATCACTGCCATTGAAATGAAAGAATTTGTATTTTTTATAACACATAAAACGCTATACAGAGACTCATGCAGTTTTAGTAGAGTGATTTGAGTTACTAACAAAGTAAGCAGTGATTTCTAGCAAGTAAACTCAAATAAATTAATTAATTAACTAAATAAACAAAAATTATCAGATAAATATCCAATTTCTTGCTTTCTTTTCACATAAGCTTCAAGCGTCTTCGAAGGACTACAGTACATAGACTGAAAAGTGACCAAAATTCTTCTTGAACATAATAACGACTTCATTATTCATCTCATTCAATGCATATATAGAGAGTACTTAGACGAATATTTTTTTAAATAATTTTCCAACCGAAATTTACTTTTTTCTGTTTCTATGTGTTGTACGGCCCTTGAAATTATGTAAATGACGACATGTAAAACGGGTTATGTCAGTAACTCAATGTTCCATATATCAGAATATTGTTCATACCAATACCGAATTTTTGTTCCTGAAATGTTTTTTGAATGGCCAAGATTTTCCTGAACATAAATGCAAGGTCCTGGAATATGGTGAAAATTAAAATTGTGCATATTTTTTGTTTCAAACTTTCAACATCTTCACTCTGCATCTAGTTTCGACAAATTTTGTACAGTGAAGTATGCGCCTGGGAATAAAGATTGCGGGTATAAAGGTCGGTCGATTTAAACGTGAATCCGCTGTGTTTGAGGGTCATCCGGAAAATGAGTTTCCCATGGTCAATATAAAGAAATAAACATTATTACCTGAAAAGATTCATTGCAAAAGATGCCGCAAACATTTCAGCTACTTCTCAGAAGAATCACCGGAATTGTAACACTTATCGTTATTTGGGTTAAGTTTTTGTAGTCCAGTGTCATAGAAGTCTGCCGCCTTAAGAATAGAGCCAGCGTGTCACACACCTCCCAAGAATTAAGAGGTAAGGCATTTGATTATCTATCCCATAGTACATTTACATATGTATACCCTAGCTCCATTCTCAGGCGCCATACTTCTGTGACACTGGACTACAGAAACTTGTAACACGGTATAACAAGTGTTACAATTCCGGTGATTGTTATGTTGAGAAGTAGCTGAAATATTGCTGTGTTTTTTTTGAAATATGCCTTTATAGGTAATAATTTTTTGTTCCTTTATATTTGCAATGAGAAACTTACTTTCCGGACTACCTTCGTACATAAAATTCGAGTTAGAAAAATATTTGTCACACTTTATGCAGCTTTGGTACGTGCCTATTCGTATGTGAGCAAATGCGTAAAAAATATTTAGAATTAAGGTGTACAGAGAGGCACGATTGTTCCAAAATTGTGATGTTGTTTTTTCTAATACAGTTGTACAGAAACTCTTGCAAGTGAAACGAATGTGTGACCTTATGAACAGGCGGACTTTGGAGACCAAAAGAAATTTCCCGAAAATATTGGAATTTTGGCTGTATCTCAACTAGAAAAATTACGAGAAAAATCGATAAATATGACGTTACCACCTATATAACATCACGTCCTGCTTTGAAATCTTAGATATAAAGTCTCTCTCGTTGAAAAAGGACTGTTTGTAAGAGAAGAGCTAGCAATACGATTGACATTGCGATTTGAATAGTGCTATTTCTGTGATAGTTAATCATCAGATGTTGCATAAGCGTTACTAAATTCTGCACATTTTTTGTGGGATGTTAGTTCTTCGACTCGTCGGATAAATTGTTAAATTTGCTTTAAGTACTTCTTGGACTATTTTAAAGTACATTCACTTTGTGATTTCCGTAACAGTACGACAGATTATAAAACGATGCATCAAGATCCAATCTAAAGAAAAAGACAAAAAAAAAAATTGCTTCCGAAATTTTTTTTCGATGTCTAACAATCTTCAAGCTCTTCTCGTGTCATTCCATCCATCTCGTCTTCGATTCTTGCGCAGAAATGAAAATTGCTCTCAACTCGCTCCAGGGGCTGCAGCGTTTCACTCCGAATGGATTACGTGACAAGCGCTGCGAGAAACGAATTTCATTTCCTGTCATACGAATAAAGAGTTGTTGGGAAATTACAAAAATCAATGGCCCGGATTATTGTTTCAATAATAATGGCGGAGAGAAAAAATATTATACGCGTTCTGATCCAGACGTGTGAAAGTGACAGCTCTTAAAATGGATGCGTGTGAATAAATATGGCGGATTGGGCAGTTGTAGAGATGTTTTTCGTAATACAGATACAAGAATCTATATATCTTAACACACATACGTAGCTATAAGTAGATTCTTTCAGACACTTTTTGATACTATCTAAGCATGTGCAAACAGTCGTCGACCAATGAGTAACCAGAATAAAGCCTGTCTTTACCAATCACATACATGCTGATTCGGATTGCGGTCTTGATACGATTTTGCAAGCCGTCAGGGCTTGGCTAAAATCACCACCTCCTAGGTATAGAAGACCTGAGAACAGAAGTTTTTACGTCATCACAAGGTCTTCTGAGTGGACGTCATACAGTTTTCCTTTCACAAAGTAAAACTATTTAAAATTTCTGCTGAGTGATACAAATTTTAGAGAAAGTCTTAGGTTAAAGATAAAGATAAAAATTAAAATATATTTCTGATAAAAAAATATTTATTATGATCTATTTCTATATCATATTATATAATTAGTGAATATATATATATAACGCCTGGGCGTGGCTAAAATCCCCGAAAAAGTGGCAGTAAGACTCCATAGCTGCGAACAAGTACGGAATATAATTAACCACTTTTTGTATATAGCATTTTCTTTGAATACTTTTTTTAAAAACACCAGAGATGGGCGGTTCGACTCATTTTACTGATTCGAATCTCAACTCACTCACTACTTCGATGATTCGAATCATGAATCAATAAAACAACTAAAGAAATTTTCCCTCTCTCTGCGCCGAAAGCCGTACTATTTAAACACCCTTCACCCATTCATCGGGTTTCTTCTCCGCTGAGTTCTCGGGCAGCTAGCATCGCTCTCTCCTTGCTCGAGTAAAACTAGTGTTTAAACTGCCCGAAATGAAAATACAGGGGAGCTTCGTATGACCCCTGGGCCTGTAAGATTAAAAGGTTAAGTTTGGTGTCAAAGCATTCGAAATTTTATGTAAGGATGGCAATTCCTAAAGGGGGGTCGAGAATCAATAAAAACGCGCTCCGATGGATAGTTTCCGAGATATACGTTAATTAATTATGGTAATTAGACTAATTAACCATGATTGAGGCTTAAAAGGACTGCAAACATATAGAAATTGCCTCTGGGATGGTTTCCAGACTTTGGAGATGCCGCCGGAGGAGGCTAGTGTTTAAAATGCCCAAATTGAAAATATAGGGGAGCTCCGTATGACCCCCTGGGCCTGTAACATTAAAAGGTTAAGTTTGGTGTCAAAGCATTCGAAATTTTAAGTATCGGTGGGGTGTTGAGACTAGGGGGGTCGAGAATCAATAAAAATGCGCTCCGGTGGATAGTTTCCGAGATATACGTTAATTAATTATGGTAATTAGACTAATAAATCATGGAGCTGTTTTTTCCGCTATCCGGCATCGTCATCAACGGAGAGAAAGCAGTAGCAAAAGCATCACAAGCTGGTATTGATCTCAGGATTTTCTTATCGCCGGCCTCAGAGGCGTAGCCAAGGGGGGGTTAGGAGGGTCATAACCCCCCCCCCCCCATGAGGAATTTTTTGCCATACAAAATGTATATTCTTCACTACATTATCACACACACGTATACATATATATGAGTTGCAGTAGTCATAACCCCCCCCCCATGAAAAATTTCTGGCTGCGCCCCTGACCGGCCTGTAATTTTGACCTTTATCTAATTCGAGATTTCACTGAAATGAAAATGAGAATATCGGATATTTGATGTTGAAGTAAAACCGATATGTCGATATTTATCGATTTTTGGCCCAGTCCTACTGAGGGGCTGCTGCTCCCCCCCAAAAAATGAGACCCTTTACTTAGCTTAAAATTGAACTTTATCTTTAAATTTGATACCCAGCCCGCCCCGAAATAAAATCCTGGCTACGCCACTGTCAATAACACTAACTACGCCACTGCTTTAGACCCTACTTTGTATTTCTCTGAATTACGAAAGAAAATAAAACCATTCCCCTTAAACGACAAACAAGGTAAAAAAAAAATATCTTAAACGAAATCTGCAGCAATAAAGCGAAATGTTATTTTGCTTACTACAAAGTCCTTTTGTGGGAGCGCTTAATAACGCCCCTGTATCCTTCATTAAAAGTGACCAGCACAATCCTAACTTTATTTCATTCTATTTCCCTTCACATGAAAACCCGCCAACCATGTAAAGTTAACGTGTCGGGTTTTTTTTTTTTTTTTTTTTTTTTTTTTTTTTGAGAATGGGGACATATATTGAAGTTAAAAGTAGAAAAGGGATGTTTCATTAAATTTTAAACAAATATTAAATCAGCCAGACAAGTTGGAAGGAGGGAGTCCCCCCGAGGGAAAAAGGTTTGAACAACTTTGAGACACCCCCCCTCCGCTCTTCCACGAGCATTGGCGTAAATTGGCATGTAATATTTGGATGGGGTGACAAAATGTTTCCGATTGTATAAAATATCATTATTATAAATAGCTCTGATACTGGAATTTTCTTAATTTATTTTGGGGGGGGGGATTGACCCCTCTTGCCCTGAAGAAGTAACGCCTATGCCCCCCGCCAAAAGCAAACGATGTTCGACCCACTCCACACCCACAGACAGATAAAACTTTAAATCCGACCACCAACCAAGAAATGAAACACCAAAGATTCGAAAAAAAAACTTCAATTAAATGAAACATCCTTTCAACTCTTTTCGACTCCTTTCGACTCTGAGTCGATAGAAGATTCGAAAAAAAACCCTCCAATTAAATGAAACATCCTTTCAACTTTTTTCGGCTCCTTTCGACTCTGAGTCGATAGAAGATTCGAAAAACTAACGAATCTCAACGATAGTATACAATCACCGAAACAGAGCGAAACACTGAATCAGTAAAGATTCGTTGCTGCACCAACTCAGTGACCAACTCACCCACACCCACTCATTTACTGTTTCAAATCATCTATCGATTCAGAGTCGTAAAGAGTCGAAAAGAGTCGTAAAGAGTCGAAAAGAGTTGAAAGAGTAAGGGAAAATCTCTGGGAACGGCAAAGGGAAAATAAGTTTTCCTTCCCTTTGCACTTGGAATGTATTTCCCTTGAGGGCTTGAGATTCGAATCAGTAGAGAGTGAGTGTAAAGACTGAGCCACTCAGAACCAAGATTCGAATCACTGATTCGACTCATCGAATCATTGGCCATCTCTAAAAAACACTACCAATCCAAAAGTTTAACTCGAAAATTCTATTATTGTCTGAGTTCAGAATTACTGTTTACTAAAATTGGTTAGGTGATTTACATGCAGCATGACCGTTTGCCACTTTTTGTCCACCTTTTTGGGGATTTTAGCCACGCCCAGATGACTCGAAATCTCACAATACAGACTATCACTCCAGATTATTCATATATCACTTGTCTTTACACATACGAATGGCATTTCATCAGGCGCTTTTGATGCTGTCTGAGCATGCGCGTACTCTCGCCGTCCAATGAGTAACCAGAATAAAGTTCGTCTTTACGCATTAGTTCTTACGGCTTTACGATTTCTGATGATCAGGATTATAAGCAGATAATGTCAACAAATGGGTCATGCGGGTGCTATGTAGTGTGACTGTATTTTTATTAACTTTACAGGGTTGTAACAATAATTTGCTGTGAACGAATGCATATAAAATTTATTTACAGACAGCAGGTTAGAATATGAGTCTTGACTAAAGCTAGAGATGCATTCCAAGATGATTCGCGTAAGTGAAATGGGGCAGTGCTCTCCAACCTCTTTATCGCTGCTAACTTTAGCGCGGCCCACTGAGGAGGGGGGGAAGGGATGTTGATTGTTTATATTTTAGATTATTTTGATGCAATAATATTCGATACTGTTGATGTTTTTATAATTTTGATTTATAAAAGACGTTTTGTTTACTTATTGTTCAATAAATTCTACTTGCTAGCCGTTGTGAGGATGTGTGTAAGTAAATTCTATTAAAAAGACACTTAAAATTCAGATTATGTTTGTTGTTAACTATAAGAGCATTCTAGTGTATGTTACAGCAAAAAATGTCCACTCAATGATATGCACCAAATTTCTAATTTTAAGTTCAAATAATATTTTTAATATCTATTATTAAGATGCAGGATAACCAAACATTTGATGCCTACAATCATCGTATTTACACAAGCGATGTATCCAAAAATGCCCATAAAAGCTGCAAGGTATTGCTAATACGCCAGTACTTTATTCAATTTTTTTAAAGTGTCTCTGACGGTATTTATTTTAAAAGCCCAAGTTTAAAAAATAATTTTACAGAAAAAGCTTCTAATAGCTCTTCCGCATATATCCATCCGTTCGGTTTCATGAAAGAAGTGGCACAGAGGACAGTGCTACAGCTGTTGTCATTCTCTAGGAGTTTCAGCACACGTGTCGGCTCACTATTTCCTTATTTAGGACTTAAGATGTCACAAGAGAATTGAGTCCGACAACAGATGTTACTTTTTCTCTCAACGAGTGTTAGTGAGAACGTTAAGAGTTTTGTACGCTCATATTTTTGCAGCATTTTCTACCAGAAATGTTCTTAGGTAAAGCTGCCTCCTCTTCTTGTGTAAATTGTTATTATTATGTAAGTTTTAAAAAAAATATTATAAAGAGTTTGTGCATGGGGTTTTGCGTACGTGACTATCATGAAATGCAAATGCACAAGTTGATATCGTTGAAACTAAGAAACTTTTAACCTAGTAACACGACTAGCTCAAAAGACGTTCAAAAGGTGTTGAAAAGACGTCTTTTGAACGCCTTTTGGATGTCTTTTGAACTAGATGTCCTACTATGGTAAGAGGAAATGAAAGTGTAAGCTAGCTGTCACCGCCAACAGAATATCTACGAGTTGAGTTGCCACAAACTTATGAATCGAAAAGGGAAAATAGAAAATCCGTTCAAAAGACGTCTTTTGGATGTCTTTTGAACTAGTTGTGCTAATATGGTAGGAGGAAAAAAAGTATAAGATAGTTATCGTACCTCCAACAAAATATCTGCGAGTTGAATTGCCGTAAGTAAACGAATTGAAATGAGAAAATAGGAATGCTTGAACTCCCTCTCTACTTTGGGATAATTAAATCCACTGTAAACTAACTTTTGAAAGTAAAACAGATCAAGAGATAAAATTCTGCTAGAAGATTACAAACCATAAACGTCTGGCATTGACAGAAGCAGAACTTTAGTGTCCAATTGGAAGAAATGTGGTCACAGTCTCGGCAGTGCAGAATTAAAATGCAATACAGTAACTTGAATTTGGCGTTCCTGAAGACCATCACTACCATGTGCATTGTCTGAGATTTTTTTCACCGCGGTAGTAGGTTAAAGTTAAAATTATGGTACAGACTCCCAGAATAAGAGTCAAGTTCCCAGATTTATTGAGGGAGGGGTAGTTCTAAGGCCTCAGCTATTTATCTTCATATGTATGGATTATATTTGTACTAACGTACACACACACACATGGTATTTAAAAAAAAAATGTTATCATACACTGCTATATTATCAATTATTTTATTTTATTTTATTGGCAGGGGAGGGGGGATATTGAAATCTGATTTGTAACCTCCTTAAACTAAAAACTATTGAATATTAAATGAACGGTCATACGATAAGTAAAAGCTAAAAGACAATGGTTGAAACAGTAAATTAAACATACAGTACATATGAAACAGTAACTAAAGATAGTTTTCTTTAGTCTTAGATAATTGTCTCAATAACGGGATTTATATACTAATGCTTTGCAGCAGTTAAAAGCAATTATTCTGAGGCAATTCAAACCAACATCGCCGTAACACGATAGTGGTCCATTTATACATTGGTATAGACTCGGCTACGGCATTTTTAAATTTTAATAAATATACATCAGTTTTAATATCTTCATGCCATATTCTCAATCCAGAGGGAAGATCAGCCAAAAAGCAGATGAAAAATACAAAAGGAAAAAAAAATAATACTAACAAAATCATTTTAATTAATCTAAGTCAGTATTTTGGTACTTGCAGGGTTACGCTGGTCCAACGCGAAAAATAATCTGTACTGAACAAACAACACGCGATAAATAAGAGTTTTTCGGCTTGAAAATTACTTTGTACCCTGTTTCAGGGCAATTTAATTGTTTGAGATTAATTTAGTATTTATCATTGGCAATACTGGAACTCTTTTTGTATACATAAGTTTACAAGTGAAGATTTTTATCCCCTAAACTTTTTCTTATAAGACAATCCGGAAAAGAGTTTAAATGAAGTTAAGCGGGAAAATATAAGCTTTAGTAACCTGCTACCAATGTTCAATCATAGTTCGTCCTTAATTAATATTATTTCATAAATGTTGGTTTAGCTCCTGTCTTAGCCTGATTGAAGAAAAACATCTATAAATGATTTTTAAACAATAATTCTGCACTGAAACTATTTGAAAGCACTTTTAATTTGTAAAGGAAGTTACTTACAGATTTCCTAATTGGTTAAGAAAACATTTATTCCCAGTTTCTTCTTAGATTTTTCTCAAAAGCTAAGAAGAAAGTAATTTAAAAGTTAACAGACTATCGTCATAATTAGATTTCCAGTTTCATATCAGTACACTGTTACTTAATTTTTTTAATTTTTTTTGAACTGCTACGACACAATATTATATATAAAGAAGAATGAAGAAAAAATTTCGTATTTTATTGAGAAAGTTCTAAATAATCTTTCGCACTTACTGCTCTGTTCGGCTCGCGCGATTGCATTTAGTACAACGTCACAGCTGTTATCTTTCGCTAGAAAGTGTCAACTTGCATGTTTATTCACCGTGGTTCAGAATTTTTTGCTTCCTTTATTAAGGATGTAGGATGTCGCGCCAGGAAATATACAGTCTGACGACAGATGTTACATCTTGTCAATGATTGTTTATCAGAACGGTGAAACTTTTACATTCGCATATTTTTTGCTTAGTATGATAAAGCTGAAAGGATTCGATTGAAGTTTTTATGATAGCGGGTATTTTCGATTATCTTCTGTGCATTCTGTAAATTATTTATCAAATTTTAATATTAGGTTTTTTTGTGTTTCCAACAGAAGATTGCAAAAGCATATATCGTAATTCACTAGTTTCTTAGATGTTTTAACATTAAAAATTATATTAATTGAATGTTAATTGTCTTTTTCGTGTGCATGATGTGTGAGATTATTTGTTACGGTAACGTGTATTCCATCAAAATCTTTGCACATTATTCAGTGCCATATTATCCCATTATTCCATAACCTACATTTTTCCGTGAAATATTAATTGTTCAAATGTATACTCATTTTCTTATCATCTTGTACATACGATATGCTTAAAGCTAAAAGCTGAAAATCAGTTTAATGAACAAAACAGACTAAAAATGAAACAAATATTGATAGCTATTCTTTTATTTTGTAATTTAATGAGATATTCTGAAAAAAGAGGTCAATTAAAACAAAGCATTTTTTTAAATGCAACTAATAGTATTTTTCTATTCAAATAAAGAAAGCAAAAATGCATTGGTTATTTACATAATGAAAAAGAAAGAGAATATTTTTAATGGGTTTGTATGCTCACGTTCATGTTATTATAATTAGTATTTTTTCGAGAAATCCGATTAAATTTTAGTCGCACACAAAGAAGACGTTTGTAAGAATTTCAAGCTTTAATCTATTACATCGAAACACAGATAAAAGAAAGAAATCTCCGAAAAAAGCTATTTTAAAGTAGACATATAATATACAAACAGGATTTAGTAAAATTAATGGCATATTATACAGGAATGTAGAAAAGCTTATAGAATTTTATCAAAAAGAAATGTTTCCCAACTGAATGTATGGGACTTATGTCCAATTTATTTATATAACTCTACTCAAAGATAAGACAAGAACACGATATATAAAAGACAAAAACAAGATACATGATAAATGTTTGACACAATATTTTAACCCTCCAAGCGGCTGAGACGTAAAATTCCGTTCACTTCATTCCAGTTTTCACTGCAATGCATCTATAATTTAAATTATTTATAACACCAACGCATCATACAATATATTTCGATATTAAAGCTTGTGGGTATTTTAGAAGTTAACTCTTTAATAATTACAAATCTTCCTATCAAAATTTTATTTTTTAAATAATTTTAAAGCTGCAAGAAAATTTTGCAGTGAAAACAACTTTACATTATTTGCCCATTTCCAAGACGCTCAGAGGGTCAAAGACTTTATTTAGATTTAAAATTAATGGCGTTACTTCTAAAAATACAATATAATTATATGTTAATAATGGGTTGACTGCATAAGAGCAAATTAAAAAATATTCTTGGTAATTCTATTAAAATTTCTTAAAATTCGTAATAATTGTATTACTGTCTTTAATTTTTGGTCAGATTCTTTAGTTTCCCTCTCAAAAATTAGAAGCGTGTGCAGAAAATAAATATATAATGCAGGAAATACCCAGCTTGCTTGTGTTTTACAATTACTTCGTTCATCATCTTTTCGAGCTCTCGTCGATATTTATTTAAAAGATTTAAACGAAAATATTAATCTTACTCAGAAGTTCCTTAATATTGTCCTGCTCTTACTCCTCCGCTTGGCTCGCGAGGTGGCGTTTAGTACAGCGCGAACAAACAGCTGTAATCTTTTGTCGGCAAGTGTCAACGTGTCTGTTTGCTCGGTGCGGGTCAGAAAACTTTTCATTATTAAAGGACATAAGATGTTGCAAGAAAATTCAGCATGACATCAGATGTTTCTTTTTCTCAGTTTGTGTATATCAGAACGTTAGGAATTTCATATTCACATGTTGTTACTGCACTTAATTTTTGACATACCGATAAAAAAAGTCGTTCTTTTCGAATTTTGAACTTTGTAGAAGTATTTGGAGTAATTCATTTTTAAAATTATTTCCTTTTGTAATACTCTGATACTGCGTGTAGTTATTTGTGTAGGCTATATTTATGTTTATAAGACAGTATATTGAGGTTTAAAAATATTTCCATGTTATTTTAAATTTTTGTCTATGTTAGCTATAATTAGAGCATATCTCATCAAACTCTAAACTAAACTCATGAATATATTTTCTGTTCATTTTATTAAGTGACCCTGAGTCAAACAAACAAATAGATTGTCGTGCTGAAGTAAATAAAATACTGTTTAAAGTTGTCTTATCATAAAATTCAATATGTTAGTGAATTACAAAAATGAAACCAGTAAAACTTAATATTGCATTTCTTATATTGCTGCTAAAAAGGTTGTGATATCGAAAACTCTAAAGTATGACAATTTTCCTCGACCAATACTTCTCCAATAAAGCGTACTGTGCTTTATACAGAAGGCTTGATGTAGTTGCTTATATTTGTCTCCTCAGTTAATCTAAAAAAAATTTAAAAAAATTAAACCCGCTTTCTTCAATGACTTGAAGTAATTTAATCACATCAGCTATCGTACTTCTGTATTGCCCATCTACAGAAATGGTTCTGTAAATAATGCATGGCTTTTGCACAACATTCAGTGCAAGATTTCATTACAAGCTATTCAAGACTGCATTATATGAAGTATATGATGAATATGCAGTACCACATATGATTTTGGTAGAACAAAAACACACAGTGATTTGAGGTGATTTGTCATTCAATTAAAATAAGTACATTTATAGATTTCTTCAAAGCAACGATAACTATGATATGATTTTTTTCTACACCCATACTCATAATCATCGAAGCTTATACTGGGTGTAGAATAAATAGGTACGCAAGTTTCGTAAAAAAGAATATTCAGCAGAAAGACATTCAGCACCTAAAGAGTACCAAATATTCTTAAACATTCCATGATTGCCCCAAGCTTCAAAAATCTGAAAGTCTCTCAAGCAGTTATATACAGTGTTTGCCAAATTATTAGCCTCACTGTCTAAAAATCAGGTTTCTGTCTGTTAAAAGTATTTTACTTTGATTTATTTCGGTAACAGTTGCTATGATATTTTTATTAAAAGACAATAAAGGATTTTTAAATATTATTGTGATTATGAGAAGATTTTTTGCCTATTATAACAAAGTGTATTGAACCATTCACTCTGTTGAAAATTGTGTATGCACACAGGAGCACTCTAAAGGAATTCCAATACGTTACGGAATTAAAATCCTTTACAATCATCAAAGGAATTACAATCATATTTCAAGCCTATTTTACAGATGTTAAACTATTTCAAATAAACAAAACTGACGTATACTATTAAGGGTCACATAATTATTCTCTACTAATCGAAAAGACTGTATCGATTAGTAGAGAACTGTATAATTATTCTCTATCGAAAAGACTATATCTTTTACAGTTCATGTATAAGGGCACTCAGATATCATTGTGTTTATGAAAAGATTGTTTGCCTATTTTAGCACAGTACAACAAAGTGTATTGAACCATTCATTCTGTTGAAAATTATGTATGTCGCTCAGGAACACTCAAAAGAAATTCCAATACGTCACGCTGTATGCGGAATAATTTTTAAAGCGTATTTTACAGATCTTAGACTATTTCAAACCAATCAAAACTGACATGTGCTATTAAGTTCAGAAAATTATTATCTACATCGAAAAGACTGCCTATATATTTTACTGTTCATGAACAAGAGCACTCAAAAGATTCCCATTAAGTTATGGTTTATGGCAGTTGAGAGGCATTCATTCTTTTCAGCCACAATACATTACGTACAGTATATATAGATTTATAACAATTTTCTGTGTATTAAAAGGATGGCATTTAAAGAATAGCATTTACAAGGTTTTGAAAAATTACATTGATAGTGTTACTCGGCTTTGAGATTTTTCTCAAAATCTTGACAAGTTTGGCGACGATGCATCGACCAATTTGGCTAAGAATTGTCTTTGAAAGTGCTTTATACTCGAAGTGTTTGGCATGATTTCTCTTCTAAATTTCACGGAAAAGTGAAACTTTAGTACTTCATGCTTTTGCTCAACGAGTCCAATAATTTGGCCAATGATATACTTTCACCTTCATTACTCCATTAGAAACCTAATCAATATCATCATTTCACGTAATAAACCTAATCAATATCATCGTTTCACGTAATAAACATTAACAATGAACCGCGAAATACTTTCCCAGTCCAACTCTTTCCACCTCTTTTCGTAGTCACAGAAACACTTTACTGAATCTTCATCGTTCATTCACAAAACCTCAAGCACTTGAACCAACCCTTAATGTTCTTTATGTTTCGTAAATCTTTTTGAACTTCAAAAATATTAGATAACGGCAACATTGAAAAAAAGAATGGAAGCTATTTTCATTCCAGCTAACAAAACTCCTTTTCCAAATAATTTTTTGACATTTTTTTTTAATAAAATAGAGATTTTTTAGTAAAATGAGTACGTCATAAGTAGCTGTAATAAAAAAAAATCAATAAATTCTCTCAGATAAATTCGAGGCTTTGTTATGAAAACAATAAATTCCCTGCCATTACAAATACTCTTCCAGGCAATTTCAACTAGCTTATTGCAGGAGGAGCAGCTAAAAGAAGAAAAAAAAAATACAAATTTTTAAGTGTTGTCTTATTTTATCGTAATAGTTCTGGATGAACATTTTTATTTCTCTAAAGGAAATCTCCGTGTTTAATTAAAAGCTCAAACCCTGTTCCAGGAAACAGAATAATGAAGTAACTGCAAGAAAAAAAATAATTATTTTTCTTGTCTGTTAACTGTGTGAAAGTTTTCGACTCTTCACTGCGTTTCTATTTATTTACTTTAATCTCGATTTACTTTGAACAATTGTTAAAATAGCAGAAATTTTTTTCACGTTTATTACAGCTTAAATTTCATTAAGTTGCTTTTGAAAACTTTGCTTTTCTTAATTCGACAGTAGGGGGTATAATTTATACCTTCGACCATCATTAATTCATTTTAAGTTTTTGTTATTTAAATCCAGTGTTATAATTATCGAAGTATATTTAGCGAAGTATACTTAGCGAAATAATGACGGATTACTTGCGGTAAACGTTACTGTTTCCAGCTCAAAGTCAAAAGATCTAAAAGCGTTTTCCAGATAAAAGAATGTGCTACAAGAGAATTTTTATGTATTTATAACTGGAATGTTTGTTGAAGTTTAAACTAATAAATAAACTTTTATAATTTTGCTTTGATTTTCCAATTTTTAAATAGCATCTATTCACTTTGAAATTTTGTTTTCGTTTAACATACAGACGGATTTACATAATCCTTTTCAGCTATTTTGCTTGTTTTTTAGAGCAATGTTTTCAATTCCATGGCTACGTGTTTGAGGTAATGTTGTGAAAACTGTAAGTGTAAATACACACAAAATGCACTGTTTTTATTTTCTTTCATTTTATTCTATAAGTTAAAATTGAGTAGGATAGACTCATGCTATTTCAACCAAAAAGGAACATTTTGTAAAAGACACAACTTTTTAACGTAAAGTTCCATAAAAAATGAAAAACTTGTTACAGCTTATAAAGTTTTCAGATATAAAACCCACGTTGAATTACTCACATACACGTCAAATGTATTATTAGCTTGGTAGTTTTGGTTAGTACAAACATTGGCATACAATAAAACGGAATTACTTTTCGGTCTGACCTAATATTATTTTTTAATTACTATGTCATTTTACCTCTCACCCCCTTTATTGAAAATTGTCCCAAAAAAGCGACATAAAATGCTACATAATTTTACATATATTTAAATACTATTAGTTCACAACAGCTTTAATCTATTGTTACAATATTTCGTAAGTTGTAGAATATGCATCACATGTATTTTTTACATATATTTAAATACTACTTCAAAACAGCTTTAATATATTGTTACAATATTTCTTAAGCTGTAGAATATGCATCCCGTGTATTTTTCTATAAATAGATTACAATCATAAAATTTTCAACATAGGGTAACCAGGCGAAATACACGAAAGATGAGAGATAAAATGACATAGTCAATTAATATCGTTTTAATGTGGCTATAATGAAACTAAAAAAATAAGGGGGTTCAAGGGGGTCTCCCCCTGACGAGTTTGGAAGACTTATAGGCTTATATATATATATATATATATATATATATATATATATATATATATATATGTATATATATTACCAATATAGCAACAAAGTTCACTTTATTGGAGAAAGAAATGTTTTAGTGCTAGTTTTATTTCAAATAAGGCCAAAATGTGGACCTTTAGTGACAGTGACGGATTAATGCACTTTTTCAGGGGTGGGGATGGTGGGGGAGCAGTTAGTTTGTTGAATCATCAGCATCACAAAACAAGGACGGATTATAGGGGGCGGAGGGGCGACCGCCCCAATTAAGCAAAAGGTCCTATTTTACTTCCATAAAATGGATGTATATGTCAATCTTCTAACTAACAGCTCCTACCGACAAACAAATCGCCTTTTCATCACCTCCACCCACAACTAAATTGCATTAATCCGTCGCTGTCACGTTAGGTTCACATATTGGACTTGAGTGAAACAAAACTTGTAATATTTCTTTCTTCAATAAAGTCAACTATGTTGCTGTACTGGCATTATATATTTTTTTATAAGCCTTCCAAACCCGGGAGGGAATTATGATACACCCTGTATATATATTGCAGCGGAAAGTAGCAACTCTGACCGAAGACCGAGATACTCTGCCGTTAAGACTTAGAACCGAATACTTGCGTATCCTGGTAAAATAACTGCAAACGCCCTTTTTTTATTTAACAGTATCCGCACAGAAATACAAGAACTAATGTCCTAAAAGTGTGTTAATTTGGTTAAAATATATATTCATCCTCAAATCAACTTTTTCTCGACCACTAATGTTTCAATCATTAAATAGTTGAATAGTCAGGTATTATTCACTCAAAATTTCGTAGCCAGCAACATACCTTCTTGAACTGTTCACCCTTACACTTGTAACATGTTATTTATTTTTAGTCAGGAGAAATAAATAACCCAGTAAAAGACGTAAGAGGATTGTGCTACTACATTAATTAAAGATATGTCTTTATAACTCAAGGAGTATATGTAACACAATAGATTGTATTCATTAAGAAATGTGTATGCAGACTTTCTAAGAGTTGTTATGACATGGTTGACGAGGAGGAATGTTGTTAAAAGTTTGACTGTGCAAATCTGAATAGTATGCTTGACTTATTGCGTAACAACCAATGTTGAATTGAACTATAGTTAGGTTTTTACATTCTATCTATAAAATGTATAGAGCAATACTGGAATGAAAAGTACATAAAGATTGAGCTACTTTGAGTCGAAACAGTTGAATTAAAGCTTATTATTTATTTCAGTTCTAAAATGACAACATTAATTGTTTGAAACAGTTTCTGAAATGAAACTCTTCGGAACAATTCTTCTTTTTATGAGCATGCATTAGTATCAGTTTAATAAAAATTAAGTGTTTGTAATATTTTTGTAGTAAATTATAAATATTGAAATCGCATTGAATAGTTGAAAAAATAGGGAGAAAATTAAACAGACATTAAATATATATATATATATATATATATGTGTGTGTGTGTGTGTGTGTGTGTGTGTGTGTAATAAAAATAAATGAAAATTTCACTTTAAGAGATGCGTTATAGAAAACAAGTCAGTTATAAAATGTTGAAAAATAAATAGATAAATTACATAAATATTTTCTAAAGGTGTTGTACGTAAACATTTACCGAAACTTTCATATGAATCAGTTGATTTTAAAAGGGAACTTCTATATTCTTAGAGAATTTTTATTTTATTTAATCTTCTGTTAAATAATGGCAAACTCACTGATATTTATAGATATCAACGGGTTCATTCGTACTATTGAACATATGAGAGATATATTGCGACTAAGTTTAATGATCCTCTGAGCTCTCATTTCATTTTTACTCTTCTATAAAATTTCAAAAAATTTTAGAAGTCCCCTTTTAAAATTAACCGATTCATATATTACTATATATTTATGCGAAATAATAAGACCCAATTGCAGTACTCGAATTTTTTGAGTCACTGATGTAATTTGTTCATTTTGTAAGCTGCTTACATGTGTTATGATTTCTCAAAGAGTAGACAAACAAAAGCTAGTGATTCTTTTAAACTATTTGAAGTTTTTGTCGTAGTTGACATAACAGTTTATTTTCTAAACAGTTTTTTCTTTTTTATCCCCAATTAATAAAAAAACGCTAAACTAATCAGCTTTTTGTGTAATTCCTCTTCTGTCAACAAACGACCGATATTTACTTATCAGATAATATTTCTGCAACATTTCTCAACAAACATATATCTACTCGACTTGTTCACCTCTAGATTAACCGAAGAAATGGCATGTTATTTGTTAAAGTCAGAACAAATTAATAACCTACTGAAAGACGAGAAAAATCTCTACTCCTCCATCTCCATTAATTAAAGATATGTCCTCCGAACACGCAGAAATGCATTTATTTAGTGTAAGAGATTGAATGTGCAGTAAACACATTTATGAAAATTTTTCTTGTGTTGTCTACAATACGCATTCCTGATGAACGAGTTGGAAAATGGATATCAGTTACAGTTGTGTATTCTGAACTGTATGATAGATCCATCGTATTTTGAGAAACAACATATGAAAATTCTAAAAATAGCTCAACTGTTGTAAATTTTTCTAGATATGGAGGACGCTATGGTCTTGGTAATAAACTAACATATTGACAATTCTTTCAGAATTATTGAAAAGGCTTTAAATAGGGAGACGTATCTAAATATTTAGGTTTCAAACTAAATAAATATTATTGAAAAGCTATTTAGTATGATATCATTAAAATTTATTTAGTGCTATTATTGTTAGCGTTATTAACATTGATAATTAGTCTAAGATCATTAGTAATAACACTGAAGTTTATTTAGCGTTATTATTGTTAGTGTTATTATTAGTGTTATTATAGTTAGCGTTATTATTAGTGATCATTAGTCAGAGATCATGAATAATGCCACTAAAAATTTTTTAGTGTTATTATTGTTAGTGTTATTATTAGTGTTATTATTGTTAATGTTATTATTAGAGATAATCTTTTTTTAGTGTTATTATTAGTGATCATTAAAGTTTTTCGACAATAAATGGGAGAAGCGTGTCTAAATATTAATTATTCAAACTGTATAAATATTACTGCAAAGTTATTTAGTATGAGATCATTAAACTTTTTTTAGTGTAAGCTTTTCGATAATGACATAATTTGGAAATTAAGATCGTTTCTTCAAAAAATCATGAATTTGAAGAATAACGTGCAAGAGTAAAAGAACTGTGCGAGAGATTCGAAAATGGTTACGAACATCACTTCGCTAGATGAGTTATATGCATTTAGATGGTGAATTGATGAAAGTTAGGAAGCAGGAAAACATAAGCCGTCAGTCGAAGATTTAAGAAATTACAAATCAATAGCCCGTATTTTTGTTAGAATGTCAGATAAAATTCGTAGTATGGCCCAGATTTTTGTAGATGATAGCTGTGTTCAGAAGATTGAATAGGTACTCGTAAATATGCGTGTTTATTGAATGATATTCGCCACTTAAGAATGAAATATTGGCAATTTTTTTTACTAGCTACCAATGTGCGCTGGTTTCGTCAGTTTTAGTTTTTAATTTCCGAACAACAAGCAACCTTGTCACAAATAAAAGTATATAATATTTATTTAGAGACAATAGGATGTAAGATAGGGAATATGAAAACCTTCATTCAAATGTTCTATTTCACCCGTGCTGTCTGTTGTGATTACTTCTATCTTAGATTTCAGTCTTTCTAATCTGTTGAATTCGATTTTTTAGCTTTTAAAATAACATCTGAGAATTTTTGCAATGTTCATCACTTTTTCCCTATGATTGCTAGAAATAAATATCTTTCCACCCTATTTTTATAAAATAAAAAAATAAATCACACCTGAAACATGTGTACATGTGCTTAAACTTCTCGGAAAAGTAAATGAATTAAAAAAAAATAAGGGTGTTAGTACAGTTTGGATGAATCAGCATTATGCGTATTATCATTACCTTTAATAGGTCTTTCCTCAACAATTGAAATAGTCTTTCATTCTAAAACTTTCGGATTGTGAAATCGTATAAAGTGTTTTAAATATTTTTTTCTGATTTGAAAATCATATGTATATAATGATATTTATTTTGATAGATAATTATACATGTCCCTAGTAGCACGACTAGTTCAAAAAATGTTCACAGAACGTTCAAAGGCGTTCAATAAACGTCTTTTGAACGTTATTTGAACTAGTTGTGCTACTGGGGGGAAACTTTAGAAGCATAACTAGTTCAAAAGACGGAATAACTAGTAGCATCTCTCTCGCAGATAACTTTAGTAAATAACTAGTAGCATAACTAGTTCAAAAGTTCGTGTTTTGAATGTATTTGCACGGAACGTATTTAGAATTAGTTGTGCTACCATGAAATCTTATTTTAATTTGCTTACGTTTCTACAAGATTTTCTTTTTACCGTAAAGTTGGATTTTCCTTCACACAAATGCTGAGAGCCCTTTTCTCTTGCTTATCCAAGAACTAAAGGACCCACCCAAGCCTCACTTTTGGTTCAAACGTCGTATGACATCAGACCCATTCAACACCCATTGACTTCACATCTGTCCAATTGTCGTCTTTGTTCGAGGTCGATGCATCCCGTTAGGCCATGCAACCTCAAAATATAAATACGGCAGCTTTCGGAAGAGGCATTTTTTCCCATGATTTTCTGTTGTTAGCAAAACTCAGTCAAAATATTTGGTATTGTACCGTTGTTTCCTCATATCTTCTGCATGCTCTGTCTGATGGTATGCACAATTTTTTATGCAAGAGCAAAGCCAGCATTCTCTTCATTTTCTGCTAGATTTCATCTATCTATCTATCTGTATCTATATATCAGGTTGTAACGAAAGTTTTCCGCCAAATCTGCTTGAAAAACTAACTTCTAACTCCTCAGATAACTCTTTTTGATCTTTCGGTACCAAACCTGCACAGTGTCACGTGATGCAACAATAGTATCTAAAGCTGTACTCATTATTCGTTGATATTCTGTAGCTGACTTTTTGCAACACAACTGGAAGTAAATGATGGTGCCAATCCTCTAGAGTGATAGTTTCATTTGACACACCTTGTACTTAATGATAACTATATTCTTTTACCGGTTTCATAACACAGTGTTATAAAGTAAGTCTCTTTCTTTCAAATGCCAAAAATCATTTGACAAAATATGAGCAAATACGCCAACGCGAACTGTTTTCTGACGATGTTTGCGGTGGAAGGAAACTTTCGTTACAACCTAATATATACTAGCTGTATACCCGTTCTTTCCAAGAAAAAAATCAAACATTTTCCTTACTTATATGACTCAAATCAGATCCATTGATTCGGAATCTCAAGAAAATGCGAAATTCTTTGGCTCGTGACATAAACCTTGTCTTAGATATACTGACTTCAAAGCTACATAAACCAACTGAAAAATAATGACGCAAAAACTATGCCAGTGATACTTGCGATCGAAAAGAACGTAAAACTATGATGTACAGAGCTAGCCATATGACACAACACACGATGGCACATTTTTCAAATCCTCATTTTTAAACACTTCGACTTCGCAGTCTTGTAGAAAGGATGCTAGCCGACAGGCTGAAAGAAATGTGAATCATAATCAATACTGTTAAAGCTACGAATAAGTAAATAAACAAACAAATACATAAACAAATTGCTTTGCGAAATTCTTTCGATGTTTGTAACTGTCGCTGCATTCTCCATCTTCTCGTTTTATCAAATCAATCTTGTTTTCAACGCCTGTAGAAATGAAAATGTCTCTGCACCAGTGACAATGTTTCTGCGAATTGATTACGCGGCAAACGCTGTATGGAACGAATTTCATTTCCTGTCATGCAGACAGTTGGAAAATTACAAAAATCGGCGGTCCGAGTTATTGTTGGAATAATGTCAGAAAAAGGAGAATACGCACTATGAACCAGATGTGTTAAAATGACAGCTCTTAAATGCATGTTGTTGAGAGAGATGTTGGTTTAAATTCAGCATTAAATACAAGCATGTGATTGTATTTCTATTTTAGTTTTCAGTAGTATAACAACGAGCAACTTTATTGGAAATCTATGTATCCATATATATACATAGATAAATACACGCGCACACACATATATGTATAGACACAAGAAAAAAAAAACTTCATTTGGTGGCATTTAGAGATAAACAAATAGAATATGAGTTCATGTTAACCCTCTCGTCACCCTGAACCTCATATGAGGCTCCTACTTTAAATAGCAATATTTAGAGAGAAAACAATTGAATTTAGTATTTTTTTCTTTCAGTGATATCAATATCATTAATTCATGTAGAAAGTATATGAGGCTCTTAACTAGATGCATAAATCGTGCCTAGATTGCAGTACT
Source organism: Cheiracanthium punctorium (assembly GCA_038373885.1). Lineage (NCBI taxonomy): Eukaryota > Metazoa > Arthropoda > Arachnida > Araneae > Cheiracanthiidae > Cheiracanthium > Cheiracanthium punctorium. Next base: position 72,163 of record JAWZYV010013581.1, on the reverse strand, counting down.
ACTCAATTTAGATCATTTTTTACAGTTTTCGCTTCATGGTTACAGGAGAAAAATTAAGAAAATATTTACGCTGCTTTTTTTTACCGTTTTTTTTTTCTTTTTAAGGTAAGTATAGTTTTTTTTTTTCTTATTCTTCAATCTTTACCTAATATGTGCATTCTTTTAAATTAATTTTAGCATAACGAAATGCTTCGAAAATGCAGAAATTAATATTTGAAAAATCTAATATTAATCGACATTAGAAAAAAAATATTTTTACCTGATTTATAATAGTATTTCAGATGCATTAAATGCTAGACAGATTTTTTTTCTCTGATTTTTCATAATTCGGTGACGAGAGGGTTAAATAACACAAAATTAGTGGCACCGCTTTTTTTTAAATTAAAATCTGCAATATTTCAAAGCGTGAACTACAGTCCTTAACAGAATGTTTGTCATATTTTTTCTGATGTTTTTTCCTTTTGAGTATATTTCTGCAATAAAGCAAACAGCAATTTGTATTTTCACTAATAGATCTCGCCAATTTTGTAAACATTTCAGGAAACTGTACTTTTATTTTTGCATTTTAAATTACATTACTTTAGTATTGCTATTTTTACTCTTATCATCTTACGACCATTACTAAATTTTTGTGCTTTTATTTAATTAATTTTCGAAAAATTACTCTTTATTCACTGCAACTTGGTTTGCATGTAAGCATATGTAATAGAAAAAAAATTATTCATAAAACATATCAATATTTCAGCGAGCAGTTATTTACCTTACAAGATAAACCTTTTTCTGAGCGTTCTCTGTTACTGGAGATATATTAGCTTATCTCCATTTCCCATATCTCTTCTGTGAAACATTAATCTACTAAGTGCTTCGCTTTTCAACGGATGTCTTATGTAAAACATTTATCTCCTGGCGACAAAGCGTCTCTTCCTAAACACGGACATTTTATATCAGTAGCACTCTGCGACATTTTGTTAAATTTACTTTTTAGTCTTAAAGTTTCGAATAAATAGATTGGTTTTAAAAGTACAGTTTTTGCAGTGTAGTCAGTCTTTAACATGTAAAATAATTGGATAGACACTGCATGCCACAGAAGCCCCCAAAACACTTAAAATATTATATTTTGTGTTCTTGAGGTATCGCATCTTGATGACATTAAGGACAATAACAATTGATGACATGACACAATAATTAAGATGTTTTCCCGTATTTTTAATATGCTACATACGGAAAGAAAATCCACCGTGTGCTAGTGTGCGTAAATTTAATATTATCACTATTACGGTGAAATATATAATCACAGTTTTTATCATAATTACGCCTAATTAAGTGATTCGTGGCACTCAAGAAAATTAGCGTATGTGGAGAATGAGACTGGCGTTACCCCCTCAGCGTTACCCCCTATAACACCCTCAGGTGGGCTGTAATTACAGTTTTCTGATATAAAAACATGACCTGTACATAATTATTCAAATGTGAACTAGGAACACTACCTCAAAGTCTTGTCCTCAGTCATCGAATCTATGTTATCTCAGAAGAACCAAAAATAAATAAATAAATAAATAAAAAAAATTCTGAAAGGAAAATGCATACATGATTTACCTTTCACTGCTTAGGAACCATTTCTGTTAAAAAATAGTTTTTCTTCTAGAGACGAAGGAAAGCTGTTCAGCAAGAAATATTTTCAAAGGCTAAATGTAATCACACACTGTTATCTGCTAATAAAGCAATTGTAATTGAGACTAAAGCAAATCCTACACCTAGCTATAATCATAATGTCAAAGAAGCTACAAAATAAGTTAATAATAGTAAACTTCAATATAATATGTTCGAAAACAAGAACTGCTTCTATTTCACTAAATCATAACTCTTTAGACTGTAAAAGTAGTTTAGCAAGTAAAGAAAGAAGTGTTGTTCATAAAATAACTTAGACCGATAAGTGTAAATACGAACTGACATGTAATAATGAAGCTATTGGATTTAAAACTACAAAGCAAACATTTATAAACCTTGAGATATAATAATAATTTGAAAGAATCTACAAACAGAAACATTTATGTTAATGACAGGAAACAATGTGAATTATCCAAATCACGAACGGTTCATATTCCCCTGCATTATAACTCTTCAGACAGTAAAAGTAGTTTTACAGGCAAAGGTAACCTGTTCTTTATGAAATATCTTCAAAGAATAAGTTTAATCAGAAATTAATTAATATCTGACAATAAAACAATTGTTTTTTAGCCTAACTACAAGTAAACATTTAAAAATATCTAATCTAACCATAATGTAAAAAAATAGTGCGAACGGAAAATAATTATGGTTATGGCTTTATACTTAGGTCAAACAGCAATAGTCATGGGATATTTTCAAAAGATATGAGTTTAATCATTCACATCTTTTAAATAATATTTGCTACTAATTGAGGCTGAACTTTATTGTTTGTAACCGAGCGTATTCCACCAAATTTAAAAATCAAACAGCAACACTCTTGTTCGTGACACGTGAATTAAGAATATGAGTGGATATCATTCAGAGGAGAAAGCCACTGTTTTTATTTCACTGCATTGAAACTTTTTATGCTGAAAAGGGAATTTTACAGGAAAATAAAATTTAGGAATAATATTTAAACAACGTGAGACATATGAATGGCTCATATACGGGGTGTCCTCAAAGCACTAACATCGGCTGTATTTTTTTTTAAATAGTAGTCTTTTAGATTTGTACAATAAATTACGAAGCTATGGGAAAAGAAGTTGCTGAATTATTATCGTTGTATGTTCATATCGCTGAGCCTTTTTGTGATGAAAGGCTAAAACTTTGTCCATCATCTAAATAATTTATGAAGCGCATTTTAATAACCAGGAATATATTTTGTAAATGAGATGTATAAGAATTTAAATATTGTATTTATTTAAAATTGATCTCTGGATTTCTATCAACTTTTTTTATTTTTAAGTAACTTTGAAATCTATGGTATGTACTTGATCAATATTTAAGGAATCCTAGGCCAGTGTAATATAATTTTTTATTTTGTAATGGGGTGTGGAGTAATATGAAAATTATGGATGCTGGAAAATTTTGCTTTTTGTTACTTACAGTTTTAGATTTCAATTACAAAATTTTGATTTACCTTTAATTAAGAAAAATTAATACGGAACCACCCACCCTGCTCATTTTTTAAAATTTATACAAAATAAAACAGAAACTCTGATTTTATACATGCCTAAAAATAAAAATTTGAGTGTTCTTTATCGGACGGCTGAGGAAATTTTAATTTCATATTTAAGGTGTTGTGCGATTTCTAAAACAGTATGAATTATACGTCTCATTTCATAATAATGCTTAAGATAGGAAAAATTGAAAATATTTTATGTAACATACGTAATAATGCGTTATACTTTAACTGTAAATTTCAATTCTTCGGAGAACCATTTGCTTTTGAAAAGAGTGCCCGATAAAATTACAAATACTTCTATCGCATTTAAAAATCACAGGGTTTTAGAAAATATCTAATAAACCAGAGGTAGGATAGATTACATAGAGGCAGATAAGCATCACGCAGAAATGTGGAGTTGTAAATGAACTGTGCTTATGTGGTGATTCATTACTGACAGATTTGTCTCGTTTGAGTCAGCTGAAAAGACCGTTAGATCGAATCTGACTGAAAAGACTGTTGGATCTTTCATTGATTCAGATAAGTGATCCATTTGATCTAATCTTGTACCCGTGGCATATACGCATGCGTGTGAGCTATAAAAACCTTCACGCCAAAATCTCAGTGTGAATAATCAAATCATGAGTTTTATTTATGAGTTAAATACAAGTTTCAGTTTGTGCAACATTTAATGCATTGGAAGTGATTTGAAGTTATGATTAGAATTGTTATGTTTAAGGTGTTTTAACAAAAGCAGTTAAATGTTTAGTGTGAAGTTAATATAAGCCATACACCATCACACTTATATGGGCCCACACGTATTCAAAGAAATGTATTGGGAAGAATTGAAAAAAAAAATCACAACACACAGCACATGGCTTATCATGTTTCACCTACGTAAACTAAATGCATCAAATGTTGTATTTAATTTTTATTGATTCAGTTTTCTAAGATTACAAAAATCAATTGCTTACGAAAACGGTATAAAGATGTAATTCTGTAACAAAATCAGTCTCACGGTGCTGGTGCTTGAATTAAAATAAACAAGTTGCGTTAGGTACTCGAAAAACTTCAGCATACTTTTTCGGAAGCTGTACTATTCTACTGAATTCAATGAAAAAGCAGTGAATTTTATGAAACTTCTAGAAATAATATCTTAAACATGAAGCTGCACAGAAAAACGTATCCAAGAGTGACACATTCTGCAAAATGTTCGATTTTTGTTTTCTAAAAAAGTTTCCATCGATTAAGAAGATAGCTCTGGTGTAGCTTTGCCTTAACAGCAGATCGACGTAGAATTCTCTAAAAGTTTCGCTAATGCTTTTTCTTTTGAAGTTTATCGTGTTCTTTTTTTTCAGCGTAGAGTACAGTTTGTAAACAGACATAGTAAAAATTTTGAGGTGCTCTACATAAGTAGATTTTGTATTTATGAACGAAGATCATATGATCTTTCGAATTAAACCATCAACAGATTTCGCTGAATTTTACTGAAATTTGCTTCACAATTCTTTTTAAATTGGTAATAACTTATCATTTGAAGCCACAAGTTTTTGAAGCCACATTTGTGTGTGATCTGAATTTTTGTGATGTACCCAATTATTTTTGAGAAGGTTGAACATGAAATTTTGAGCCATAAGTAGCTGTATATTTATGTAAAATTTTTACAAGTGATTTATTAATAATACATGTGCAAATTCTAGAAAGGCATCACATCAGAAAATTTATTTGGAGATATCTTCTTACATTGTAATTTAGGAAGGCAGCGCTGATGAAATATTTTAAGGCAATACCTCATTACACTGATTAATATGATAAATTATTATTAAGGCTGTGAAATAAGCATTCATAATAAGTACCTGCATTATTAATATGCATTAGTAATGCAGGTGTAAATTACGACAATGGCTTATCAAAGCAGTGACTCATAAATAATGCAGGTGCAAAGGAATGCGATATATCATCAAAACAACTTCTAATTAATAATACAGATGCAAATAACTTCGATGTAAAATGATTCATAAATAATGCATTCTGAAAATTTTTAAGCTGGGTTACAGATTTTATTAGACAAAGGAAATTTCACGTTCTGTCTAAAATTTACCTAACATTTGAGTGCAATATTTTGATCAGTAATTAACGATCAGTGTCGCCGTCATTCAAGATAGAAATACAGAATGCCCTAATAGTTCTCCTATTGACAACATATGGATATCATTTGGATCGTTATTTCGACAAACATATTTGAATTTTTATATGATTTAAATCCAAAATAAGCTTCATACAGCTCAATTCACTGATAGCGTGAGAAATTCATTTGACTATGAAGAACCAAGGTTAAACCAAATCACGTGCCCGTCGTGTTATTAGGGATTTAACAATTCGATGATTTCCAGACAACAAATTTGTGTCTTTGTTAGAAATATAGGTCTATGAAAATCTACATGGGCAGCGCACCAAGTGGTGAAAAATATTTAACTAGGAAAAACAAGTATTATTTTGACGTCACAGCTTGGATGTTTGCCATCGGGGTGAAATATTACGCACACGCATTGATAAGTGTGCCATTCTGTCAAGGGTTATGAATTCGAATATATGGAGAATTGTTTTAATGACAAACTTAATAGGATATGATTAGAGATTATGAGCATTAGTAAATAGCCAAAGAATTTTGCTAAAGTAAAATTTCTTAAATATGGATTGAATGAATCAGTTAAACAATTTTAATTTAAAAGGTATCTTCACATAACTCTCACACACTTATATATATATATATATATGACACATCCAGGTACCAAAAAAAAGAAAGAAACTCTTTCATATTTTAAATACGCACTAGAGTGCTATACATTAAACGCGTATCATAATCCATGCGACGTTACTATTTTATTGCTTATTCCATGAACTTGGTATGAGCATCATAATCCATTAGTGTGCTGTGTTTGTCTTTTTCTTTTCATAAATACTTCTGAACTGAAATCTATATCAAAATCTGCAGCTAAAACTGTTTTAAAATCTTCGTCAGTCCTACTCTGACTAGTTTACGATAAACTGTAGAGTTTTCCATTTTCTAGCCAAATATGGAAGATATCGCCAAGCTAGGTTCAGTTAGGTTATTTTTTGGAGCCAAATTTAGCGATACATCAACGGAAACTGTAGAGTTTTCCATTTTCTAGCCAAATATGGAAGATATCGCCAAGCTAGGTTCCGATAGGTTATTTTTTGGAGCCAAATTTAGCGATACATCAACGGAAATTGCAAACTTTGGGGACTTTCAACAATTTATCCCACCCCACCCCGGGCTATCTCTTAATGCAACGAAAACGTGCCAACGCAAATTTTTCCAATAAAATATGTCGACAGAAAATACCGGAGTGTATGACAGAACTTATCCAGTGTTTAGCATTAGAAATTAGCATTTCTTTCACTCACTACGATGGCCGAAAGACTAAGATTTTTGTCGAGATTATTGTTTCTTATTCTGAGCAGTTTTAATTATTTTTATACCAGTGTTAGTTTTAGCAGATGAAAGAAAAAACAATATTTTAATGAAAAAAAATATATGTTATTTATGCAACCGAAAATTAGATTCTTTTACAATTCATATTTTTATGCATAAAAATTGTAGTTAATTTCATTTTCTACTTTTACTAACACACAGTTACCCTAGTTTACAAATATATTGATGCAAATCAAAAATCTGATAGATTAAAAAGCTTTTCTTCTTTTTACGCTTTTTTTTTTTTTTTTTTTGTAATTTTTCACGTGAGTCACGTGACTGAAAATTTAATGTTCAGTAGGGAGGTTTACCACCCCCAAAATAAAAATGCATGTATATGAAACAAGCATATGATTAACCCGCTCTTTAAAAGCACAAGGAATTTGAATACTACTGCAGCTATTTTGCATCTGATTCCCTTTCGCTTGTGTGGCAAAGGACCTACCAAATTCGCATACTGCCACGCATGCGTACTACACGATTTCCTTTTCACAGTCGAAGTGAATTTTAGCGTTACAGATCAATATTTGTTTTGCATTATGACAAGCCTACACGAAGGACATCTGACAACAGGAAGGAGCTGCCTTGGTCGGAGGACTTTTTAAGGGGTTCTAATACTTCGGTACAGAAAACCGCTCAAAACTCCAAACCGTTAGATCGACAGCCGTGATTTAAGCTAAAACGCGGGACCTTTACAGCTCAGTCATGTACCATGTTCAGTGTCTTAACCACTCGGCCATGGTGGTGGCTGCATTGAAGATCAAACGAATGACATTTTGTAAGCTACTGCTTTAAATAATTTTTTTTGTACAATTATAATTCACTGTACGCATGCAAATGCAAAAACTGGTGTTCATTAATCAATTGTGAAGATAACTAACCTATCTCAGTGTCATTATATTTTACAAATACAGTCTAATGAACATACATGATCTTGGAAATTGTTTCATTAATGACGCCTTGAAGAAGAAAAACTAAAACAAACTATCAACCAAAATGCGTTTTAATTATCTAATACCAAACTTTATTCTTCCGTAATTAGCCGGAAATGCGTGCCATAGAAGTAAATATATGTTTTTTTCCGAGAATTTTTTTTTTGTCTTATTCCTTCTTCTTTCATTAAATTTCTACAAACGACAAAAACATCACCTTTTTTTCTGTTATTGCGATAAGTTTTTCCGATTAATTAATGAAAAAGAGAAGTATTTGTACTCCTCCAACGAAAACAAACACATGCACGTAAAAAAAATCTTGAGAGAAAAATGAGTTTGATTTTTTTTTATCTTTTACACTTCATGATTGAAGTATATTAAGTTGTCTTTTTTTTTCTCGAGCCTGGAGATTCTTTAATAATACTGAAAATGTACGTGAGAAGAATTTCAATACAAGTTTATCTTTTTGATTAGCATAGAGATTTTTTACAAGCAGAGAAACAAGCCAGATATACTATGGGGCTTTGCATGGTCTAGGGATGTACTCAAATTAGAAAGTGTTTCAAAAATTTCATTGATTATGCATCGTATCACAAGCATTGTATATGATTTATTTCTATGCACGGTATGAAACATATTTCATGTTGTGAAGAATAACAATAAAATAACATTATAGACTGCTTTTGTTTATATACTTGTATAGTATTGTGCTTGAAATGGATGAACGCCTTTGATCTTCCGTAGACCGTAATATAGACGCAGATTTCTCCAAGGGCGAATATCTACAAATTGAAAAGTACGAAGCTACCTTTTCCAAACGTGATATACTGGACCTGGAACTTTCTCACCAAATTTTCAAATCTTAAACGAACGAACGCAAATACATAATTTTTTACATAATATTATGTTCCTCCATAAGGATTTTATGTTTTATTTTTTTATTTTTTAATTTCTTATAACGGAGTCGCAAATTTGAATGCTACTTCCATGTAAAATTAACAGCGTGAAATAATAACTAAATGGGCAGACTAAACTATTCAATTCTTGTTTTACGGCAGTCGAAAACGTGACACCAGAAACTAAAATTTCGTGGCATATTCGTAAAATCTGCCGCAAACATTCTATCATACTTGAGATTTGCACGATCCCACGTCGTTCCTAAAGACAGAGCAACTTTCACCAGATTGAACCGTGGAGGAGGATTTAAATAACTGAAATGTGTAATTTAAAAGTAGAAAAGAAGACAGGTAGTACTAGTATAAGTAATAGGTAGTATTACCGGTAGATTAGTTCGATAATATGGATTAAAGCGCAATATATCCTGTTAATAAACATTTCGTAAAATTAAAAGCGTTTGTGTATATCCATCATTTTACAAATGACGCCTTACAACTAACTGAACGATGAGTAAAGCCTACGTTATTATAGCCCGCGGTAATGTCAGTAGAACAAAATACTTCAACTTTACGGTCGACTCCTCTTAATGGAACAGTTTATTTTTCCATGAAAAGTTATTCTAGGGTTATTAAAAGTGTTCAACTGCATTGATTTATTCATTAATTTGCATTGGTGGCCACATACCTAGTAGACATTGGCCACTACAAAGACCAGAAGTACTGGCCTTTATACTATGGAAGCAGCATACAGATGGTAAGCATATTCCATCAAGAAGAGGTGCCTCGTAATTATGAACCAATTTCAGATGAGAGACCTATACCTGAATTGGAACTCCCGGAGGTACACTCTATCAGTTATATAACCAAATGCTGGAACCCTTAATCAAAAATACACTTGATGGGACGTTTCAGAATCTAGATCTAGTGTTTAGATTCCCCAAAAATGGGGGTTCTGCACTAGGAGCACTTGTAGATCTAGTTTGTAAGATTTCATATTACAGTTTCTACATTTAATTTGTAGATTTCAGAATACATATTATAGATATTAGTTTGTAAGATTTCATAATACAGTTTCTAGATTTTAGAATCTATGCAATCATAATAACATTTTTTAACAAAAACGTTAATTCAACTGCAGTTCATTTTTTTTTTCAAAGCATCGCACATCGCAAGGAGCGATTTAGGGACCGCAACACCCCGATGGTACAGCAATTAAAAAAAAATTGCAACCCGACAAACATTCTATAATTTTTAGTTGTTAAAATATCAGAATACATTCTAAAAAAAATATTGTTTGTGAGATTTCAAGTTAAGATTTCAAATATATATTTATATAGAATCTATCTTATAGTAGTAAGAGAGTTGAAAAATCTAAGCATCCGATATAGAATATGTAAGTTGAAATTTAAACATCAGATATAGACTATCAGTGCTGAAATCTAAAACATCACATTTAGAGCACGTAAGCTGAAATCAAGGAAAAGAGATAACGTGAAGTGAAATGAATTCAAACATGAACAGAGTACGTAAACATGTGAAATCAATAAAAAAAACGTTTTTGAAACCAAGAAAATAAAATTCAATAATTAAAAAAATTCAAATTTAAATTTAAAATTATGATATATATATAGTAAATTTAAAGGGTGCGCGGGTTTGGTAAAATTTGAAATAAAGAAATAAAAGTTTCGAAACCGAGTACTAAGTCTAAAACAAGAAATCCAGAAAAACTCAAGACCACAAATTTCACGTGCACCAGCTCCCATTTGCGTACACGGTCCCACAGTCGACTCATGTATCAGATGCGCTAAATTTTTCAAAGCACTGACCAAACGGGTCCAGGGGTTAAGGCGTTAGGCTGGTAATTGGAAAGTTGCGAGCTCGATACCCACTAACTACTGAAAACCACTGTAAACACGCGGCGCACTTGCCAGTTAAATCAGATATTCCGAAAATATTTTCTCGGTGGTCTTTCCCGTTGCCAAGGGGTGTCAATATTCCGAAAATCATCCTTCTGATGAGGATCCAATATTGGGGCGCGGACGAATTCGAAAATACATCTAAGAAGGACGTATGATCACATTCGGTGACGTGATCAAACAAACACGCTTCCGCCAAAGCAGGTTTGTTTGTGTTAAGACGGGAGCCGAATTTGAACCGTGTACACCACTGCCGACTGACAAATAGAAATATTGCAATATACCCTAAACTCTTCTAAATTGCATACACAAACTTTTCCAAACTTCACCGTGCTGATGCTAGCACAAATGAGAAAAGACCATAAATGAATCGGTGAGTGCAGATACCACCTCAGTCACAAAAACGACAAAAGGAAATTTTTCAGGAGAGAGAAAAAACTTCATAACTCCTCCAAATTTTCAAATATTTAAACTTTCTTTTTTCCTCTGCGATAACATGCACTTATATTTCCGTCATGCAAATATTACCTCATTTCGACATCAATTAGGCTCAGGAAAATTTAAAATTGGATTCGGACTTATGCTGTTTCTGCACTCAACTGGTTTTTAGTCAGCTGAAAACTTGGAAAAAGGTAATCATTCAAATCTAATCAAAGTAAATCATATCACCATTTATTGTCTAACCATATTTATGGTATACAAAAGTCAAGAACATGAATTTAGGAGAAAAATGTGCTTTGCTTGCAGAAAATTATGGAGATAAAAATCTAACACTGAAGCTGGAATAACTATTTTTTTTAGAAAACCACCGCTAGGACAGGTCAGGTGGCCAATAATAGTGTTAAAATAGATCATTCTCGACCATTGATTCATTGTCGTGTGTCGTCCATTGATCATTGTCGTCCATCGTTCGAAAAAAAAGCCCGTATCTACGAAACTACTCAACAGACTAACGTCGTTCTTGCCCTCAACACGCATCTTGCCTTTCTAAGCTTATTTTCATCGAAAACGATTTTTCGCATTTTTGTGACTGAAGTGGTTTCTGAACTCACCGATTCAAATGCGGCAGATTTTCACTCGGAATTTTTTTGGGAATAGAGTTGTGACTTGCTTTCCTTGGATTTAGGGTTGAAGATCCTTTCACCCAGCATCACTGAATATCTTTTCTATTTCTATTATAGTGACTTTTGTAGTTATGAATTCTTCAATCGCAAAAAAATGTGAAAAAAAATTGAGTAATCATTTCTAAAGTTATAAAACACCTGCCTAGTCGATCCCATTACAACACGGAAAGTGAAGCAGTACCGGCTTGGCCAGTTCACTGCAAATTCCCAGCACACATTGGGAACACATTTGGAACACATTTATTGGAAAAAAGTGTTCCAGTTACCTAAAAGTGTTCTGAAATGCGTTCCGAATGTGATTCTTTATAAAGGAAGTGTTCCGAAAGTGTTCTGAAAATGTTCTGAAAGTGTTATGCTTAGGATATTTGTTAATCTAAACTTAGGAACACATTTGAGAACAGATTGGGAACACCTTTAGAATAGATTGGGAACACATATTAGGAGCACATTTGAGTACAGATTGGGAACACTGGTGAAATCATTGCTTTCTTTGTTACAACGTTATTGTTATGAGCGAGTAGCCTGGACGGTATAGCATTGGCCTCGAGATCGGGAGGTCTGGGGTTCGAATCCCGCTGCCGGTAAGTGAGAAAAAATAAAATCCAAGTCCACAAATTAATTCTAAAATTCAATAACAAATGACAGCATTAAATTATAGGAATTAACTAAAATTCAATAATTCATTAAAATCAGTTCCAAACTCTAAAAAATTCCAAGTCCAATTCCAAAAACTAAAAAGTAGTTCTTAAACATAACACCAGATTGCAGCACTAAAAATGCAATAACAAATGGCAGCATTAAAATTAATTAATTAATAATTAAATAAAATAACTAAAATGTTCCAATCGAAATATAGCAGACTCCAAATCCAGAAAAAATACAACTCAACCATCCAGGATGGAAACAACTTAACTCCACCCCTTACGCCAATTGCGGCCGCGCCCCTTGATGACGTCACTTCCGCCGCACCTGCTCTTACTTTTTAGAAAGTGTTCTCAAATCTAATCCTAAAAGCATTCCTTAAAGTGTGCTAAAAAGGATGACAAAATAAGTGTCCTAAAAAGTATTCTGAAATGGGTTCCAAACAGTGTTCTCAAATGTGTTCCAAAAAGTGTTCTCAAAAAGGGGACAAAATAAGTGTTCCAAAAAGTGCTCTGAAATGGGTTCCAAAAAGTGTTCTACAATGTGTTCCCAAAAAGTGTTCTCAAAAAGGGGACAAATAAGTGTTCCGAAGTGTGTTCCAAAAAGTGTTCTGAAATGAGTTCCAAAAAGTGCTCTGAAATGTGCTTTTAAAAGTGTTCTCAAAAAGGGGACAAAATAAGTGTTCCAAAAAGTGTTCTAAAATGTGTTCAAAGATTTGCAGTGTTCTTGGGTGGGTAAAAACGTATCTTGAATGGGCTTCTGTGGAACCGTGTATGCTCATGGGAGCTGGTGCACGCAAAATCTGTTCGTAGCTTCGATGTATTCCATGCACAAACGATATCTCTGGGGGTACGATTTCAGGTGCTAGGTCTCTCATCTGGAATGGGTTCCAAATTCAGAGACCCCGAGCTAAACGGACTTCTTAACACCGGGGCTCATCAAAATGGAAACCGGTACCCTTTCGCCCATCGCCGTCCTATATGGAGGTTCCGGCCCAGCTCAGCAGTTGCCACAGGGCATTAATAACAAGAATAAAAACAACAAAACTACAAAATTATCACCTTAAGGTGGTTTTTGTAGGCGTATTTTAATTTTTTTCACTGTAAAATAATCTAGAAAGCTTCTTTTCAGCTTTTCTTACTAAGAATATTAGAAATAGAAAACTTGAGTTTCTTAAAATTAGAACTATTCAAATTTAAAATTAAAACTAAAAGAAGATATTAATTTTCATTTCTCTATGTTGGTCTCATCGACAAAAAATAAGATTCCTCAAACATTAATTCTAAATTATTATTCAAAACGTTGTGCCCCGTACACTTACCGTGAAAAAAAAATATTTTAATTGCTTCTTTTAAAAAGTCTTTGTCTCATTAACTAGCTGAAAGAAACTGTATCGTCGGGGTTTAGCTTTATGATTTTTCTTTGTGAGACTTTTTCCCCCTCCAGAAAACAATACACTGTATTTTAATTGCGTTCAAAAAAATACTCATTAAAATTCACAGAAACTTCTCGATACTTTCTTTTTTGTCATTAGTGGGGGTTAAAGACAACTATTTACTCGATGTTGACTAAGTTAATGAAGTACTCATATATATATATATATATATAATAGAAAGATCATGACAAACACATTAATTATAAAACACTTTCATACTCAGTCAAATTTATCAATGTATTGTACAGAAATTGCAAAGATTTTAGAGACAAAACTGAAAACTTATATTCTAATGTAATTTTCTGAGACCTCGGAAAAATATTTAAATGTTATTTATATATTTTAAATGAAGTGTAAACTGTTATAAAAGCTTTTATTCTTATTATATTGAGCTTGAAATTGATAAATGTGTGGTGTAAGCTGTCATAGATCGTCATGTAATGGAACTATTTTGGTTTTTCTATAAGAGAACTGCAATTTTCATTAGGGAAATGGTAGAGTTCATAGAAAACAACAGTCACAATTTTTGTTTTAATCATTGCATATTTACCGTTAGAGCACGGTGAGACAGACAGGTGAACGGACTGGCAGACAAACAAAACGATATCATCAAAATTAACCTACTTCATAACTCTCTTGCAAATGAAATGTTCTTGCATTTAGAATAGCTGAAAACCTTTACTGCCCATAAAAGACCTCTTACTATGCTGTATTAAAGTGAAGAAGCTCATTTTTGAAATTTGTCTTATTTTTCACCAGCACAAATTGCACAAAAACTCACTAAAGTTTTAATCACATGTGATTTCATGAACCGCAGCACTATGATTGTAAGTTCTATAGTATGTTTTCTGAAGCATGTTTCTATGAGCTTTTCATACCCTGGTTTTGAAATCGAAAAGTCAAATAGAAAATGCACAGGTCTAATTAACCTTTCTACAGTTCCAACAAGTGCGAATGGCTTTTTTTATGACTTTCGATTGATTGATTTGAAGGCGATATCTTGGAAGCCTGTGACTCTTTTTCAGCTTTTTTTATTGTTAAATAAATAAATAAATAAATAAACCGCGAGCGTGAGTCTTCGGAAATATACGTATGGTTAAGTTTTATTTAATTATATATTATTAAAAAGCTGTTTGATTCGAAAATTTGAATAACTACAATTTTTAACCATCCTATATTTTTAGTGCTGTTTTCTGAAATACAAGTAAATTATATAAAATTGAAAAGTTCATATGGTTAACCATCTTTTCTCAAAATGCTTCAAATAACCAAAATGCGGTGTATTTTAAAAAATCTATAGAGGACATGAAAAGAGAAAATTACTTCCAGACAAATTACTAAAATTACTAAAATTCAAACAGATGAAATAATTGATTAAATGAACAATGCAGAACAGTGTGGCGTTCATTAAACATCCTTTTTATAAATTAATTAAAACAATTTTCTGTATTCTTGAACCCTCAGCAGAAATCTGTCACAGCCTCTAATAAATAAATTCAGCTGCATTAAGCACAATTAGAGTGGATGTACTGCCGCCTGCGGGGCTGCTTACTTAAAGCTAAAAAGTGATATTCTTATACCCTTCCACCGAATGAAACTGACATAAATTGGATTGTGCTAAATCGATGGCTCAGAATTTTCTAAAACATTGATTCGCATCGACAATTATCTGAAGGAGTATCTTGTTTTCCTACAGAAGATACTTTTTAACAATCCGGAATATTTGTATCGCCCCGGAGGCTGCTTGCTTTCTCTAGCACTCTAAAAGGCAATTATCTTATTTGAATTACACTTAACTCTTTGAGGAGCTTCCAAATTTCACTTAACCCCTTCGGCCCTGAATTTTGAATAGAGAAGATAAAAAATCAATGGTTATATGTGCTGCACTATATGTAAGTATCTCAATTACGAGATATTTTAACTATCAGCTAATTAACCAACTAATTAAAAAATGTTCTAATAATGGGACAAAATGAGACACAATTTTACAGTTATTTTGTATGAAACCTTGTGAAACAATTTCTTTGTACGTGAAAATATAAAAATACTTCATAGTTCTCATGTCTTTTTTTTTTGCATGCATTCATGCATTCATTAAAGATGCATTTAACTTTCCGCTTCAAATCGCTTGACACGTCATCATCTTCTCTGCTGGAGATGTTCTGCTGTCTGCAGAGCAAAACTGAAAACGTTCTGCTATTCTTGCACGTGGTATTAGTAGGACACTAGGTTTCAGTGTTAAAATTCTGGAAAATGAAGAATACAGAGTAATGCAAAGATGTGCTTTAATATTAGGACGTCAGGGCCGAAGGCATTAATGGAACCCTCTCCGAACTTTATCAGAAGGTTTTTTTTACATTAAGATGTCAGTAACACTACTTTCATTGAAAGAGGAAGAAACAATAACTAACTTAACTTTTATTAAAAATTAACAATTAAGAAAAACAGGGATTAATGTAATTTAATTTGCAAAGCTCCAAACTGCAAGAGCCGCCAAGTTAAGGTCGGGCATCTTATATACTTTGGCTATATGCTAGTGATTTAAAAAGCTGTCGAGCTGAGAAAAAAAAAAAAAACATAATGCTGAAGAAAAGCAAAATTGTCTCAAAAACCATGGACATGGAAAGATTCCGGAACTGCACTAGCGTAGATTCCGACGTCACCTCTCGATGTCCAGTTGAATTGGTGAACAAACACAGTGGCGAACGATGGTCACAAGACACATCTTATTTGAATTACACTTAACCCTTTGACGTTCCTTGCTTGCGCCGTGAAATTACCTTTACTTTAGCTCTTTCCACTGCTGGTGAAAAAAAAATCGTTTAATGGTCTCAACGCTGAAAAAGTGCATTAATGCACATGTTGGTTTTCTATATTGATGTAAAAATGCTTTCGTTTCAAACGATTCATTACATCTTCATATTTCATTTCATTTTACTTGCATTTGTACAAACGTTCAGTTTAAACAGTCGCAAAACTTGAGAAAACAAAAGCATGATAATTTGTAACTTTTCTTTTAACTTTGCCGCTCTCCAACAAGCGGTACGAAAAGATCTTTTAGAATCTGGACCTCACCTATTTAGAGCATCAAGCAATTATTATTGTGACAATTATTACTGAACTTACCTTATTCGGATATTTCCTACTTCTCACGCAATTTGTGGATTGACAAAATTCACAAATATCACGCCTAAACGATCAACTATCGTGCAATTCAAATCCAGTTTTCTTAAAATTTCACATGAGATAGGGCCCTTTCGACAAGTCTGTTTTCTGTGACTTTTAACATAACTAACACTTGCAGACCCCGTCCGTAATTCTGGACACAAAAATTATGTGTACAATGTAACAAGAATGATCTCTTAAGTCGTGTACACACATAAAGAGAAACAAATTTCTTTTTAGTTGATTGATTTTTAATAGACATAATTATTTCTTTCTTTTTTTTTTTTTGAAAATTACAAATTTAATTATTATTTTTCTAAAAAATATTTAATTTAAAGAGATTTTTTAATCAAGTCAGAATGGGTTAAAAATTAAAAATAAGCCTCACGAATTTGTTCAAAAATGTAAAAATGAAACGAAAAGTTAGTGAAAAAGATCTCTGTCAGATGAAATACACTTATAATTAAATTTTGTTATATTTTATATTGTGAGAAAACTATTCGATTCGAATTTAAATTTGGAATTTTCCATAGCCACAGTTTTTAGCCATCCTACATTTCCAGTGTCGTTTTCTGAACTATGCAGTTTATACGCTCAACCAACCAGTCTTTCCTCAAAGATGAATGAAATAACCGATTTTTCTTTTAATTTATGGGTGATATCAAAAGAAAATTACTCCCAGACAAATAGAATTGCAAATTTACTCAAATTTAAACAGATGAAATAATTGATTTAATCAACAATTCAGAAACTGTGGCATCCATTAAACAACCTTTTCATAAATTAATTATAACAATTTTCTGTATTCTTGAATCCTCAGCAGAAATCTGCCACCGCCTCTAATAAATCAATTCAGCTGCATTAAGCATAATTAAGAGTGGATGTACTGCCGCCTCCGGGGCTGCTTACTTAAAGCTAAAAAGTGATATTCTTATACCC
This sequence comes from Cheiracanthium punctorium, assembly GCA_038373885.1. Taxonomy (NCBI): domain Eukaryota; kingdom Metazoa; phylum Arthropoda; class Arachnida; order Araneae; family Cheiracanthiidae; genus Cheiracanthium; species Cheiracanthium punctorium. Next base: position 54,467 of record JAWZYV010013581.1, on the reverse strand, counting down.
TCCCGCCCAATGAAACTGAAATAAATTCGGTTGAGCTAAATGGATGGGCCAGAATTTTCTAAAACATTGATTCGCGTCGATATTTATCTGTAGGATTATCTCGTTTTCCTACAGAAGATATTTTTTGACAATCAGAAATATTTGTGTCGCCCGATTCTGCTTTCTTTTTCTAGCACTGTTAATGGCAATTATCTTAGCTTGAATTGCACCCAACCCTTTGACGTGCGGTGGTTTTCAAATATTCGCTCTCAAAAGTCCAATATTTGCAGTCAGCCATGACAGTCAAGTTACTTATATATTTTCGATTTTTAGCGACATATATTTCGATTCTTATCTGGATATCTTGAATCTAATAACAGCCTGCATAATATTTGAATTGAATTTTTCAACGGTCAACCACTATTGAAAAGTGTTTCATCTCCTAAATAACAAATGATTATTCTTTAAATTTGAAGTAATTAAAAGAAAAGTTCTCATGTTTTATAAATGGCTGGTATAATTTTTATTATGGATTATGAACCTGGGGGTATATGTCTGTCTGTTTAAAATATAATTATTTTTATCTTTAGTTTTTTTTTTCAAAAACCAAAATAAAACAAATCTTTGAGTTAATTTTAATGTAATAATTGACATTATTGAGCTAGAAAGTTATAAATTCATTAGAAGAAGGCTACGTTATAAAAATTATAATAAAGTTCGTCATCGTAGCTTAATGGTTGTGTAATTGTACTTGCTAATATTTTCTACTCGCCTCATTACTTGATAATTTATAGTGAAAAACACTAAAATAGTTTAATAGTTTAATATTTTAATTCTCTTTTATGTTTATCTTTTGAGGATTTCGTCTTATGTCGCAGACAGTTAATTGAATATTATAGAGACTGTAATTCAAAAGATAATTATAAAAAATGTGAAAATCTTGACGGCAAAGTAAAAGTTCTTTTGGGTGTTGAGGATGATTTAGCAGATGACGTTTTACATGCTTTTAGTATATGACAATCGTGTATTTTTTCGATTTTTTTAGTATTTTAAATATTTAAATCCATCTATAGGTTTTGACCAAAAAATTTAAAATATCGGCCTGTGTACGCCGTGAAACCACATCATTTCAGCGCTTTCACTACTGGTCGGAAAATGCTGCCTTTGCCATCATTCTACTTGACTACAAGACGGTCTATATCGAATAGCCCATCTGGTGCCACAGAAGTAAAGAAGTTTTTTGTCACAGCTGACTGTGCGGCTGCGCTGAGATCTTTTTTATTTAAGATGTGAAAAAGCTTGTGTTTCAAACGTTTAATTGTAACTTCAAATTTCATTTAACTGCACGTGAATGTTTAAGAACTTTCAGTTTAAGCAGTCACAAAACTTGGAAATCAAAAGAATTATAAAATGTAATTTGCTTTTAACTCGGCAACTATTGATCTCTTTTAAGCGGTGCAAAAGCATCATGCAGAATCTGGACCTCACCTAGTTAGGGTGTCAAGCAATTATTACTGTTACAATTATTGAACTTGTTTTATTAATCCACAAATCGCATAGAAAATGTCTTTTCCAGATATTTTCTATGCAACTTGTGGATTGACAGAATGCAGCACAAATTTCACTCCTAAAGTCATACAATTCCAGTTTTCTTGAAATTTCATAAATGATGTGTGAAGCTGATGTTATCATATACATCGAGTATTATCAACCCTGAAACAAGACTTTTACATGCTTTTGAAAGAAATTCGAAAAAAAAATCCATACGCCCTTAGAAGAACAAACAAAAAGCCTTATTTTAGATCTAAAACTTGAAAACTGAGCACAGTGTTGCTTCATCCATCTGAGCTGTGAAACAGGGTTTACAATCAAGCAGATAGTTAATTTTTGCACGCTGAGAGGAATTTCAATTAAATTTAAGGAGGGACTTACGAGACGCGAACCTTCACCTACGAACGGGATTTTTTAATTTGTGTATCAAAAGAGTAAGCTCGAACTTCTTTAATTTGAAATACATTTCTCCTTAAGTAAAATAAGAACAAATGCTCTGATTACTAGTAATTTATACAAAAATGGATGAAAATAAAACAATTTCGATTGAGGTTATTCTAACGTTGAGAAGTACCTGTAATATTGCTCCTATTTTTGCAAATAATTTATCGAGTTAATAATGTTTTGTTGTTTTTTATCGACAGTGGGAAACGATATTTCCGAAAGACCTGTATTTTCTTTTAGGAAATAATGAAAAACGTGATTTGATTATAATTAAAGAAACAGGAATTAGTAAGAAATGCGTTTAAAAAACTATTTTGTCTGATTCACACTTAGGAAACGAAAAAACATGAAAATTAACCCGTAGTATCTGTTAAATGGCAGCAACATCAAGAGAAGAAGCACTCTCTCCTAAAAGAAAATTAAATTTTAAACATTTAAACATATTTTTAAGTATTAAGCAGAAAGCGAAGTCTATGTCTAAATAGGTTCAGTATGACGGGTGCAGGTACATGTCATTTTCCTTTAAAATTTTAAAAATCTCTTGTTTCTCTCTTTAAAACATATTTATACGAAATCAAAATAACTAAGCGTAATTAAAAACCTCCTTATCTTAATCAAATTATTCCTAATTGAGCTCTCAAAGGCGAGAAAAAAATCATTCTTTTCTTATAAAGAAGCCTTTTTTAAATACTAATAAAACTAAGCTTCCTTCAAATTTAGTTTTTTTGTACCTATCATACGTGTCAGTATTCAAAATATTTACCGTCAATTAAAGTTAATTTTAGCGCTTTTGTTTACTATTAATTTTGATGGTTCCTGTAAAGGCATTTTCGTAGTAGTTTTTACTTACTAGTACAGAGATGTAAAAACAAATAAAGCACAAAGCGTTAATGAGAAATACAACATACAAATATATTTAATTAGAAACAAATCACTATAGATAAAACTTCCACTTTGAAGGCAGAACGGATTTTCACAAGTAATTTATAATCTTGAATTTTCTTTGATAATTTAAGCAATAAAATGATTATTTTTACAATACTTTTCATACATACTAGTCTTACATTACTTGTCATACTGTGGGATGGGATAAGTTTTCCTAATTCCGTGCCCTAGAAGTCTACCTCATGAGAGAAGAGCCGGACTGTCACAGTTGTTTGCAGTTTTGTCAGTAGAAAAGTGATGCCCGGTCAGGAATTTCTTCAGATGTAAGTAACTGAAAGCAAGATCGGTACTATAATGTGGTACTAGCAGCCTACCTACACTCTAAAAAAATTCAGTAGATTACTAAGAAATCTCTTGGAAAAAAAGATGCCACAACTTTTCTTAGTATCACTGCTAAATAAAGCCATGAAAATCAATTGACTTTCATGGCTTTATTTACTAGTTATAGAAAGAAAAGTTATGGAATCATACTAAAAGTGATGGAATCCTTGTTTCCTAGAGATTTCTTAGTAATCAACTGATTAAAAAAAATTTTTTTTAGAGTGTACTTTCGGGACGACCTTGGTTATGAAATTAGTTGTTCCCTTAAATTTGAGCATCAGATAAAAAAGATTTAAAGCAAGTATTATCAAACATATAAATACTTGTAGTAGACAAACATTAAATCCTAAAAACTTAGAATGAAATTTGAAATAGTTTTTAACACAGCGATACTAACTGTATAACTCAGCACATTAATAATGTTTCAAAAATATATTCGTATTTCACATTATTCTCTTTTTATATAAACGAAATCTCTGAAATAAAAGTCAGTTATCAAGAAAATTTTTCAATTGTGTTGTTTCTTTGTCAAATCAATTTCAGTATGAAAACACTCTCGAGTATTCAAACTTTACAACAAGTAAATAAGTAAAAAAACTTCCATGGAAGAAAAATAGGAACTTCATTTTTGTTTTTCCTAGAAAAAAAGGTATTTTTAGACCGGCCAAAAAATTTCTGGATGCGTGTTTCTCCACATGATGCGAAAAAAAAAGAAAACCGGCAAAAAGAGATTGAGGTATGCTGAATACTAGAAAGCGAAATTTCAAACAGCAGAATCGGCAATCCGTGGGAACAGATGTGTATCCGAAATATACAGATGTGACATGCATGCCTGCACAGTTAAATCAAACGTGAAATTGCTGATAGGAAATGCATCTGGGGGGGGGATGTAACAACATAATACTTCTTTTGAAGTTGCGAACGTATGAACGTATACCTTAAAATAAAAAATAAAATAAAAAATGAAGCCAGCTACTTTTAACACTTTCCAGCAAGGTTGAAAATATGCTTGCCCTTTTCGGTTTGTCTGTTCGTCAATTCTTGCTGAAACTACCTCAAAAAGCATTAATTGCTACGAAATGTACCGATGACATAATGAAGGTACAGGGATTTGTTTGAGCGAATAAATAAAATTAGTTCAAATATTCGTCACCATGGTGCGTTCCATAGCCTCCGCGTTCCCCAGACCTCGATCCTTGCGAATTTTAGCTTCCGGAGAGTGTGAAACATTAATAAGTAGAGATAATCCAAGAACTTTGCTTAATCTTAAAGACAGCATTTCACAACATGTTCGTAGCATTTCCCCAAAGTCACTGCGGTCAGCTGTCGAACATGCTTTCTTACGATTCCAGAGGGTAGCTGACAATTTTGGCCGTCAGGTTGAGCATTTTTGTTGCAATAATATTTGCAATCTATCATAAATGTATGCTCAATCTGTAATTCATTAAAAAACGCCCCCCGGTTTCGAACATTCAAACGTATATTTTTATTCGCTAAAACAAATTCCCATATCTTCATTATGTCCTGCACAAAGTTTCGCAACTTTATCTACAATAGTTTGGTCTGTAGACAACTTTAAAATTGAGCAGTAATTTTACAACACAGTGCTGTGAATTTACACAGGCACTTGAAAATGATGTGCTGTAATTTTACAACACGGTGCTGTAAATTTACAGCGCATCTGCTGTTGTGCCACCATGCCATTGCCACCAGCGTGGTAGGCTGGTAGTACTGTACCAACTATTTACATAACGGTGTTGTAAATTTACAACACAGTGCTTCAAAATTCAAAGTGCTTGAAATTTACAGCACTCGTGTTAGCGTTATCATTACCGACACACGTGCTGTAATTTAGCATGGCCTTTTCTTATAATGCATTGGAATGTGTTATATAATCGATGCTTTCATGGTTTAGTTTTCTTCTTAAAAACACATTCTTTTTATTAAGTGATAGAAATGTGATGAACAACATTAATTCATTAACACACTTGAGTACTCTGAGATTTCCACAGCATGAAAAGGAAACAAAAAGTCGGAATATGACTTTATACAACTTGTGTTAAAACAACGGTGTTGTCCAACAACAACCATAAAAATTTCCGGATGTGTTTTTCATTGCAACCACGTGATGTGAAAACTGACAAATAGTTCGCTTTATGCTAAATCCTGAAATGCGAAAAATGTGGATAGGAAATGCATATAAAAAATAAAAAAAGGCTTCTTTTTTGGATGATATAGTTGAGCCAATCTGAAAAAAAAACATTCATTTTATTAATCGGTGTAATCATTTCAGATGTGATCAGTAAATGTAATTTCTTCCTTGATGAACCATAGTTTGCTCCACAGACTGACAGAAATCAGTCATGCTGAAAAGCAAATGCGTTAAAAGTAACGTTCAGTTCCTCCCGGGCCATCGTGAATCTTATACCGCCCTTGCTTGTGTACTTTTATGAGTCATCCAAAGAGGGATATGGACGTTTCTCATTGGTTAGATTCGACCTTTAGATGACGTATGTAAGTGCTGGAACCAATAAGCGAGCATCCGTAGGCCTCTTTGGATGACTCATTGGAGAGCACAAGCGGGCCCGTTAGAAAAGTCACGATGGCCACGGTTCATCCCTGTTTATTCAAGGAGGAGAGGGGTTACTCTCCACGGTCACACGGTCACGAAAAAAATCCAATAAGTACTAGGGACATATTATTTTATTTTATCTGTACAATTATCTTTATAAACTATCACTGCACTGTTAACCACCGAAATTTTGCGTTATTAATAACATCCGGAAAACTTAAAGTTATATGAGTGCGACAGATAAATTTATTATAAATAAAAGAGTGTAAGCTTGAAGTTATGTCCTCTAATTTTTAATCATCCTCTATATCGTAATCATAACATTTTTTTTTTGTAAACAGTGACGCCTCCAGGGGTCATAAATTACAGAAATATAAGTAAAAAATAATATTTTCAATGACTCCCTTTCGCTACCAAATATTCATTTGTTTCAAGGAAAAATATAACAGAACATTACTTATTGGATGTGCCATAGGAGACTAATCATCGGAGTTGTTCGTTTTATGCGATGCAAAAATAACTAGAAATAGTTGCATTCTGTTGATAAATGCACTTATTGTAATTAAACGAAATGTTTCTGCAGAACATTAATTAAATGGGTATGTCTGACCTCCGAAACAGAAAAGCGACATGGGGCCACAAATGGAAGCATTCAGGATTTCAGCTGCCATTAGTTTGATAATATTTGTAATTAGTTTGATAATATTTATAATCGACTAAAATCTGATAGCATTATAACTGGTACGAAAATGTATGGAACGTATTAAAAATTCAATTGACAAATAATACTGACCACAGGCTGATTCATTGTTAATCTTATAATGAAAGACTTGCACATGGAAGAAACATAGAACAAAATTGTATATCTCTAGTAGCAAAATTAGTTGAAAAGACGTACACAGAACGTTGGAAAACGTTCAAAGAACGTCTTCTGAAGGAATTTTGAAATAGTGGTACTACTAGGGTGTACTATAAAACATCACAAAAATTAAGTGATTACAATAATATACAGTATACCCATCTAAGTCCCTTGACACTTTCTCAACTTCGAAACGGCTGTTGATATATTTATAAAAGTAGTCTGCGTAGAGTAATGTGACCACTAGCGATGCTCTAACGAATGAAAAACCGCCTACTGCGACACCTGGTGGAAAACTTCGGAGTTAGCCTCGAATTCTTGAAAACGGTTCGAGATACGAAAAAAAAAAAAAATCCAATTTCAGAGGTGTTTATTATCCCCAAATTATTATGAAAATACTTCTTGAGCCCATTAAAGTAAAAAGTTGGAGGCGTAAAATGCAAGAAGTAAAAACATACACGGGCAGTCAAAAAGTTCCCGGAAAATATCCACCATTATTTTGCTACTACCGGAATTCAAAGCATGCAGTATCATGGAAGTGTAGCTGAAGGCACTCCTATACGTGTGTGATGATCAGTTGGTGCGATTTCGAAGTTCAAGCAAAGGGCGAACATGAAGCTCATGTGGAGGTTAGGGACCTGACGGAGCAGATTTGTGGATATGTGCGGACTGGGGACGATGAAGGTGTGGTGATCCATGAGTTTGTAGCTGCTGGACAAACTGTTAACGCCCTTTTTACGCGCAAGTTTTGAAAAGACTGCGGGAGGCAATCCGTAGAAAATGGCCGGAAGGATGGTCACTGGACCACGACGACTCCCTCGTTCCCACACATCGATTGTGGTGCAGGCATGGGTCAGAGAAAGGGAAATTCCACTGTTCCACCAGCCTCCCTACGCACCGGATTTAGCACTGACTGATTTCTGGCTTTTGTATTTGACTATTTCCCCGTATTTCGGATCGTCTTTTGAGATAAGAACGCTAACTCCAAATTTACCCTCCATGTGGCACTTTAAGCAGTTTCACTCAATAGCGCATGGCTACGTTACTCTACGTAGATTACACTTTTATGAATTTAGCAGCAGCCGTTCCGAAGTTAAGAGGCCGGTAAAGGGTTTTAGTGGGCATACTGTAGAATGCAGTACTTCAAAGAGCCTACTTATATTTAAAAAGTTGAAAACTTCAGTATTATATACATATGCAAAAATACAATAAACACATTTCAAGATATACAGGTGATTTTACCTCTTAAGAAGTCAAGCTGCTCCCTTTTCTACAAATCACTTAAAAAATTTAAAAACGAAATCCTTATTACAGTTATATACAAAACCTTTTAATGACGTATACATACGGAAGCAGAAAAAATATGCTTGAAGATTTTTTCATGAAATTCTACGCATCAATCATATGCGATGTCTGAAACAAGAGTTGAGTCGTCTCTTTGGCGCAGAAAATAGAAAAATGGCTGAATAAGAATTAAGATTGATCTCCGAATATTTTTGCCATTCGATCTCTGCTTCTTTCGTTTGCGGCCAGATGGAATCGAAGAATTATTTTTTCTTTAGTTATGCGGAATAAATAAGGTGTGTGAAAAGAGTTTATAAAAGTATTTTGTTACTGAAAAATTGCCACACATCGAAACACTTTTATCTAAAACTAGTAAAAGTATAGTGCTTGAATATTCCTTTACTTCTTACAATTTTTCTAGCAGTAGTAAGGGTATTATATTGAAAAATAAGCGTTATTTCAGCATTCGACAATTTAAAATCACTTTGACACCCAGAAAATGATTTTTGATTGTTAATGACCACTTCTAACTCATGAAAGCTCTTAATTTTGAACTAAAATTTTTTAGATGATGACACATTTCATAAATATCAATTATACATTGGAGGTCAATCACATTTGGGGGTGCATATAATTGAAGGGATCAATTATACTTCATATATATGTATGCAAGACAATTTCGCAATAAAAAAATTGTCAAATCACATTTCCTTTTCTCTAATTGTTTAAAAAAACAAAGTGCCGTAAACAGTTTTAAAAGTGCTTTCTGATTTAAAAATAACTCCTTCAAAACCCTTCCATGTCTTACAGAGCGAAATTTAACACTATTCAAATCCCAATGTCAATCGTATAGATCTGCTCTTTATATCCATAATGTATCACACTGAACTCGACAGCAAGAGAGACTCTCTATTTATAGATTTCTAAGAAGGACGTGACGTCATAAAGATCGTGACATCACATTTCACGTTTTTTCACGCAACTTCTTTCCTAGTTGTGATACAGACGAAATTTCACTACTTTCGAAAATGTCCTTTATATCGGCAAAGTTGCTTATCGCCAAATGGTTAAGACGATCACCATGTTTTCCGCCAAGATCAAGGGGGTCATATACTCATTTCAATTGCAAGAATGCCTGTGCAACTCTCGTTCGAGCAACACACAAAAATGAGAGAAAAAGACAGTACAATTTTGCAACAGTATGCTTATGGTTATTTACTAAAGGAATAATCTGGAAGATTGGAAATGTTGCGAAATCTCTAATAATGAGAAAACAGCAAATAATTGATGAGGATTCAGGAAATACGAGAATAATTTTAAGAAGAAATCTCAATGAAGACTAAATTATTTACATGTGTGCACGAGCTCGTAAAAATATCTGAAACTGCTTGCAATTAAGAGCACTGGAATTTGAAAATAAATAAATAAATAAATGATAAAAGCATAATAGGCCGTATCATTAAAATGCAGATTATGGTAGAGAATACAGCGACAAGAAGGGAAAAAATGCATAACAAATAAAATATATTTGAAACAGATCATTAATCATCTGAGAAAGAAGATGGAGTACAATAAAACAACATGCGTTACCAAAAATGCTTTTCCATCATTCAAAAGATACGAGATGATACAGAAAAAATATTTATTAAGTAACTGGACAAAAGCTTCCTTTTAAAGGAAACCCATATCAGAAGTGTTTACCAACAAACAGATAGTTAAAATTTAATTAAAAATTGAAAAGTATCAATAAAGAATTTGAAAGGTAATTTGTAGGAAAATAAAACACATTCCCACAGTCTCCGGCATTTTTTTCAATTATTTTTTTCAATTTAAAAGTTATAATCACATCTTAATATGTTATTAATTCATTAAAATATTTTAACGTTCATCCATGCATATGCAATTAACTTTTGAGGCTTTATTTATTATTTCCTAATGTGTGATGTTAATGAAATTTATGTTGGGTTTTCTAAAGTGCACTGTAATAAAGAAAGTCAACCCCACGATGGTCGAGACTCAAAACTCGACACTCAAAATGGTAGTTGTCTGAAGTGTGAAAGTCTAGCGTTCTGGCGAAACGATTTGGTTGCCGATCTGATGTTTTAGTCGGTTTTCTCGAGATGTAACGGGGACACGCGTTAGAACAGTCCTAAAAATGTTCCGTCCAAGATACACGCATCCTTGACGGACAGCCATTTTGAGTAGCTTATCCATCACACAACATAACACAACATCCCTACAACAGGTTGACAGTTCACTATCACAGATAGTAAAAAAAAAAATTGAATTAATATTTTGTAGGCGCACTAGAATGCTATATGTTCAAAGCGTATTATAATCCATGCGTCGTCGCAATTTTTCTTCGTTATTCCATTAAGTAGGAAAGTGTATCATTATTCATGAGTGCGTCTTATTTTTCTCCCTTGCTTCATAAAACACTTCTTTGGAATCTAATTTTATATTGAATTAGCCCGCTAACATTGTTTAACAATCTTCGTCAGGTATACTCTGACTGCACCTCAATTTATATTACTATTTGAAATGTGCCTCATAATCCATGAAAGTGCTGTGTTTTTCTTCTTTGGTTCATAAATTTTTTTTTTGTAATTGAAATCTATACTAAAATCGTTTTACAATCTTTCTCAGGCATATTCTAACTTTATTTCTGCTTTGTAATACACTGTAGCGTTTGCCAGATTCTATTCAAACATGGAAGATATCGCCAAGGCAGAGTCAGTCTTGAGGACTTATTTAAGACACACTTGGCGCTAAATCATAAAAAATTGCAAACATTGGCGACATTCAACAATTTATCCCCCCTCCCCGTGCTATCTGGCAACCTTATTGAAAATTGCAGCGGAAACGTGTCGATGCAAATCACTCCAATAAATTATGTCCACAAAACTATGTCAACAGAAAAACCTGGAGTGAACGAGACAGCAATCCAGTACTAATTATATTAAAAAATGTATTATGCACCCAGATTTACGAAAAAAATATCTTTTAAATGAAATTACCTAAAAAACAAACAAACGAGTATTTAAACATTACTATCTTATAATTTTTGCATACTATAAAGCAACTTTACTAAAACTGAAAATTATCGGCAAGATTCTTCAAAAACAGAACGCATATTTTTCCGGCAACTCTGCTTGTAATAGTTCATTTCCCACGTTAATTTATCTTATTATATAATTGCGCTGATCCCTGACTAACTGACTCTCTAACAATTCCGGGAAAGCACTTCAAAATAAAACTTTTATTCCCATAACTCCCAAGAAGATTCAAAAGCACTAAAAGCGTAATGACATCTACACTGTTTCTACGATCCACTTGAAAATTTTCATAATCATGTATAAAAATCTAGAAAACAATCTGCACTACTTCAAAAATCTTAAAATCCGTCCGTTCCCTCACTTTTAAGCAATTTTTCGCTCTTTTCGGTTCCATTTTATTTCCGAGAGTAAAAAGAGTCAATCATTTACACGAAACATTCATTATCATTTCCTTAAAAAGTGACGTCATACAATTGGTATTCTGATTAGCTTGAAGCATTGATCTGCTTGAAGCATTGATATAATAGGGGCTGTGTACACAAAACAAAATCTTTGGAATGAGAAAAGTTTCCGCGCATTTCCAGAAGAGCATGAAATTCATTTCAGTATATATGATAAAAATCGAATACGAAGTTATTTATTGTAGGTGAACGAATATGAAATATACGAGGTGTAGACATATTTTCTTATCTAGCGCCTGTTGTAACTGCCTCCACAACGGGCTTTGACTTCTAGTATACAGTGATTTCCAAAATTGTGGACACATTTGGGAACTTTTTTTTTGTTTTCGAAGTTCTTATGTCTATAAAAAATGTTATGTTTCACAAACTGCAAACTGTTTTACATCTTTTTAAACATAATTTAATTCTGATTCAAATACAATAAACAAAATTAAAATATTTGCAATACAAAAAAAGTTAAACGGCAATAATTACCGAGATAAATTAGATACTGAAGATTGCAGCGAGTTATCAGCAGCTTGGTAGGATAGCCTCAATTTTTTGTTACATCTTCACATGGATGATTCGTTGAGCTGACGAGAGTTTTAAGTTCAGACAAATGACAGTGATTGGCCTAGAAAGTCAGAAATTACAATCCACTTCATAACGGTATTTGTTTTTAAGATTAAAGTAAATATAACAGTAAATTAGATACTGAAGATTGCAGCGAGTTATCAGCAGCTTGGTAGGATAGCCTCAATTTTTTGTTACAGCTTCACATGGATGATTCGTTGAGCTGACGAGAGTTTTAAGTTCAGACAAATGACAGTGATTGGCCTAGAAAGTCAGAAATTACAATCCACTTCATAACGGTATTTGTTTTTAAGATTAAAGTAAATATAACAGTAAATTAGATACTGAAGATTGCAGCGAGTTATCAGCAGCTTGGTAGGATAGCCTCAATTTTTTGTTACAGCTTCACATGGATGATTCGTTGAGCTGACGAGAGTTTTAAGTTCAGACAAATGACAGTGATTGGCCTAGAAAGTCAGAAATTACAATCCACTTCATAACTGTATTTGTTTTTAAGATTAAAGTAAATATAACTTTTATTATATTGGACATATTTACATTTAGTTTTATGTATTGAAATCATCAGTATAAATTCTCTTTAAAATGATACATGAGTTTGCATTTTGTGAAACTTAGAAATTCCTGTGAGCAAAGTTAGAAAACCTAAAAATTTCCAGAAGTGTCCACATTTTCGACCACCACTGAACATACCTATTTTAAACAGGGTGCTGTAATATTGAAAAGATAAAACACAAAACATGTCAGACAACAATGTTTGCCACGAGCTGTTGAAAGCATTCTAAGAATCTCTAAAAATAAACTCCTGCATATAATTCAAGAGACTATATCGTGTTAGAAACGCATTTATTCATCATTCTGTCAAAAAAAAAAATATGCAACGATTTGCAATCAAAAGAATAAAAGTGGAGAAAAAATACGGAAACTCTAACACACAAGAAATAATAATTCTTATGCTTTTTTTTTTCTCTGTCCGTGCAGGTAAAATATTTATTTTTAAAGAAAACATGAAGCAAAGAAAAGAATTTTTTGTGTGTGTCATTGAAAAGAAAAAAAAAAGGATGACCAGATCATTAATCACATTTGAAATATATGCAGGAGTATTGAATAAATTCGGTTTTTAGAAAAGTGGCTTGCGTTTAAAAAGCGGTTTCTTTACTATTCAGGATCTTTGAGTTATCGAATAAGCATGTTTTTGTAAGAAATGATGGAAGCTATTAATCGGTTTCATGAACATGAATTAAAAAGAGAGAACTCAAGTTCTTAAAAATCTAATTGTTCTTGTGTGAATCGATAAAAACAAAAAATACAAATGAAGTAATTTTAGAAAAAAGAAGCCTAATGAAATGATGTGAAAGTTTATTTCAAACATAGGAATACACATATAACTAAGCATGCAATCTGAAATTCTAAAATACCATTTTTAAAACATTAATAGTGGCTGAACTACCATGCTTTGAAAATTTAATACATTTTTTTAACGAATATTTACATCAAAAATTTTCTAGAAAAAGTCTAATTCCTTACAATGCTTTCCTAAATAATGAATGACACATTTTTAAAAGTGTACATTGGAAATATGAATTATCAAGATTTTGATTATATTAAGTATGGGTACATTAAAAAAAACTACCCGGTTATTAAAAATTTTGGCGTTGGAAAATTTAACTGACACACAATTAATCATTTAAGAATGTGTACCTATAATCAAACGTTTTTGTTGCAAACACCATTTAATAAAATACGATTTATATATTTTGATTTTATCTACATTCGAACTTGCTTAATGGAATAGCCGATTTGCCACAAAAATTTATTCTAATAAGCGGAATATTCCAATATATGTAATAACACCAAATAATTATTATGGTACTGCGATTGTACCACTAAAGTTTCTTTCATACAGTTGTGTACAGAAAAACGAATCCATTCCATAACAACTAACCCGTCTGAAAAATATTAAAAAAACGTGCATATAATTTATGATAAAAGCGTATTAGAAACATAGTTAATTCTATCATTCTATCAAGAAAAATGGAAAGATTTACAGTCAAGAAAATATAAATGGGAGGGGGAGGGAGCTAGAAAAAAAAAATATTTTCTTTATTTTTTCTCCAAGCTCTTGAATACTTTTCAGAAAAACAAATAGGATAAAAAGAATGTTTCTGTTTCTTTGAAAAATACTGAAGAGATCATTAATCCCATCTGAAATAGGAAGAGGAACATTATACAGGATGATTAAAAATAGGTTATCTCTCAAACCGTGAGGGATCAAAATATATTCTCAGTTAGGAAAATTATTCAAATGAAGAATAGGTTTCAGACATAACAATTTTCTTTACAAGGAATTACATATACACTGCTCAAAACAATTAAAGGATATTGTAAGTTTTATATAAAATAAAGATATAAGCGATTTTTTTTTGCCGAAAATGAAAGAAAAGAATCACAAATGCAAATTTTTCTGATCTTCAAACTGTGGAGTATGCTACTTTTGAGTTCGACGTGAAAAACGTCGCATCAGCGGCTGCGAGTGAAATTGGACTTTCAACTGAATAAAAGACAATGAAGACAAGGATGATTGGCATTCAGTGACTGCTTTGTTTCGATGAGTACGATGTCTCCGCGAAGTCATTTAACCGATTCAGAAGCTTGGAGAGTTGTCGGTATGTTAGAAGGGGGCCAAACTCAAGCCGAAGTAGCGCAAGCCATTGGAGTGTCACAAAGTGTGTTTTCCAGGATTTGGAACCGGTTTTTGGCGACTGGAAGTGCAAGCCGAAGACCAGGGCAAGGTCGTAGACGGGCAAAAACGCCCAATGAAGATCGTTATTTAGTGTTAACGGCTCGGTGACACCGGAATATGAACGCTACTCTTCTCCAACAACACCTTCGCTCGGCTACTGGCACCACGGTTTCAACTCAAACTGTCTTAAACCTTTTCCATGATGTAGGTCTGTATGCTCGCCGACCGATGGTATGTGATAGATTAACATCAAGGCATCGTCGCGACCGCAGGGAGTGGGCAACAGAGCATGTGAACTGGAGGAGAAATGAATGGAGCAATGTTCTTTTTTCTGCCGAGTCCCGTTTTTCAGTTCATCCTGATAATAGGCGTATTTTCATCTGGAGGGACCGTGGCAGTAGGAATAATCCTGCGTCCGTGCACGAAAGTGTCAGCTTTGGGGGTGGTAGAGTGTTGGTGTATGGTGGCATCTCCATTGACGGGCGCAGAGACCTCTACATCATTCGAGATGGACCTCTGACTGGTTGCCGATATAGGGATGAGATCCTCAGACCTATTGTAGTCCCTTACGCGGCAGCAATCGGAGATGACTTCATATTAATGGACGATAACTACAGGCCACATCGTGCTAACCTGGTGGAGGATTTCCTTTTCGAGGAAGGAATCGTACGAATGGAATGGCCAGCGTGTTCTCCAGACATGAATCCAAGAGAGCACGTTTGGGACGCTCTAGGAAGACGAGTTGCTGGCCGCCAACCACCTCCCACAATCTCTCCAAGAACTGGAAAGAGCTCCTCTGGAAGAGTGGGACAGAATACCCCAACTCGTGATTAATAGCCTCATTGACTACATGCCTCAAAGGTGTTCAACGCTGCTGGCCGTCCGTGGAAACCATACCCCCTACAGAAAATGATTTCCTTTGAAGAAAACACCTTTTCTTATTCTTTTTTTCTCATATGCACAAATTGAGTTTTTTTCCTTTTCTACGCAAATGCGCAATAAAATGCATTTTTTCCTGCCAAACATGTGTAATTTATTCTCATATAACCTACTACGTCTGTCGACCATGTATCAATCAGCGAAAAAGTTTCCCAGCCACAAGATCCCCCTAAAACCGCAATATCCTTTAATTGTTTTGAGCAGTGTACATGCTAAAATACAGAATAACTTTTTCATACGGTCCCCCTCTTCCAACAACTTTTGGAAGATAGTTTCTAATAACTTCGGAATAATTTCGACAAAAGTTTTCTCTGTGTCTAAGAAACCGAATGAAGAAATACAATGTCTCTGACTAGACTGTTTTGTGAAATATAATAGAAAATGATGACTTGCACCACTTTCCTGCTATGTTGACGCCATTCCTTTAACGATAAAAGCTTTATTTATTTGGGGATGGGGTCATGTTAATTTGATCATTTCTAATCATGCCTAGGTAAAATCGCTTTTAATCCTCGTTATTTACATGAATTTGAACTGAACATACCACTTTAGCCCCTTTTTGGAGAAATTATTCTTGACTTTTTGTGCGTTATATCTTCCCAAATCATTACTCAAAATCCAGGTAATAAGACACGCATTATTGTCTCTCTTGTACATGCAGATTGTAAATGATTATTATAACAAATATAAGCAAACACAATACAAAATATTATTATTATTAATTATTTATTTTTCTTTTCATTATTTGTTACTATTATTATTATTCATTATTCGAGTCGTGCAGTAAGTTATTACTTTGTCGTAAAATCGGTAACAGATAAGGAAACAAACGAAGAACGTAGATATTCGATGTGGGTACCGTGGTATCAGCTATTTTAAAAATGCGAATTTGGTTGGTCATTCACGCAAGGATTAAAGACAAAGCAATATTTTTCAAAACATAAGTGATGGAAAAAGAGGGACTGTATTAAAAATAAATTTTGTATTTTAATATGTTCCTTCTAAAAATTTCCATATCTAAAAGCCACTCTTTATTTGACTAACTTATTGAAAGTATGTATTGATCACTCAAGATTTTACACTACAAGGCACCTCGTACCATATATGGAACAATCGCTTTGATTATTCCTCTGTGCTTATAAAATATTATCCAAGATAGCTTTCAGTTTTTAAAAGAATTTGGACATAGATAGTAAAGATATAATTCAGACTATTGTGTGTAGAAATCATTACTGTTCTCGTTATTGTATAAACTGATTGAAATTTAAACCGTAATATTTCGTGCTTCATTTCGTTTACTTTAGAAAAGGGCCAAAAAATAGCAAAAATTTCTGACCAGGAAATACTTATTGTGTGTTCGAATTCATCATACTAAGAAATAATCGAAATGCCAAAAGTTTAAAATGAATGCAAAAAAAGTAAAGTTAAGGCTCTGTGTACTAACTGAAATAAAAAGTGATTTTCTAGTAAAATATTTTGTTATTACTTTGTTAATTATTTTTCTCAAAATACTAATCACTCACATCATCGAATATATTTATTTTTGACTCAGAAAAAAAATAGAGCCTTGTAGGATTAAGAGGTAATTGTAATCGCTGTACCATATATTTTAAATCACCCAGTTAAAATTCAGCTAAAAATATAAATTAATAGCAGTAGTCGGAAAGCAACAGAGAGTTTTCTCGCCTTCATACTTGATTTTGAAGGTCCTGAAACGAAATCCTTAGGACATTTTCTAGACATTTCGCAATCTTTAGTTGGTTCATTTAGAGTGTAAAGTTTAGCGGTGAACGTAGTCTAACCACGTAAAATAGTCAAATATTTATCCTATTATGCCATAATTGAATCCTTAATGCACAAAACTCTGAACAGCATAGAACTTTCACGAACATTGTTATGTTTCCGAGAAATCACATTAATCTTAAACCCATCTTAAAAAAGAACATACGGAACATGTGAATATATTTCAAGAGAAAATCGTGTTGGAAACATATTTATTCATCATTCTGTCAGGAAAACATGTAACGATTTGCAATCAAGAAAATAAGGTGGGAGTGGGGCGAAACACTACAGAAACTCTAACACACGAAAAAAATAACCTTTCTTTCTCTCTTTTTATTTGCTCCATGCAGGTAAAGATATTTATTTCGAAAGAAAATATGCAGGATATAAAAGGAATGTTTCTTGTGTCATTGAAAAACAGAATGACGAGATCATTTATCACAGATGAAATAGAAAGAGGAGTATTAAATAAATGCAGTAAAAATAAAAAAAAAACTGGTTGCGTTTAAAAAGATGCAACTTTTCAATAAGGGATATTGCCGGGTTATCGAGACAATCAGGTTTTTTTGTGATAAATTAAGAGAGAAAGTATTCAGGTTTAATAAATGCAAATTTGAAGAGAAAAATAATCAAACACATCTAGGAAAAAAGAAGTCTGATTTTTCTGTTTCAGTAAATGAATAACGAAAGTAACATCATTTTAAAATTAAAATGTTTTGCAACAAACTATTAAACTATCAGTGAATTTGTGTTTATATAATGAAGGGAATGTACAGATCGAAAACAAGGGGTGATAAAAAAAATCTGGTGTGGGGGAGGGGTTAGAAAAATTACTTAATTCCTTTCGCTTATTTAAGCATTTCTGTTTAAAAGATTTCTGGGCATTTTAAAATCTAAATTTGTTTCGTCCTATCCCTCCTTTGGATTCGATATTCATTGCGTACTATGGAGAGAGAGAGCTATTTGATTACATTTTCAATTATTACTGAAAAATTATTGCTTTGATCAAGTAGTAATGAAAAAATAAAAAAAAAAGGATTTCATTGGCACGTTTTCATGACGAGCATAGAGCCTTTACCAGCATGTAATCACTAATATTTCAGAGTGAGTGAATAGTATACTTTATAAGGGTTTCTCTGAAAATATGTTCCTTTTTGTAAGAAAGGAAGATAAACGGTTTTCTAGGCCCAATTATAATATAACGAGAAATGCCATTTATGTTATTCTATTTTCTTCGTAGTTTTTACTAATATTAAGATACTTTTGTAGTGGAGGGCATACTTTAGTATACTTTCCTGAAAGATAGGCGTGATAACAGCCATATTTGTATAGCATTTTTTTTTTGTCATCATCTTTTTGAAACCAGTGACTTACTTCCAAAGTTACGCTTCTTTTGCAAGGATTGATGGTACTCAAACAAGGCCACACCAGGACTACCACAGCATGTGTGAACTATTACCCAAACAATGTGTTGAAATCGCCTTTCAGAGACATTTTAAAAAGGTGTTGGATTATTTGTGATTTATCCGTCTATGCTTTGTGAAAAGTTTGATATTTTTCGAAAGCGATGCTGAATTGAAACGGACAATTACAAATGTTATTTTATTTTAAATGATTGTATAGTCTTCTTGTAAAACAAACATTACAGCATATTTTGGAAAGTGATTACTAACGTTTATTAGTATGTGAAAACATCGTTATCTAATTACGATGTTTTCACACACTAAATACCATTTATATTATTCTATTTTCTTCGTAGTTTTTGCTAAAATTAAGATACCTTTTGTAGTGGAGGGCAAAGTTTAGTATACTTTCCTGAAAGATGGTCGCTTCCAATGATGGCAACCATATTTTCATAGCATTTTTTTATCGTCATCTTTTTGAAACCATTGCCTTACTTCCAAAGTGACGCTTCTTTTGCAAGGATGATTGGTACTCAAACAAGGCCAAGCCTGGACTACAACAGCATGCTTGAACTGTTACCCAAACAATGTGTTCAAATCGCCTTTGAGAGACATTTTAAAAAGATGTTGGATTATTTGTGATTTTTCCTTCTATGCTTTGTGAAAAGTTCGATATATTTTGCAAGCGATGCTGAATTGAAACGGACAATTAAAAATATTATTTCATTTTGAATGATTTAGTCTTCTTGAAAAAAAACATTACAGCATATTTTGGAAAGTCATTACTAACGTTTATTAGTGTGTGTAAACATCGTTACCTAATTTGCGATAATTTTGATGCGCCTTAATTCCACTTAAAGTTCATACCTCTTTTTTACAGGACACCTTATATAACATCACTCTAAGATGTATGCAAAGAAAACTTTTAACCATTCCTTTCGGCGAAGTGTTATCTTGAAAGTGAAACTTGTAAGCCTTTTCATGACAAACCCTTGAAAAAGAAATATTTTGAATAACTGGTCGATTTTTACTTCATCCGAAACAAAGGAACTTCTTAGGCGTATTAATCTTTAATTTTTTTAATTAAATTTTATCATTATTATCTTTTCTTTTCATGAAAATCCTGTAAAACAATAAGCAGAATAATATCTCTTAATCTTAACATTTTTGTTTTTTTTACTTTTCTTACGATACATTTTTACAATATAAAATCTATGTGAGAAAGACGCGTGCAAAATTTTTCTTTAAAAATTTAGTAATCTATGCATCCGTAAGGCTAAAGAATATGCAAAAAAGGAGAAGTTCATTCTTTTGTAAAATTCAATAGCTATTGGATATTTTTTTAAAATAAACTTTTTGAGCTATATTTTGCTTAAAATCTGTTTTTGGTCTAGTAGGTATGCTGTATGTAGCTATATTTTTACATAATAATATTTAATGAGGCTTGAGTATACTTAAGGAATTTTTTTCTGATTACAGTTTACTCTTGCTTCAATCAGACAAAATTAAAAAGAAATCGGGCAAAAGAAAAAAATACAGATTTCTGAGTTTGGGAATCGAGAGATCCTTTTTACTCCTTTTTATACATTCATTTGATATTTGGCAAACAGGCAGAGAGTAACCCTTTGAAGACGGGTGGTAGATTCTTCATCCAAGCCACACAACACCTTAAAGGACGGGCATGGTTCGTATTTCATTAATAAACGATTTCTCCCACTGTTATCGTTCACCTGTACCGGACGGTCGAGGAGAAATACTCATCCACCATTTCAGTTGGACGCCAGTTTCAAAAAAAAAAAAAAAAAAAAAAAAAATAGAAAGAAAGAAAGAAAAGAAAAAGAAAATGAACACGCGAACGGAATCCCCTTGCTCAAGAAGTTTCCTATGGCCACCTGCCTCAAACAAGGGAATGTGGTCATTTTCGAAAATTTTATCCAAAAATTTTTTTATATTCCAAAGAAACTTTGTTAATGAATCTCCAAAGATCGCTAGAAGACGGATATAGCCATATGGTGGTACAATGGAACCTTCTTTTAGACTTTGCATAGATTTATGGAACTGCCTATGTGTTTCGAAAGAAAATTATTTCTAGTATGGGAAAGTATCCAACGTTCTAAAATAGAAAACAAGAGAAAAAGGTACTATTTAGATAATCTAGAATCTACCTTGCTTTATACGAGTTTTGCGCAAATGGCATTATGTGTACATCATGAGTTGAAAACTAAGGATAAGTATTTGCAAAGAATAAGTGAAATTTCCACGTATAATCCAATATGAAAGGTGGCTGAGGGCGTGAACATTATTTTCTGACTAGTTTTAATTATTTTTATATCACAGTCAGTTTTAGGAGATGAAAGAAAAAAAAATTTCTTCTAATAAAAAATGTATATTATTTATGCTACCGAAAACGAGGCTCTTTTAAAATCATATTTTTAAGCATAAGAATTGTAGTTAATTTCATTTTCTAGTTTTATCAATGCACAGTTACCCTTCATTACAAATATGTTGATGAAAATTAAAAAGCTGGTAAATTAAAAAGCTGATCACTTTATCTTTTCTTTTTGCAATTTTTAGTCACGTGGCGGAACATTTGATGTTCAGTGGGGAGGTTTACCACCCAAAAAATAAAAATGCCTAAATATGAAGCAATTATAACATTAACTTGTTCTTTAAAAGCCCAGGGACTTTTAATGCTACTACAGCTATTTTGCAAATGATTTCTTTTTGCTTGCGTTGCAGGGGACCTACCAAATTCGCGGACTGCCACTCATGCGTACTATACGATTCCCTTTAACAGTCGCAGTGAATTTCCGCATTTCAGATCCATATTTGTTTTGTGTTATGACAAGTCTACACGAAGGGCATTATTTGCCTACGGGACGGAGGTGCCTTGGTCAGAGGCCTTTTTACGGGTTCTAATGCATATCCTCGCTACAGAAAACCGCTGAAAACTCCAGACCGTTAGATCTACAGCCGTGATTTAAGCTCAAACGCGGAACCTGTACGCCTGAGCCATGTACCATGTTCAGTGTCTCATGCACTCGGCCATGATGGTGGCCGCATTGCAGATACAATCAATGACATTTTGTAAGCTACTGACTTGTAAATGATTTATAGTTAATTATAAATCACTGCACGCATACAAATACAAATAGTGTAGTACATAAATCAATTGTGAAGATAACTAACCTATCTCAGTGTCATTATATTTTACAAATACAATCTAATGAGCATAAATCTTCTTGGGAATTGTTTTATTAATGACGCCTTGAAGAAGAAAAACTAAACCAAAATGCGCTTTAATTATCTAATACCAAACTTTAACTCTAGTCTTCCGTAATTAGCTGGAAATGCGTGACATACAAGTAAATACATGTTATTTTTTCCCAGAATTTTTTTGTCTTATTCCTTCTTTCTTCATTAAATTTCTATAAACGACAAAAACATCACACTTTTTTCTGTTATTACGATAAGTTTTTCCGATTAATTAATGAAAAAGAGAGATATTTGTAATCCTCCAACGAAAACAAACACATGCACGTAAAAAAAATCTCGTAAGAAAAATGGGTTTGATTTTTTTTATCTTTTACACTTCATGATTGAAGTATATTAAGTTGTCTTTTTTTTTTCTCGAGCGTGGAGATTCTTTAATAATCTGAAATTGTACGTGAGAAGAATTTCAATACAAGTTTATGGTTTTGATTAGCATAGAAATTTTTTGCAAGCAAAGAAACAAGCGAGATATACTCTGGGGCTTTGCATGTTCTAGGGGTGTACTCAAATTAGTTAAGTGTTTTAAAAATTGCATTGATTATGCATCATATTAAAAACTTTGTATTTGGTTTGTTTTTATGCACTGTTTTACAACATATTTCATGCTGTATTAAAAAAACCGAACTATAAAGTAGCATTATAAAACTGTTTTTGCTTATGTACTTGTATAATATGCTACCGTATACGGTATCAAAATCGACAATATTTACACGCTACGAACGGCAACAGCTAGATGCAAACATGAGTGCAATAACAATAATGCGTGTGCGAAAATCCAAATTAACAGTTCAATGACGTCCAATGGAGCAACACTGTTCAAAGTATATCTGTAAATTAACGGAAAAAGGACTGGCAGCAAAGTTGCCAGAAAATGTCCGTTCTATTTATTATTTTTCCGTTTTCTGGACTGGTAACTTTCCGTTTTACCAAAACTGCGAAATAAAATAGGTCGGCCATCGCCAGGATCGAACCCCGAACCTACGGATCGAGAGACGGTTGCATTAACCACTATACACTACACGGCTGGTTCTGTACTGGCCAAAGGCTGAAGTGAAGTTTGTTTTAGTTTCCTTGCGGGAGAGCAATTCGTGCGTTTCATTATTTAAAATGTAAAATTCGAGATAAAGTGCTGTCCAGTTATTATTAACATAGTCAAATTATTGAATTAGCAAGAAATTAATTTCGATTTTCACAAATGCATGTACTTAGTAAGAACATTTCCTGTTTAGCTATTTGTCATACCGGTTTAGATTTCCATACAGATAGACTGCAAACACTGAAAATCGGAAAAGAAATACATTGGCTGCTAAAAATATATATTAAAAAAGACTTTGATTTTTCGTTCTCAGTTTGAAATAATAATAATAATAATCAATGAAATTAATTTCTAGCCAGTCCTATACATTTATGAATGTGATTTGAAATACTCGTTGCTATGAAAGGGGGGTTCTTCTTTAACAAAGTAATTAATTTAGTTTAATTTTTAATTACTCATGAGAATGCGTTTGGTGTCAATATTTTTTTCCATCTAAAATGTCCAACGAAAATCCATTTCGCAAAACTACTTCAAAACTTACAACCCAAACCAAAAACGGAAATTTACCGTTTTCACAAGAAATTTCGGAAAGTTGCAATCATTTTTCTTCGTTTAACGGAAAATTATCAATTCTTGGGGAAAGCGGTCATTTTCCTGGAAATTAAGGATGGAGTTTTCCTGAATTTTCAGATTATTTTTAGCAGTGAAGCCTATGCCACGCAGTAGCTAGATTATGAAATAACAATAATGGATACACAAAAATGCAAGATCTCTCGGACTTTTCCACAGCTTTAAAATATTGAATTTAAAATACTTGACACCTTCATCAGCCATCTAAAAAATGCCACCGTGCATTGGGCTAAAGATTATTTTATGCATATGCAGTTGAACAGACTACTTCAACTTTACGGTCGACTTCTCTTAATGGAGCAGTCAATTTACCATGAAGGCTATTCTAGGGTTATTAAAAGGGCTCGACTGTATTGATTTATTCATTAATTTGCAATGGTGGTCACCTACCTAGCAGACACTGACCACTACAAAGACCGGAAGTGCTCGCCTTTATACTATGTAAGCAGCGTACAGATGCTAAGAATCCTCCATCAAGAAGAGGGGCCACGTAATTTTGAATCAAATTCAGATGAGAGACATGTACCTGAATCGGAACCCCCGGAGGGTACACTCTGTCAGTTAAATAGCCAAATGCTGGAACTCTTAATCAAAAATACACTTGTTGAGACGTTTCAAAATCTAGTTCTAGTGTTTAGATTCCCAGAAAATGGGGGTTCTGCACTAGACGCAGAACTTCTCTATCTAGTTTGAAAGATTTCATATTATAGTTTTTACGTTTAATGTGTGGATTTCAGAATACATATTCTAGATTTTTGATTGTAAGATTTCATAATACAGCTTCTAGATTTTAGAATCTATATCGACATAACAACCTTTTTTAATAAAACCGTTAATTAATTGCAGTTCAGTTATTATTATTTTTTTTCAAAATCTGGCACATTGCAATAAACGAGCTAGGGACCGCCAATCCCCAACGATACAGCAATTTTAAAAAAATCACATCACGAAACACATTCTATAGTTTTTAGTTTGTTAAGATTTCAGAATACATTCTCAAAAAAAATTGTTTGTAAGATTTCAAAAAATATATAGAGTATGTAAGTTGTAGTATGTAATCATCTGTCTATCTTGGAGTATGATAGTTGAAAAATCTAAACACATCCGATATAGAGTATGTAAGTCGAAATTTAAACATCAGATAGATTACATGAGTTGAAATTTAAACATCGGATATGGACTATATAAGTCTTAATCTAAAACATCAGATGTAGTGTACGTAAATTGAAATCAAGGAAAAGGAAAAGCATGAAGCGAAATGAATTGGGATATGAAACCGTGTACGTAAAAATATGAAATAGTAAAAAAACGTTTTTGAAACCAAGAAAATAAAATATAAGAATTAAAAAAATCAAATTTAAATTTAAATTTATAATACGGAGTATATATATAATAAATTTAAAGGTTTGCTGGGTTTGAGAAATTTTGAAAGCAAGATATAAAAGATTTGAAACCGAGTAAATCTAAAATATATATATATATATATGAAATCAAGAAATGAAAGTTTCGAAACCGAGTAAGTCTAAAATAAGAAATCCAGAAACACTCAAGACCACAGATTTCACGTGCACCAGCTCCCCTTTGCGTACACGGTCCGACAGTAGACTCAAAAGACAGATGTACTAAATTCTTCAAAG
Organism: Cheiracanthium punctorium; assembly: GCA_038373885.1. Lineage (NCBI taxonomy): Eukaryota > Metazoa > Arthropoda > Arachnida > Araneae > Cheiracanthiidae > Cheiracanthium > Cheiracanthium punctorium. The sequence continues at coordinate 28,982 of JAWZYV010013581.1, read as the reverse complement.
CACTGACCGAACGGGTCCAGTGATTAAGGCGTTAGGCTGGTACTTGGGAAGTTTCGAGCTCGATACCTACTAACTACTCAAAACCACCGGGTACACGGGGTGCAAGTTAAATCCCGTATTCCGAAAATATTTTCTCGACGGTCGCTCGCTGTTGCCAAATGGTGTCAGTATTCAGAAATTCTCCCTTCTGATGAGGATCCAAATTCGGGCGTCAAAGCTGGTGTTGTTTCGATGTTACGACGGGAGCCGAGTTTGAACCGAATACAACACTGCCGACTGACAAATAGAAATATTGCAATATACCCTAAACTCTTCCAAATTGCACACACAAACTTTTCCAAACTGCACCGTGCTGATGCTAGGGGGGAAAATGGGAAAATATCATAAATGGGGCAGATTTTAATTTGGAATTTTCTTTGTGACTAGAGTTGTGACTTGTTTTTCTTGGACTTAGGATTGAGCTTCCTATCACTCAGTATCACTGAATATCATTTCTATATTATAGTGACTTTTATAGTTAAATAAATTCTCAAACCGCTGAAAATTTGAAAAAAAAAATGAGTAATCATTTCTAAAGTTAGAAAAGTACCACCTACTCAATAAGCTCCAATCCCATAACAACACGGAATGTGAGGCAGTACCGGCTTGGACAGTTCTTGAGAGGGTAAAAACATATCTTGGATGGACTGCTGTGGAACTGTGTGTGCTCATGGGAGCTTCTGCACATAAAATCTGTTCGTGGCTCAAATGCAGGCCATGTTCAAACAATATATCTTGGGGTACCGATTTCAGATGCTAGGTCTCTCATATGGAATGGGTTCCAAATTCGGAGATCCCGAGCTAAATTGGACTTCTTAATACTGGGGCTCATCAAAATGGAAACCGCTCCCCTTTTGCTCATCGCCGTCCTATAATGAGGATCCGGCCCAGCTCAGGGTTGCCATAGGGCATCAATAAGAACAATAAAAACAACAAAACTCTGAAATTATCACCTTAAGGTGTTTTATGAAGGTGTATTTTAATTTTTTCACTGTAAAATAATCTAGTCAGCTTCTTTTCAGCTTTTATTACTACGAATATGAGATATAGAAAACTAACGTTTCTTAAAATTAGAAATATTCAAATTTAAAATTAAAACTAAAAGAAGATATTAATTTTCTTTTCTCTATGCTGGTCTCATCGACAAAAAATAAGATTCCTCAAACATTAATTCTAAATTATTATTCAAAACGTTGTGCCCCGTACTCTTACCGTGAAAAAAAAATATTTTAATTGCTTCTTTTAAAAAGTCTTTGTCTCATTAACTAGCTTAAAGAAACTGTATTGTCGGGGTTTAGCTTTATGATTTTTCTTTGTGAGACTTTTTCTCCCTCCAGAAAACAATGCACTGTGCACTGTATTTTAATTGCGTTAAAAAATACTCATTAAAATTCACAGAAACTTCTCGATACTTTCTTTTTTGTCATTAGTGGAGGTTAAAGACAATTATTAACAACTCGATGTTGACTGAGTTAATGAAGTACTCATATACATACATACATATATATATATATATATATATATATATATATATAATAGTATATATATATAATGTATATATATATAATAGAAAGATCACGACAAGCACATCAATTATAAAACGCTTTCTCACACTCAGTCAAATTTATCGATGTATCGTACAGAAATTGCCAAGATTTTAGAGAAAAAACTCAAAAATTATATTCTAATGCTATTTTGAGAGACCTCGAAAAAATATTTAAATTTTATTTGTATCTTTTAAAAGAAGTTTAAACTGTTATAAATGCTTTTATACTTATTATATTGAGCTTGAAATTGATTAATGCGTGTAAACTGCCAGAGATCGCCGTGTATTGGAACTACTTTGGTTCTCCTGTAAGAGAACTGTAAATGCTACTTACACTAGTTTTAATAGGTAAATGGTAGAGTTCATAGGAAAGAACAGTCACCAAACTGTAATCATTGCATATTTATGGAAGTTAGAGCACGGTGAGAGACAGGTGAACAGACTGGCAGGCAAACGAAACGATAACATTAAAATTGACTTACTTCATAACTCTCTTGGAAATGAAATTTTCTTGCATTTAGACTTCCTTAAAAACTTTAATGTCCATGAAAGACCTCGTACAGTGCTGTATTAAAGTGAAGAAGTTCATTTTTGAAAATTGTCTTATTTTACTCCATTATTTTTATGAATTACTAGTAAATACAACTTTAGTGCACTATCTACTTAAGTTAGAAACATACTACTAGAAATGAAACACATTCTCGCCTGCTGTTTCAACGCATAAATTATTTTTTGTTAATTTTGTTTAGGCTGTTGCTTAAAAGTCAACCCTTAAATTCAATTTAACATTCATTTGAAAGCAAAGTAGTAAGATTTGTTTTTACTTAAAACAGGATTTTTGAACGAAGACTTGCAAAATAAATTGCACAAAAACTCACGAAATTTTGTATCTGATGTGATCTGATGAACTTTGGTTCTATATTATGTTTTCTGAAGCATATTTTTAAGAGCTTTCCATACCCAGGTTTTGAAATCGAAAAGTCAAATAAAAAATGCACAGGTCTAATTAACCTTTCTACAGTTCCAATAAGTGCGAATGGTTTTTTTATGACTTTAGATTGATTGATTTGAAGGCGATATTTTGGAAGCCTATGACTTTTTTTCAGTTTTTTATTGTTAAGTAAATGAATATATAAAGCACTCGTGAGTCTTCGGAAATATACGTATGGTTAAGTTTTATTTAATTTTATATTATTAAAAAGCTGTTTGATTCGAAATTTTGCACATCTACAATTTTTAAACAGCCTACATTTTAAGTGCTGTTTTCTGAACTACACGTAAAATAAATCATATTGAAAAGTCCATAATCTTAACCTTCTTTTCTCAAAAGGTCTCAAAAAACCGAAATGCAATGTATTTTTAAAAATCTATAGAGGACATCAAAAGAGAAAATTATTTTCCGACAAGTTACTAAAATTACTAAAATTCAAACACTTGAAGTAATTGATTAAATCAACACTGCAGAACAGTGTGGCGTCCATTAAACATCCTTTTCATAAATTAATTTAAACAATTTTCTGTATTCTTGAATCCCCAGCAGAAATCTGTCACAGCCTCTAATAAATGAATTCAGCTACATTAAGCACAATTAGAGTGGATGTACTGCCGCCTCCGGGGCTGCTTACTTAAAGCTAAAAAGTGATGTTCTTATACCCTCCCGCCAAATGAAACTGACATAAATTCGGTTGTGCTCAATCGATGGGCCAGAATTTTTTAAAACATTGATTCGTGTCGATATTTATCTGTAGGAGTATCTTGTTTTCCTACAGAAGATATTTTTTGACAATCAGTAATATTTGTGTCGCCCGATTCTGCTTTCTTTTTCTAGCACAGTTAATGGCAATTATCTTAGCTTGAATTACACTTAACCCTTTGACGTGCGGTGGTTGCGCCGCACACAGGTGGATATTCAAGTATTCGGGGTCGAAACTCGAATATACGAACTCAACCTTGACAGTCTAGTTACTTATATATTTACGATTATTATTGATTTCTGGAATCCAATAACAGCCTGCATAATATTTGTATCGAATGGATAAAAAACGATTTATAGCAAGTATTATCATATGTATAAATACTTGCAGTAGACTAACATTAAATCATAAAAACTTAGAATGAAATTTGAAATAGTTTTAAGCGGTACTAACCGTATAATTTAGCACATTACTAATCTTTCAAAATATATTCGTATTTTACATTATTTCCGTTTTTTTATAAACCAAGTCTCTGAAATAAAAGGCGGTTACCAAGAAAGAAATTTCAATTGTATTGTTTCTTTGTCAAATCAATTTCAGTATGAAAACAGACTCGAGTATTCAAAGTTTACTACAAATAAATAAGTAAAAAAAAATTCCATGGCAGAAAAATAGGGACGTGATTTTTGTTTTCCCTGGAAAAAAGGGTATTTTTAGACCGGCCTAAAAATGTCTGTATGCTTGTTTCATTGCCTATCCACGTGATGCGAAAGAAAAGTAAACCGGCAAAAACAGCTCGAGGTATGCCGAATACTGGAAAGTGACAATGCGAACAGCGGAATAGGCAATCCGTGGGAACAGATGTGTATCCGAAATATACAAAACTGACATGCATGCCTGCACAGTTAAATCAAACATGAAAATGCTGATAGTAAATGCATCTCGCGGGGAAAACGTAATAATACAATACTTCGTTTGAAGTTGTGAAAATATATCTTAAAATAGAAAAATAAAATAAAATAATAAAATAAAATAAAAATAAAACCCGGTACTCTTAACACTTTCTAGCAATCTTGAAAATATGCTTTTCTTTTCGGTTCGTCTTTTCGTCAATTCTTGTTGTAACTACCTCAAAAGACTTTAATTGTTATGAAATGTACCGGGTATCCGAAATTAAACGCCCCTACTTTAAAGTTGTCTACAGACGAAACTATTATTGTTAAAGAAAGTTATGAAATTTTATGCAGGACATGATGAAGGTATGTGAATTAGAGCGAATAAATAAAATTAGTCCAAATATTCGTCACAAGGGGGAGTTCCACAGGCCTCCGTGGTCCCCAGACCTCGATTCATGCGACTTTTGGCTTCCGGAGAGTTTGAATCATTTGGTAAGTCAAGATATTCCAAGAACTTTGCCTAATCTTGAAGACACCATTTGACAACAGGTTCGTAGCATTTTCCCCGAACACACTGCGGTCAGATGTGGAACATGCTTTCTTACGATTCCAGATGGTAGCTGACAATGATGGCTCTCAAGTTGAACATTTTTGTTGCAATAACATTTGTGAACTATCATAAGTGTACGCTAAATGTGTAGTTCACTAAAAAACGCTCCCCAGTGTCGAACATTTGGACGAATATTTTTATTCGCTCAAACGAATTCCCATACCTTCATTAAGTCCTACACAAAGTTTCGCAACTTTATCAACAATAGTTCCGTTTGTAGACGACTTTAATATTGTGTCGTTTGATTACAGACACCTGTATTACATGTACTGAAACGCACGTATAAAGTATAGCAAAATTTTCTGCAACTAAAACGCATGAGTGTATTGCCACCAAATTTGGCATACGGATCGTACACGAGATATTCTCAATTAAGATTTTCAAAAGTTCATTTCAGAAAAAAGATCATTTTTGGGGTTTTGCATGGTGAATCCTCTCAAAAAATGAACAAAATTGTTTGAATATTCAAATGCTCAAAAACTACTGAATAAATGTTGAAACTGTTTGTACATTTCATTGTTAAATTTGCTATTATTTTATACAAAGCGTCAATTAGGGGATATTTTTTGAATAAAAATCTTTTTTTCGATTTCCTTGATGACATCTCATGGCAAGAGTTGATTACAATCCGTTCACCCGTTTGAGCGACAGAACTTTGTTTATAGGATGTTTAATTAGAAGGATCCTGTAAAATATATTTTTAGCAAGTGCAGTAAAATTCCATGAAAGTTATTGAAAAATCAAGAACTGTAAAAATACATTACAGTGCTTGAAAAATCAAGTACTGTAAAAATACACAACAGTGCTTGAAAATTCAGGTGCTGTAATTTTACAGCATGGTGTTGTAAATTTACATAAGTGCTTAAAAGATGAGGTGCTTTAATTTTACAACACAGTGTTGTATATTCACATAGATACTTGAAAAATGAAGTGTTTTAATTTTACGACACAGTGCTGTAAATTTACAGCACATGTGCTGTTGTGCCACCGTGACATCGTGCCAGCTATTTAATACACTGTGTTGTAAATTTACAAAACAGTGCAGGAATATTCAAAGTGCTTGAAATTTACATCACATGTGTTAGCGTGATGACTACCAACACATGTGCTGTAATTTAGCATGGTTTTTTCTTATAGTGTATTGGAATGTGTTAGATAACACAGGCCTGCGATGAAAAAAATACAAGGGAACTGAAAGCTGAACTTATTATATTTTTTTATGCTGGTTTCAAAAATAGTAATAAAAATTTTCTATCAGGTCACATTTTTTTGAAAAATTCGATTTTTTTGGATTTTTATCAACATTTACCATAAAAATAATTCGGGTTGAATTTATTCGCTCTCTGCCTGACCATAGATTTCTATTGGGTCATTCTATTTATTTGTGATTGACCATCATTCTACCATGATGAAACTGAAACCTACAGAATAACCCTATGTGATCCCCCCCCCCCACCTTCGCCATCCCTCCCTTCACGTAGCGGTACCTCTATAACTAATAGCGTCGCGCAAATCCTTATCTCAGATCTTCCTGTTGGTTTGCTGACCTCTTAGGAGAGTAGTCTTATATAGTATCAAGCATTCTCTGACGTAGTGACAAGTGGACATCACAGAAATAATTTTAATATTTGCTTTTCTCTGTGATTTTCGTGAAGCATGTCTTCGAGCTCGAGACGTTGTGAAAATTTGCCAGATGACTTTTGTTATATATGCGGTGAATATAGTGTTATCAAAAACCATATAAAGAGCATTACAGATTATGTTAGACAACTTGCGTATTTTGGCATGAAACTCGGAGACCAGGAAAAATCGTGGGCTCCTCATAAAGTTTGTGTGAAGTGTCTCAATGATCTGCGAAACTGATTGAAAGGGAAGAAGCCTGCTTTACGCTTTGGAATTCCTATGACATGGAGGGAACCAAAAAATCACTATGATGATTGCTACTTTTGTTCCTGCCATGTTCGTGGGTTTAACCGAAAAAATTACAAGCTAATTTCCTATCCTGATAACATTCCATCGTCCAGTCGACCCCTTCCTCATGGACCCGGTGTACCAGTGCCTTTGCTTCCGACTGGATTGCCAATCATCTCTTCAGGGTCTTCAGACCCAGAACACCTACAAGTTATTGGCTCTGATACTGAATATAAGCCCTCTGGAGGTGATTCCCCTCAGGTTGAACTTAATGATCTCACTCGAGATCTGGGCCTTTCAAAAGAGGCTGCTGAATTGGTGGGCTCCAAATTAAAAGAAAAAAACTTATTGGCCAAGGGAACCTCTTTTTATTGGAACACGAATAGAGAAAAGGAATTTGTTAAGTACTTTGAGGAAGAAGAAAATCTGGTGTATTGTTCTGATGTTCCTGGATTGATGACCAAATTTAATATCATTTACAATAAAGATGAATGTAGATTGTTTATAGATTCTTCGAAAAGGAGCCTTAAAGCTGTCCGGAAACCAGTATGCATCTGTACCAGTTGGACACTCGGTGCATTTAAAAGAATGCTACGAAAACCTGTCTCTCGTCTTCACCAAAATAAAATATGCCGACCATGGTTGGACCATTTGCGGGCATTTGAAAGTTATCTCCATGCAACTTGGTCAACAAGGCGCTTATACAAAGTACCCATGTTTTATTTGCGAGGGGGACAGCCGTGATAAGAGCCAATATTGGGTCAAGAAAGAATGGCCAGAATGACAAAAACTTGAGCCAGGCATTAAGAATGTTATCAGAAACAGCCTAGTTGATCCAGAGAAAGTATTATTACCCCCTCTCCACATTAAGATAGGTGTAATGAAGCAGTTTTTAAAGCAATTCCAAAAGATGGGGAATGTTTCAAATACCTGTGCAAAAAGTTTGCATATTTATCCGAAGCCAAGTTGAAGGAGGGAATCTTTGTTGGTCCAGATATCCGCAAACTTATGAAGGATAAAGAATTTGAGACTAGCATGTCAACAAAAGAAAAAGAAGCTTGGGTTGCCTTCAAAGATATCGTTGGTAAATTTCTGGGTAATTACAAGCATCCTGACTACAAAACAATTGTAATGAATATGCTGGACAAATTTCAAGCATTGGGTTGCTCCATGAGTCTCAAAACGCATTTCCTTCACTCACATGTGGACTTCTTTCCTGAAAATTTGGGATCAGTCAGCGAAGAACAGGGTGAGAGGTTCCATCAAGACATCAAAGATATTGAGCGTAAATATCAAGGAAGATGGGACAAGAATATGCTCGCTGACTATTGCTGGATGTTAACACGAGATAGGCCTGATATTAAACATAAACGAAGGACGTCGAAAAGAAGTTTCAAAGGGAAAAGAGTGCGTACTTAAATAGAAACTTTTTTTTTTTTGTTCTTGACTCAGTTTAAAATTTACTTCAAATTGCAATATTGATATACATACATTTTCTCTTCTTAGTCAATATCTTTTAATATTATCAGTAAGATACTTACAGATTAAAATAGTATACTGGTGATTCCTTTACTAGAAGCTGTACCATAATTTGATTTTTAAATTTTAAAATCGGGGTAGCTTTCTGTTCTCTCAACCAGAGTCGACTCGTGCGATCGGGCAACAGTGGTTTTCATCCATTTAAACCAATAAAAAACAAATAATAACATGAAATGATGGAAAATCATTTTGCTTCACCAAGAATAGATTATTTCACATAGATTTAAACGGATAAAAACTAGTGCTGCTTTATAGTACATGCAAAATTGTTCCTGAGAATTCTTTTTCAAATAAGATTTTACAAAAGTATTACTGATTTAACAAAAAATCCTGATGTTATGGGAAAACAATGAGGTCATTTTCGAAATCAGCACACCAAATAATATAAAAATAAGCAAACACATCTTTTGTATTTTTCAAAAACTTCAATTTCGCAGGCCTGTGTAATCGATGCGATTTTTCATGGTTAAACTTTTTTCTAAAAAAACGGATTCCTTTTATTAAGTGCTAAAAAATTATTTCATTAACATCCTTGAGTACTCTGAACTTCTCACAGAATGAAAAGGAAACAAAAAGTCGGAATATGACTTTATACAACTTGTGTTAAAACAACGGTTTTGTCCAACAACTAGCATAAAAATTTGCGGGTGTGTTTTTCATTGCAACCACGTGATGAGAAAACTGACAAACAGTTCGCCTTACGCCGGATCCATAAATGCGGAAAATGTAAATAGCTGAATTGACGATCCGTTTCAGCCGGAACAGATGCAAGCATGGAATATATATATTTAGACGTAGCATAGGTGCGATATCAAATGAAATAGGAAAAATGTTGATAGGAAATGCATATAAAAAAATAAGCAAAGGCTTCTTTTTTGGATGATATAGTTAAAAACCAATCTGATAAAAAAACATTCATTTTGTTAATCGGCGTAATCATTTCTGATATGATCACTAAACAATATAATTTCTCCCTTGATGAACCATACTCTGCTTCATAGACTGATAGAAATCAGTGATGCTGAAAAGCAAATTCGTCAAAACTTACGTTCAGTTCCTCCGGGACCATCGTGAATCTTATACCGCCCCTCCTTGTGTTCTATGATGAATCATCCAAAGAGGCCTACGGACGTTTCTCATTGGTTAGATTCGGGCGTTAGATGACGTATGTAAGTGCTGGAACCAATAAGCGAGCATCCGTAGGCCTCTTTGGATGACTCATCGGAGAGCACAAGCGGGCCCGGTAGAAAAGTCACGATGGTCACGTTTCATTCCTCGTTTATTGAAGGAGGAAAGGGCGTTACTCTCCACGATCGCACGCGATAAGAAAAAATCCAATAAGTACCAGCACCATATTATTTTATTTTAAGTGTACATTTATTTTTATAAACTATCACTGCACTGCTAACCACCCAACTCTTGCATTATTAATAACATCCGGAAAATTTAAAGTTATACGATTGCGACAGATAAATTTGCCATAAATAAAAATGCGCAAGTTATGGAAACATGATACGTAAGTTCATCCTGGAAAGCTAATATACCGTAAAATCTCGCAATAAAATAGTTACTTGACTTATGCGAGAGATGCGTTCAAAGACCCCTCGCGCAAGTGAAACTTTCGCTTTGTGGGATTGGGCAGCTGTTCTCAACCTTTTAACGTCGCCCCCCCCAACAAAGGCTAACTTACGGTGGCGCCCCCCCCCCCCTCACATTTTTCAGCATACATTCAGTTTTTTAATCTTTAACAATGAACATTTAGTCGAATTTTCTACAAAATAATGTTATCAGTAAAGTTTGAATGAACATTTTAAGCGAAAATGGATATATTTTTGAGTAAAAATGAGAATAAATTAGGTGATTTTTTTAAAAACATGCATCAGTACTTGCGCGTTTTTCTTTCGCCCCCATTGGGGGTCGCACCCCACAGGTTTAGAAACGCTGGGATAGTGTATACGTACTATTCTTTGAAACATAAACACAAATATTTCAGACACCTATAAACACCTCTGAAATAGTTTTGAACCATTTCCCAACTATACATATATTACCATTTCCCACATAAACCATAGTAGCTGAATTAGATGGACAAACGCCTAAAAGTTTGTACCCCTAATTTTTAATGACCCTGTATATCGTAATCATACTTTTTTGTAAACGGTGAAGCCTCCAAAGGTCATAAATTAGAGCAATATAAGTAAAAAAATAATATTTTCAATCACTCCTTTTCGCCACCAAATATTCATTTGTTTCAAGGAAAAATACAGCAAAACCTTACTTATTGCATATGCCATAGGAGACCAATGATTGGAGTTGTTCGTTTTATGCGATGGAAAAATAACCAGAAATAGCTGCATTCTGTGTTGATAAATGCACTTACTGTAATTAAACAAAAGTGTTTCTGCAGAACATTAATTAAATGGATATTTCTGACCTCCGAAACAGAAAAGCGACATGGCGCCACAAATGGAAGCATTCAGGATTTCAGCTGTCATTAGTTTGATAATATTTGTAATGAGTGCATATTTCTATAATTGTCTAAAATCTGCTCGCATTATAACTGGTACAAAAATGAATGGAACGTAAAAATTCAATTGATAAATATTACTGTTTACAGGATGATTCATTGTTCATCTTTTAATAAAAGACTTCACATGGAGGAAGAAGAAACATAAAACAAAATTGCATATCCCTAGTAGCATAACTAGTTGAAAAGACGTGCACAGAATGTTGGAGAACGTTCAAAGAACATGTTCAGTATGTTTTTTGAAATAGCGGCACTACTAGGGATACTATAGAACATGACAAAAATGAAGTCATTACAATAATATAATCTATACCCACTAATGTCCGCTGACACCTTCTCAACTTCGGAACGGCTGCTGATATATTTATAAAAGTGGTCTATGTAGAGTAATGTGACCACTAGCCATGCTCTAACGAATGAAAAACCGCCTACTGCGACACCTGGTGGAAAACTTGAGAGTTAGCCTTGAATTCTCGAAAACGGTTCGACATACGGGAAAAAAAATGCAATTACATAGTTGCTCGGAATCCCCGAATTATTATTAAAATGCTTCTTGAGCCCATTAATGTAAAAAGTTGAAGGCGTAAAATGCAAGATGTAAAAAAATACACGGGCAGTCAAAAATTTCCCGGAAAATCCCCACCACTATTTTGTTACTACCGGAATGCAAAACATGCAGTATGATGGAAGTGTAGCATAAGGTACTCGAAACAGTGTGTGATGATCAGTTGGTGCGATGTCCAAGTTCAAGCAAAGGACGAACATGAAGTTCACGTGCAGGTTAGAGTCATGACAGTGCAGATTGGGGACATGTGCGGATTGGGGACAATGAAGGTGTGGTGCACCATGAGTTTGTAGCTGCTGGACAAACTGTTAACGCCCTTTTTACGCGCAAGTTTTGAAAAGACTGCGGGAGACAATCCGAAGAAAGTGGCCGGAAGGATGGTCACTGGATGATGACGACTCCCTCGTTCCCACACATCGATTGTTGTGCAGGCATAAGTCAGAGAAAGGGTCATTCCATTCCTCCACCAGCCTCCCTACTCACCGGACTTAGCACTGACTGATTTCTGGGTTTTGTATTTGACTATTTCCCCGTATTTTGGATCGTCTTTTGAGATAAGAACGCTAACTCCAAATTTACCCTCCATGTGGCACTTTAAGCAGTTTCACTCAATAGCGCATGGCTACGTTACTCTACGTAGATTACACTTTTATGAATTTAGCAGCATCCGTTCCGAAATTAACAGGGCGGTAAAGGGTTTTAGAGGGCATACTGTGTAATGCAATACTTCAAAGAGCTTACTTATATTTAAAAAGTAGAAAACGTTAGTATTATATACATATGCAAAAATACAGTAAACACATTTCAAGATATACAGGTGATTTTACCTCTTAAAAAGGCAATCTGCTCCCTTTTCCACAAATCACTTAAAAAATTTAAAAACGAAATCCTTATTACAGTTATATACAAAACCTTTTAATGACGTATACATACGGAAGAAGAAAAAATATGCTTGATGATTTTTTCATGAAATTCTACGCATCAATCATATGCGATGTCTCAAACAAGAGTTGAGTCGTCTCTTTGGCGCAGAAAAGAGAAAAATGGCTGAATAAGAGGCCGAATAAGATTGATCTCCGAATATTTTTGCCATTCGATCTCTGCTTCTTCAGTTTGCGGCCAGATGGAATCGAAGAATTATTTTTTCTTTAGTTATGCGGAATAAATAAGGTGTGTGAAAAGAGTTTTTAAAAGTATTTTATTACTGAAAAATTGCCACACATCGAAATACTTTTATCTAAAACTAGTAAAAGCATAGAGCTTGAGTATTCCTTTACTTCTTGCAATTTTTCTCGCAGCAGTAAGGATATTATATTGAAAAATAAGCGTTATTTCAGCATTCGACAATTTAAAATCACTTTGACACCCAGAAAATGATTTTTGATTGTTAATGACCACTTCTAACTCATGAAAGCTCTTTATTTTGAACTAAAATTTTTTGGATGATGACACATTTCATACATATCAATTATACTTCATATATTTGGGGGTGCATATAATTGGAGGTATCAATTATAATTCATATATTTTGGGGTGCATATAATTGGAGGTATCAATTATACTTCATGTATAAATATGCAAGGCAATTTCGCAATAAAAAATTGTCAAATCACTTTTCCTTTTCTCTAATTGTTTAAAAAAACAAAGTGCCGTAAACCGTTTTAAAATTGCTTTCTGATTTAAAAATAACTCCTTCAAAACCCTTCCATGTCTTACAGAGCGAAATTTAACACTATTCAAATCGCAATGTCAATCTCTTTGTATCCATAATGTATCACACTGAACTCGACAGCAAGAGAGACTCTCTATTTATCGATTTCTAAGAAGGACGTGGCGTCATAACGATATTGACATCATATCTCTCGATTTTTTACGCAACGTCTTTCCTAGTTGTGATACAGACGAAATTTCACTACTTTCGAAAATGTCCTTTATATCGGCAAAGTTGCTTATCGCCAAATGGTTAATACGATCAGCATGTTTGCCGCCAAGATCAAGGGGGGTCATATACTCATTTCAATTACAAGAATGCCTGTCCAACTCTCGTTCGAGCAACACACAAAAATGAGAGAAAAGAACAGTACAGTTTTGCAACAGTATGCTTATGGTTATTTACTAAAGGAATAATCTAGAAGCTTGCAAATTTTGCGAAATCTCTAATAAATAGAAAACAGCAACTAATTGATGAGGATTCAGAAAACACAAGAATAATTTTAAAAAGGAATCTCAATGAAGACAAAATTATTTACATGCATGCACCAGCTCGCAGAAATATCTGAAACTATTTGCAATTAAGAGCACTAGAACTTGAAAAAAATAAATAAAAATAATAATAAAAGCTTAATAGACCGTATCATTAAAATGCAGATTACGGTAGAAAATACAGCGACAAGAAGGGAAAAAATGCATAACAAATAAAATATATTTGAAACAGATCATTAATCATCTGAGAAAGAAGATGGAGTACAGTAAAACAACATCCGTTATTAAAAATGTTTTTCCATCAATTCGAAATGATACAGTAAAAATATTTACTAAGAAACTGGACAAAAGCTTCCTTTTAAAGGAAACCCATATCCGAAGTGTTTACCGAAAAATAGATAGTTAAAATTTAATTAAAAAATGAAAAGTATCAAAAAAATTTGAAAAGTAATTTGTTCGAAAAAAAAACCCCACAGTCTAAGGTATTTTTTCATTTTTTTAAATTTAAAATTATCTAAGGTTAAAATCATATCTTAATATGTTATTAATTCATTAAAATATTTTAACGGTTATCCATGCATATCCAATTAACTTTTGAGGCTTTATTAATTATTTTGTAATGTGTGATGATAATGAAATTTATGTTGGGTTTTCTGAAGTGTACTGTACAAAAGAAAAACAACCCCACTATGGTCAAAATGGTAGATGTCTGAAGTGTGAAAGTCTAGCGTTCTGGCCAAGCGACCTGGCTGCCGATCTGGATTTTTGGTTGGTTTTCTTTAGATGTAACGTGAACACGCGCTAGAACAGCCCTAAAAAGACCAAGATACACCCACATTGGTGGATAGCCCTTTTGAGTAGCTTATCCATCACACAACAGAACACAACATCCCTACAACAGGTTGACAGTTCACTATCACAGATAGTAAAAAAAAACTGAATTCATATTTTGAATGCGCACTAGAATGCTATATGTTCAAAGCGTATCATAATCCACGCGACGTCGCTATTTTTCTTCCTTATTCCATTAAGTTGGAAAGTGTATCATTATTCATGAGTGCGTCGTATTTTTCTTCCTTGCTTCAAAAAACACTTCTTTGGAATCTAATTTTATATTGAATTAGCTCGCTGACATTTTTTAACAATCTTCGTCAGGTATACTCTAACTGCACCTCAATTTATATTACTATTTGAAATGTGCCTCATAATCCATGAAAGTGCTGTGTTTTTCTTCTTTGGTTCATAAAAATTTTTTTGGAATTGAAATCTATACTAAAATCGCTTTCTAAAATCGTTTTACAATCTTTCTCAGGCATATTCTAACTTTATTTCTGCTTTGTAATACACTGTAGCGTTTGCCAGTTTCTATTCAAATATGGAAGATATCGCCAAGGCAGATTCAGTCTTGAGGACTTATTTAAGACAAACTTGGCGCTAAATCATCAAAAATTGCAAACATTGGCGACTTTCAACATTTTATTTCCCCTCTCCGTGCTATCTGGCAACCTTATTGAAAATTGCAGCGGAAACGTGTCGATGCAAATCACTCCAAAATGTTATGTCCACAAAACTATGTCAACAGAAAAACCAGGAGTGATCGAGACAGCCATTCAGTACTAATTATATAAAAAAATGTATTATGCACCCAGATTTAAAAATATTATCTTTTAAATGAAATTACTTAAAAAACAAACAAACAACTATTTAAACATTGCTATCTTATAATTTTTGCATACTGTAAAACAACTTTACTAAAACTGAAAATCATCGTCAAAATTCTTCGAAAACAGAACAATGGAAAACAGAACGCATATTTTCTCCAGCAACTCTGCTTGCAACAGTTATTTTCCCGTTAATTTATCCTACTACATAGTTACACTGATCCCTGACTCTCTAACATTTCCGGGAAAGCACTTCAAAATAAAACTTTTACCCACATAACTCCAGGAAGATTAAAAAGCACAAAAAGCGTAATAACAGCTACACTGTTTGTACGATCTGCTTGAATTTTTTCAAAATCATGTATAAAAATCTAGAAAACAATCTTCGCTTCTTCAAAAATCTGAAAATGTGCCCGTTCCCTCAATTTTAAGCGATTTTTCGATCATTTCATCTCCATTTTATTTACGAGAGTAAAAAAAAAGTAAATCATTTGCGTGACAAAATGACGTCATACACTTGGCATTACAATTCGCTTAAAATAGTTTTTAAAGATAACAATTTTTTTTTTCATTGCAATGATCGTCTTCTTGAAACATTGATATAATAGGGGCTGTGTACACAAAACAAAATCTTTCGAATGAGTAAAGTTTCCGCGAATTTCCAGAAGAGCATGAAATTCTATTTCAGTATGTATGATAAAAATCGAATACGAAGTTTTTTATTTTAGGTGAACGAATATGAAATATAAGAGGTGTAGACATATTTTCATCCAATAATTTTTCTAGCGTCCGATGTAACTGCCTCCACAACGGGTTTTGAGTTCTATTATATAGTGGTGACCAAAATTGAGGACACTGGGGTCCAAAATTGAGGACACTTTTGGGAACATTGTATTTGTTTTCAAAGTTGGTATGCGTATAAAAAATGTTATGTTTCACAAAATGCTAACTGTTTTACATCATTTTAAAGATAATTCAATACTGATTTAAATACAAAAAACGATATTAAAATATTCGCAATACAAAAATAGTTAAATGGCAATAATTACCGAGATACATTAGATACTGGTGATTGCAGCGAGTTATCAGCAGCTTGGTAGGATAGCCTCAATTTTTTGTTACAGCTTCACATGGATGATTCGTTGAGCTGACGAGAGTTTTAAGTTCAGACAAATGACAGCGATTGGCGAAAGAAAAGTAAACCGGCAAAAACAGCTCGAGGTATGCCGAATACTGGAAAGTGAAAATGCGAACAGCGGAATTGGCAATCCGTGGGAACAGATGTGTATCCGAAATATACAAAACTGACATGCATGCCTGCACAGTTAAATCAAACATGAAAAGGATGAGGAAATGCTGATAGGAAATGCATCTCGCGGGGAAAATGTAATAATACTTCGTTTGAAGTTGTGAAAATATATCTTAAAATAGAAATATAAAATAAAATAATAAAATAAAATAAAAATGAAACCCGGCACTCTTAACACTTTCTAGCAATATTGAAAATATGCTTTTCTTTTCGGTTTGTCTTTTCGTCAATTCTTGCTGTAACTACCTCAAAAGACTTTAATTGTTATGAAATGTACCGGGTATCCGAAATTAAACGCCCCTACTTTAAAGTTGTCTACAGACGAAACTATTATTGTTAAAGAAAGTTATGAAATTTTATGCAGGACATGATAAAGGTATGTGAATTAGAGCGAATAAATAAAATTAGTTCAAATATTCGTCACAAGGGGGAGTTCCACAGGCCTCCGTGGTCCCCAGACCTCGATTCATGCGACTTTTGGCTTCCGGAGAGTTTCAATCATTTGGTAAGTCAAGATATTCCAAGAACTTTGCCTAATCTTGAAGACACCATTTGACAACAGGTTCGTAGCATTTTCCCCGAACACACTGCGGTCAGCTGTGGAACATGCTTTCTTACGATTCCAGATGGTAGCTGACAATGATGGCTCTCAAGTTGAACATTTTTGTTGCAATAACATTTGTGAACTATCATAAGTGTACGCTAAATGTGTAATTCACTAAAAAACGCTCCCCAGTGTCGAACATTCGGACGAATATTTTTATTCGCTCAAACGAATTCCGATACCTTCATTAAGTCCTACACAAAGTTTCGCAACTTCATCAACAATAGTTCCGTTTGTAGACGACTTTAATATTGTGTCGTTTGATTACGGACACCTGTATTACATGTACTGAAACGTACGTATAAAGTATAGCAAAATTTTCTTCAACTAAAACGCATGAGTGTATTGCCACCAAATTTGGCATACGGATCGTACACGAGATATTCTCAATTAAGATTTTCAAAAGTTCATTTCAGAAAAAAGATCAATTTTGGAGTTTTGCATGGTGATTCCACTCAAAAAATGAACAAAATTGTTTGAATATTCAAATGCTCAAAAACTACTGAATAAATGTTGAAACTGTTTGTACATTTCATTGTTAAATTTGCTATTATTTTATACAAAGCGTCAATTAGGGGATATTTTTTGAATAAAAATCTTTTTTTCGATTTCCTTGATGACATCTCATGGCAAGAGTTGATTACAATCCGTTCACCCGTTTGAGCGACAGAACTTTGTTTATAGGATGTTTAATTAGAAGGACCCTGTAAAATATATTTTTAGCAAGTGCAGTAAAATTCCATGAAAGTTATTGAAAAATCAAGAACTGTAAAAATACACAACAGTGCTTGAAAAATCAGGTGCTGTAATTTTACAGCATGGTGTTGTAAATTTACATAAGTGCTTAAAAGATGAGGTGCTTTAATTTTACAACACAGTGTTGTATATTCACATAGATGCTTGAAAAATGAAGTGTTTTAATTTTACGACACAGTGCTGTAAATTTACAGCACATGTGCTGTTGTGCCACCGTGACATCGTGCCAGCTATTTACAACACTGTGTTGTAAATTTACAAAACAGTGCAGGAAAATTCAAAGTGCTTGAAATTTACATCACATGTGTTGGCGTGATGACTACCAACACATGTGCTGTAATTTAGCATGGTTTTTTCTGTATTGGAATGTGTATTGGAATGTGTTAGATAACACAGGCCTGCGATGAAAAAAATACAAGGGAACTGAAAGCTGAACTTATTATATTTTTTTATGCTGATTTCAAAAATAGTAATAAAAATTTTCTATCAGGTCACATTTTTTTGAAAAATTCGATTTTTTTGGATTTTTATCAACATTTACCATAAAAATAATTCGGGTTGAATTTCTTCGCTCTCTGCCTGACCATAGATTTCTATTGGGTCATTCTATTTATTTGTGATTGACCATCATTCTACCATGATGAAACTGAAACCTACAGAATAACCCTATGTGATCCCCCCCCCCACCTTCGCCATCCCTCCCTTCACGTAGCGGTACCTCTATAACTAATAGCGTCGCGCAAATCCTTACCTCAGATCTTCCTGTTGGTTTGCTGACCTCTTAGGAGTGTAGTCTTATATAGTATCAAGCATTCTCTGACGTAGTGACAAGTGGACATCACAGAAATAATTTTAATATTTGCTTTTCTCTGTGATTTTCGTGAAGCATGTCTTCGAGCTCGAGACGTTGTGAAAATTTGCCAGATGACTTTTGTTATATATGCGGTGAATATAGTGTTATCAAAAACCATATAAAGAGCATTACAGATTATGTTAGACAACTTGCGTATTTTGGCATGAAACTCGGAGACCAGGAAAAATCGTGGGCTCCTCATAAAGTTTGTGTGAAGTGTCTCAATGATCTGCGAAACTGATTGAAAGGGAAGAAGCCTGCTGTAAAGAAGGTTATTTGGTTGGGCTGATTTAAATTTAAAGACTGCGTTGTGATACATGATAATCCAGGTACGATGCACTTATGTTGCAATAAAATAAAAAGACGTTAAATACTGAAAAACTATTTTATTAAACATATACTATTGAAATATTATTATAACGGGCGGTGGTGGCTCAGCGAAAATAAAAATACGTCCTATATGGACAGTGAAATTAAGGTGGAATGATTTAAAAATTACGCCAGCACAGAATTACACATTGGCGAGAACAATAACTTGGCTGAGATTAATAGCGCCAATTCCAGAGCAACCCTAACAGTTAATCCAATAAAATTACAATGACGTAATCGCGAGCAAATAATTTTAAAGTCGTCGACAGGGGAACAACTAAATAACTTACGCCAGCAGGATGCCAAGAGGAAACTCCACAAAGGCCGTTGATTTTGCAAACGGACGTAATATAATCTATTTTTAGCACACCGGTCTGAAGAGACGTAGGACAAAAAGAATAGTGCATACAGGGAAAAGTAAATATACAGATTTAAAAGCCGAAATGACAGAAAATGAAAACAGAAGTGATTTAGAATTCTTGAATTTTGGATAGATTACATTAAAGAAAGCCAAAGTAAATGATTATTAAATTAGATATGTGATCTTCATCACATATATACTCCCCTCAACCAGGAAAAAAAATTTTGAAGAAAATTTTTTTTTATTAGTTACAATTAATGTCTTTAAAAAATTTTTAATTAAATGCTCTGTTTGGCTGGCATAAACAATTAAGAAAATCATAAACATATTCAGACAAAATTATACAATTGCAAAATTACTGCTGACCACCACCTAATAAAAGTTTAGAGAAGAAAAAAAAATGTCATGACACAATAAAAATAATAACTGCTAGCAATACAAAGTAAATGTCGACAAAATAAAAAGGGAGCATTTAGCTCACAATACAAAGGGGCATTTTAGCTCATCCTTTCTTTCAAACAAGGGGCATTTTAGCATACCCTTTTTTTTAAATAAGGGCATTTCAGCACACCTTTTTGGCAGCACACCCTTTTCTCTTTAATTGAGCATCTCAAGCTCATGTGCACATCAAAGATATACTGCTTAAACTTGCAGTGAGTACTCAAAATTATAATTATAAACCAGCGCTGTTGAATAGTTTGCATATATATATATCAATAAGGCCTTCAAATGTCAGAATTATGCATCAAAAATACTTCACTCAATTGACAAAATAAAACAATATATTTAAATTATAATATGATACTCAAAAGAAAATTTTTTTTTACTTGATGGTAATTTTTCACACAGTTCTGTACCATCAGAATTGTAATAATGTTGTAAATAGTACATGACATAACAGTATCTTGACATACATATCTGTATATCAGAAGAAAAATAAACACATTCAATTGAAAAAATTATACTTGCACAAAATGACAATGAAAAAAAATAAAGGAAATTGAATATCAATCTGTACAATACCATCAACGAACATCAATCTAAGTACAATTAAAAAAGGATCTCAGTAAAAGGTTTAAGTGTTATTGGACACTCACATATTTATTTATTTATTTTAAATTTTCAAGTTAGAGATAATACTAAATGAATCATTTAATTTTATTATTAATTATTATTTTATGACTGTGTAATTATTTACTTTAGAAGTCATCATTTAATAAGTGTTAAGTTTTAAGAACATTATTGAAGAAATGATATATTGACAGACACAGCATGAAATCCAAATACACAAGTGAAAACTGCTGGACCAGCCAGGCAGTACACAAAAGCAATTATACCTCCAAGCTTGTGGGCGCCTCACAAACAAGGAAACAAGCATTCAACACATGCACACAGCAATATATCAGTGAATGTCAAATAAACAAGTTATTAATTATGTGGAGGTAATAGAAAAAGTTAAGTTACAAAAAATGAAATTAGTTAACTTGCAAGTCCTGAAAATGTAGGTTTAAACTTGGTAACAAGTACGTAAAATATTAGTTATAGCTTAAAAAGAAAATTGAAGGCAATTGTGGTCATACGGTAAAAATAACAAAATTAATGATTTTTTTTTGTTTGTTTGTTCAAGAAAGGAATGTTGTTGTGTCACTTACTAACACACTAATATTTTCAAAAGTGACAAAATTGGGAAAGAATAGCACACAAAAGTACAAATAAAAATACACTAAAATGCAATTACTAAAGTATACAATATACTGATACTCTGAAATTATATACCATCAAATTTCACTTATTAAAGTCTTGAGTTAATCTGATCACTACATATATATTTTATTATGAGCCTAACTAAACAAACAATATTTCACAAAATAATCACTAAGATAAGAATAAACATAATTCAAATAATAAATTAACTATAAGCACTCTGAAAATGTAAATCAATGTAATTTTTTTTTATAACTCAGTGAGTACTTGATACCTTAAAGTTGTATTAATTTATAGTAAGGTACAGAAGAGATTTAAATATCTCATAGTATAGAAAAAAAATTTCAAAATAAAATGTTATGTTTGTGTATGTGAACACAAAAGAGTGACAAAACATATACAATGTGTTTAAAATATTTTTGAAATGCACTACTGTACACCATAGTGAAAATGTGGGAGAAAAAATGTAACAAATATTCAAAAATTTTGTGTGTAGCAAAATGTGGAAGGACAAGCACAATGAACTCAATGAGCAGAACATCAGTGTGAACATGTTTGTGAGTGTGAACATATAAGACATAAACACAAGTGTGATGAAAAAAAAAAATCAAGTATGTGAAAAGGTTGAGAGTCAGTAAGTGTAAGCAATGTAAATAAAAACAACAACATGAAAAAAGAGTGTAATTGTGGACAAACACAGACTTCAAAGATCAGTGACTATTCAAGTATGAATCTTATTTGAAGTACAACAAACAATGTATGATATTGTGTATTTATGGAAAAGAAAAAAAAGGTAATCAAATGAATACCACTATACTCTTCCAAAGAATGCATGTATTAAACAGAGGCATATCAATGGCAGGAAAGAAAATAAAACAGTGTATCTAAAAAATGTAAAAAATATGTGAACAGTACAACTTATGGTAAACATGTAAAATTGTATTAAAAAAGGCCAAAAATGGAGTGAAAAACAAAAACATAAAGTACTCTTTAAAAAGTATTTAAAACAAATAATGTGTAAAAAATCAGTCAACATGAGGACTGTAAATAATAGCATGTTCAAAGAAAAAAAAATGTGTAAAAAATGACAAAAATAGAAACAGTATATTGTGAGGTAAGAAAAAAAAACTGAAAGAATATGTATGTTGTGCCATGGACTTTAATATGCAAAATTGCAGTGTGTAAGAGTGAGTAAAAAGTGTGTGCCTTGGAAAGGCCTTGCCATGGACTTAATTATTGCTAGAGTGTGAAAAGACATGTAATTGAAGACTGTCGTGATTATCACAATAAAGAGTAAATAAAAAACTAATGATGTATGTGTACTTCATAGAAACTGTACAGCGAGCATAGTAATGTAAAATATAGCACGAGAAAAAGTTCAAACATTATAAAGATAACTAAGAGGAATATTTAAGCAAATAAAAAATTAAACAAATAAAAAGATATATACACAAAACATATAAATAATAAGTAAAACTTATATTCATCTTAAATCAAAAAAGTGTAAAAGCTGGTCGAGAAAAATCCGAGAAACTAGAGCACCAGCGGTAGATCCCAAGAGAACATAATTATTATAATCAATATAGATCAAGTTAGAAGTATGTAAACTACGAAAATTATGACATAATATTTTGCAAAAATGAATAAGTAATTTTAAGTAACACCATGTACTGAAATCTCAAATAACGCTACATTTACTCTATTTAATACTTAAGAAAAATGCAGCATTTTATATAAAGCACTTAACTTTCATAATTTAATTTTTAATGTATACATAAAAGTAATGAAGTAAATAATCATTTTTAGAAAACCCCAAAATTATGTAGAATTATTTTATACAGTATACATAAATACACCACTGAAACATTTCTTTTTTTTACATATATAAAATTATCGCCATCAAAATATCACTATATCAAAAATAATTGTTGAAAAATTAAATTATTCCGTGTTCCTTTTCGGCACAGTTATTTCGATTTTGTGAAGTCCCGACAGAAACACCACTTTTACCTTTAAATAAAATGTTCTCTATACAAAAGCAAAAAAAAAACAATATTACATACTTTGTTACTTCTATTTCAATTTTTGTGTCACATGTTACGCAGCTGACCAATGTCCGACCAGCAAAACTCCTTCATTTTCAAGGCGAAGTACGAGCGAGTAGAGCACAAAAACAAAACAAAACGCCAAACAGAGGTGTGGGGATGACACTGTTTTTCTCTCACGTTCATTCCAGTGCACGGAGCTACGCACTACAGCCGAAGAAAATAACATATCGTACGTCACATGCCGGGGCGAACTAGTATTTTTTTTAAATTTTTTTACGCACAGAGTTCGGCTTCCATAATCAGTCTTCTAATCTAAGAATGCCGGGCAGAAAAATATTCAGTGTCATTACGTATTATTCGCACCCCTAGGAGAAACAAAACTGATGAAGTGACGCAAAACAAAACTGCACAATTCCGTAAAAGCACAGTCGGGATTCGAGATCCTTGAGAATATGAGCCATACGAAACACATGGTTGACACGAACACTGAATACGGCTAGAGATCAGCACAGCGGGCCGAGCACCAGATGAATAAACGGCTATCCACAAGTTGTAAGTTCTCGACCACGAAAACGGAAGTCAAGTCATCGTGAAGGAGTAGTAACATGCTGGATATATACAAGCTGAATACTGTACGCTTCCATTTGCTAAGCCACTAAAAAATGCAGGAGCAGCAGATTTCTGAACGCTGACATCCGACGTCCGAGATGATTCCATACGCTGTTTGCTAAGCCACCACCGAAAAAATGCAACTTAAGTGCCTGGGTAGGCACCAATTTATGTAAAGAAGGTTATTTGGTTGGGCTGATTTAAATTTAAAGACTGCGTTGTGATACATGATAATCCAGGTACGATGCACTTATGTTGCAATAAAATAAAAAGACGTTAAATACTGAAAAACTATTTTATTAAACATATACTATTGAAATATTATTATAACGGCGGTGGTGGCTCAGCGAAAATAAAAATACGTCCTATATGGACAGTGAAATTAAGGTGGAATGATTTAAAAATTACGCCAGCACAGAATTACACATTGGCGAGAACAATAACTTGGCTGAGATTAATAGCGCCAATTCCAGAGCAACCCTAACAGTTAATCCAATAAAATTACAATGACGTAATCGCGAGCAAATAATTTTAAAGTCGTCGACAGGGCAACAACAAATAACTTACGCCAGCAGGATGCCAAGAAGGAAATCAAAAAGGCCGTTGATTTTGCAAACGGACGTAATATAATCTATTTTTAGCACACCGGTCTGAAGAGACGCAGAACAAAAAGAATAGTGCATACAGGGAAAAGTAAATATACAGATTTAAAAGCCGAAATGACAGAAAATGAAAACAAAAGTCATTTAGAAATCTTGAATTTGGATAGATTACATTAAAGAAAGCCAAAGTAAATGATTATTAAATTAGATATGTGATCTTCATCACACCTGCTTTACGCTTTGGAATTCCTATAACATGGAGGGAACCAAAAAATCACTATGATGATTGCTACTTTTGTTCCTGCCATGTTCGTGGGTTTAACCGGAAAAATTACAAGCTAATTTCCTATCCTGATAACATTCCATCGGCCAGTCGACCCCTTCCTCATGGACCCGGTGTACCAGTGCCTTTGCTTCCGACTGGATTGCCAGTCATCTCTTCAGGGTCTTCAGACCCAGAACACCTAGAAGTTATTGGCTCTGATACTGAATATAAGCCCTCTGGAGGTGATTCCCCTCAGGTTGAACTTAATGATCTCACTCGAGATCTGGGCCTTTCAAAAGAGGCCGCTGAATTGGTGGGCTCCAGATTAAAAGAAAAAAACTTATTGGCCAAGGGAACCTCTTTTTATTGGAACACGAATAGAGAAAAGGAATTTGTTAAGTACTTTGAGGAAGAAGAAAATCTGGTGTATTGTTCTGATGTTCCTGGATTGATGACCAAATTTAATATCATTTACAATAAAGATGAATGTAGATTGTTTATAGATTCTTCGAAAAGGAGCCTTAAAGCTGTCCTTCTTCATCGCGAAACCAGTATGCATCTGTACCAGTTGGACACTCGGTGCATTTAAAAGAATGCTACGAAAACCTGTCTCTCGTCCTCACCAAAATAAAATATGCCGACCATGGTTGGACCATTTGCGGGCATTTGAAAGTTATCTCCATGCTACTTGGTCAACAAGGCGCTTATACAAAGTACCCATGTTTTATTTGCGAGTGGGACAGCCGTGATAAGAGTCAATATTGGGTCAAGAAAGAATGGCCAGAAAGACAAAAACTTGAGCCAGGCATTAAGAATGTTATCAGAAACAGCCTAATTGATCCAGAGAAAGTATTATTACCCCCTCTCCACATTAAGATAGGTGTAATGAAGCAGTTTTTTAAAGCAATTCCAAAAGATGGCGAATATTTCAAATACCTGTGCAAAAAGTTTGCATATTTATCCGAAGCCAAGTTGAAGGAGGGAATCTTTGTTGGTCCAGATATCCGCAAACTTATGAAGGATAAAGAATTTGAGACTAGCATGTCAACAAAAGAAAAAGAAGCTTGGGTTGCCTTCAAAGATATCGTTAGTAAATTTCTGGGTAATTACAAGCATCCTGACTACAAAACAATTGTAATGAATATGCTGGACAAATTTCAAGCATTGGGTTGCTCCATGAGTCTCAAAACGCATTTCCTTCACTCACATGTGGACTTCTTTCCTGAAAATTTGGGATCAGTCAGCGAAGAACAGGGTGAGAGGTTCCACCAAGACATCAAAGATATGGAGCGTAAATATCAAGGAAGATGGGACAAGAATATGCTCGCTGACTATTGCTGGATGTTAACACGAGATAGGCCTGATATTAAACATAAACGAAGGACGTCGAAAAGAAGTTTCAAAGGAAAAAGAGTGCGTACTTAAATAGAAACATTTTTTTTGTTTTGTTTTGTTCTTGACTCAGTTTAAAATTTACTTCAAATTGCAATATTGATATACATACATTTTCTCTTCTTGGTCAATATCTTTTAATATTATCAGTAAGATACTATAAACAGATTAAAATAGTATACTGGTGATTCCTTTACTAGAAGCTGTACCATAATTTGATTTTTAAAGTTTAAAATCGGGGTAACTTTCTGTTCTCTCAACCAGAGTCGACTCGTGCGATCTGGCAACAGTGGTTTTCATCCATTTAAACCAATAAAAAACAAATAATAACATGAAATGATGGAAAATCATTTTGCCTCACCAAGAATAGATTATTTTACATAGATTTAAATGGATAAAAACTAGTGCTGCTTTATAGTACATGCAAAATTGTTCCTGAGAATTCTTTTTCAAATAAGATTTTACAAAAGTATCGATACTGATTTAACAAAAAATCCTGATGTGATGGGAAAACAATGAGGTCATTTTCGAAATCAGCACACCAAATAATATAAAAATAAGCAAACACATCTTTTGTATTTTTCAAAAACTTCAATTTCGCAGGCCTGTGTAATCGATGCGATTTTTCATGGTTCAACTTTTTTCTAAAAAAACGGATTCCTTTTATTAAGTGCTAAAAAATTATTTCATTAACATCCTTGAGTACTCTGAACTTCTCACAGCATGAAAAGGAAACAAAAAGTCGGAATATGACTTTATACAACTTGTGTTAAAACAACGGTTTTGTCCAACAACTAGCATAAATATTTGCGGGTGTGTTTTTCATTGCAACCACGTGATGAGAAAACTGACAAACAGTTCGCCTTACGCCGGATCCATAAATGCGGAAAATGTAAATAGCTGAATTGACGATCCGTTTCAGCCGGAACAGATGCAAGCATGGAATATATATATTTAGACGTAGCATAGGTGCGATATCAAATGAAATAGGAAAAATGTTGATAGGAAATGCATATAAAAAAATAAGCAAAGGCTTCTTTTTTGGATGATATAGTTAAAAACCAATCTGATAAAAAAACATTCATTTTGTTAATCGGCGTAATCATTTCTGATATGATCACTAAACAATATAATTTCTCCCTTGATGAACCATACTCTGCTTCATAGACTGATAGAAATCAGTGATGCTGAAAAGCAAATTCGTCAAAACTTACGTTCAGTTCCTCCGGGACCATCGTGAATCTTATACCGCCCCTCCTTGTGTTCTATGATGAATCATCCAAAGAGGCCTACGGACGTTTCTCATTGGTTAGATTCGGGCGTTAGATGACGTATGTAAGTGCTGGAACCAATAAGCGAGCATCCGTAGGCCTCTTTGGATGACTCATCGGAGAGCACAAGCGGGCCCGGTAGAAAAGTCACGATGGTCACGTTTCATTCCTCGTTTATTGAAGGAGGAAAGGGCGTTACTCTCCACGATCGCACGCGATAAGAAAAAATCCAATAAGTACCAGCACCATATTATTTTATTTTAAGTGTACATTTATTTTTATAAACTATCACTGCATTGCTAACCACCGAATTCCTGCGTTATTAATAACATCCGGAAAGCTTAAAGTTATACGATTGCGACAGATAAATTTGCCATAAATAAAAATGCGCAAGTTATGGAAACATGATACGTAAGTTCATCCTGGAAAGCTAATATACCGTAAAATCTCGCAATAAAATAGTTACTTGACTTATGCGAGAGATGCGTTCAAAGACCCCTCGCGCAAGTGAAACTTTCGCTTTGTGGGATTGGGCAGCTGTTCTCAACCTTTTAACGTCGCCCCCCCCCCAACAAAGGCTAACTTACGGTGGCGCCCCACCCCCCTCACATTTTTCAGCATACATTCAGTTTTTTAATCTTTAACAATGAACATTTAGTCGAATTTTCTACAAAATAATGCTATCAGTAAAGTTTGAATGAACATTTTAACCGAAAATGGATATATTTTTGAGTAAAAATGAGAATAAATTAGGTGATTTTTTAAAAAACATGCATCAGTACTTGCGCATTGGTTTTTCTTTCGCCCCCATTGGGGGTCGTACCCCACAGGTTTAGAAACGCTGGGATAGTGTATACGTACTACCTCTTGAAACATAAACACAAATATTTGAGACACCTATAAACACCTCTGAAATAGTTTTGAACCATTTCCCAACTATACATATATTACCATTTCCCACATAAACCATAGTAGCTGAATTAGATGGACAAACGCCTAAAAGTTTGTTCCTCTAATTTTTAATGACCCTGTATATTGTAATCATACTTTTTTGCAAACGGTGAAGCCTCCAAAGGTCATAAATTAGAGAAATATAAGTAAACAAATAATATTTTCAGTCACTCCTTTTCGCCACCAAATATTCATTTGTTTCAAGGAAAAATACAGCAAAACCTTACTTATTGCATATGCCATAGGAGACCAATGATCGGAGTTGTTCGTTTTATGCGATGGAAAAATAACCAGAAATAGCTGCATTCTGTGTTGATAAATGCACTTACTGTAATTAAACAAAAGTGTTTCTGCAGAACATTAATTAAATGGATATTTCTGACCTCCGAAACAGAAAAGCCACATGGCGCCACAAATGGAAGCATTCAGGATTTCAGCTGTCATTAGTTTGATAATATTTGTAATGAGTGCATATTTCTATAATTGTCTAAAATCTGCTCGCATTATAACTGGTACAAAAATGAATGGAACGTAAAAATTCAATTGATAAATATTACTTTTTACAGGATGATTCATTGTTCATCTTTTAATAAAAGACTTCACATGGGGGAAGAAGAAACATAGAACAAAATTGCATATCCCTAGTAGCATAACTAGTTGAAAAGACGTGCACAGAATGTTAGAGAAACGTTCAAAGA